>CM052899.1:160282954-160344374 GCA_028534135.1 Potos flavus | reverse complement strand
TATATTATTTAAGCACCCGCTATATGTCAAATATTATACCAGGTGCTAAAATTGTGACGGAGAATAAGTCAGACAAAGTCCTTGCACTCTTGAAGTTTACATTCTGGTAGGTTGTGGTGCTGCTCAAAATCAATTAAATGAGGTAATATACATAAGAATGGTTGTTTGAGAGCACTGTAAAGTGGAATCGATATACATCATACTGTCACTAAGAAGCAGGGCATCATGGTAGAAAGTACACAAATTTGGGGGTAAAATAGACCTAGATTTTAATTTGGCCTTTACCACTTAGTATTTGTGTGACTTTCTGCACATTAATTAACCACGCTGAGTCTCCGCTCATCTATCTATAAAATCTGAATATCTTCATTGCAAAATGGTAGTAAGAATAGCACATAATGTATGTTATATGCCTAGTACAATATGTGTCATTGTCATGGTCATCATCATTATTGGGATGTCTGGGTCCTCGTGTCTTGGGTAGATTCACAATCCAACAGGTGTATAGAATTTAAAGGATAGTTAGCTGGCTGAATTTGTACAACATTTAAAGGTAACCTGAAGGAAATAAGCATATGTCAAGAATATGTCTTCATCCTATGGAAGAAATCTGAATGACACCGAACACAGAGAGGGTGGGGAAGAGTCAGTGTCCATATGTTAACAGAAAAGAATCCACAGGAACAGATGACTAAGAAGGGAACAAGGTCAGTATGTTCATTGGGTTCTTTGTGAGGTTACAGATTTACCCCAACACCATGATCAACATAGTGAACATCCAGATACTCGTTCTCTTATCTGAAAATTGAGTGATCATCTACATCAGAGGATAGAAAACTTCTTCTGAAGAGGGGTCAATAGTTAATAGCTTAGTCTTTGCAAGCTACAGAGTCTCTGTTGAAACTACTCAAATTTGTCATCATAGCACAAAAGTAGTCAAAGACAATAAATTTAAGATCTGGCTGCAGCATCTCTGAAAACTAGGATTATATCTTATCATCATTAGTTCCCCTACACCTAACTCAGCACTTAGTAACACTCATTGAATGAATGAATGAATGAATGAATGAATGAGTTGAAGGTCCCAGTAGCACCATTTGGAGTAGTAGCTGGCATTTCCAGGTTAATGATGGAGCAAAGAAAAAGAAAGTCAGCAGGATTTAGCACTAGAAATAGAAAGGTGAGTGTGAGCCAGACTGTAGGAAGTGGGAAACTAGCAAATGTTTTTGAGGAAAGGTATGAGATGGGTAGATCAGTATTAAGGAAAGAATACTCATAAGTATAATATAGGAGGGGAGCAAGCCCAAAACAAAGAGACTACTACTCTAGGTAAAAAGGAACAGGAGCTTAACCCAGGATAATGGCAGTGAAGTGGAAGAGTAGAGAGTCAAAACATTTCAGAATTAGAATTGACAGGACTTAAAACAGGCAATGTGAAGGAATTTTACCCTCAAGATACTCCTGTGATTTTAAGTGTTAGCATCTAGAAAGGCAATGATGACATCAACCAGAGGAGGCTTAAGGAGTGGCAGATAACATCCTAGTGGCTATGTTAAGTTTGACAGGTCAAAATCTGGGACATATTTGTTGATTAGTGATAAATTCTTCTAAGTATTACCCTCCAGTTCTTCACCTCAGTATGTCTCTCCCAACCAAAAGAAAAATAACCTTAAGAGTCTTGGTCAAATACACTGATGAAATCAATATTCCCACTATCTACAACATGTCCTGATTTATCAGTCTAGCAGTCTACCAGAAAAGAAATGAGGTTAGCTTAGCTTTCTTTCCATTGACTTTAGTGATCTTTCTTTTTTTTTTTTTCTATGTTCAATAACCAACTATTGCATTCTCCAAAATTTTACTAGAAGTTTTCTGAAGTTTGGTAGAATAGTCACTGATTTGTAGGATTTCCAAAATCCACTTAATTCTTCTTTTTAAAAAATTAAGTGATCTATACATTTGCAGTCCTCTGGCTTGATTTCCTTTCTATGGAATACTTCTATCACCACCAAGAGTGGCTCTGCAGTATATATCCAAGCCTTTGCAGTACTGTAGGGTGGTCCAGTGGCTGGGCCACACCTACAACCCACCCCAACTTTATCATCATCGAGCAACTGGTTTCAGTGTGAAGATCATTGCCTTTGATGGCAACAATAAACAGAAGTAAAGATGAGCTTCCTCTCTGCACACCACCTGACCCAAGCGATAAGTCTATTCTTCATCACTATTCTTATTTGCAAATCAAGAAGTTGGCCAAGAGTTCAAATTCTACACTTTCCCTTTTAAGAACCACCTCCTCCCCCAATGATGTTCACTGGTCATAGCCCACTGTAGCTTCTGGTTGTTGTAGCATCCAAGATGTGTCCCTTAGAGTCCTATTCAAAAGCTGTGACTGTGCCTGTGGTGGCAGAAAAATGGTCCCCTACAGATGTCTACATCCTAGTCCCCAGAATAGGGGATACATGGCAAAAAGAAAAATTAAGTTTGCAGATTCAATTAGGTTGCTAATTGGCTAATCTTAAAATAGGGAGAGTATACTGGATTATCCAGATGTGCTTACTCACAAATCATAGTGGAAGGAGGATTTGGAAGAGAGAACCAGCAAAATGGCAGTATGAGGACTCAGCTTCATGTTGTTGGATTTGAAGATGAAAGAGGCAACAAGCCAAAGAGTGCAGACAGCTTCTAGAAGTTCAAAAATGCAAGGGAACAGATTCTTCGCTAGAGCCTCCAGAAGGAAAGCAGTCCTACCAACACCTTGAGACCCCTCTCAGAACTCTGGCCTCTACAACTATGAGATAATAAATTCATGTTGTTCTGAGCCATCAAGTTTATGGTAATTTGTATGGCAGCAATAGGAAACTAATAGCTGCTGGATGATTGTTGGGTTTATGTTGTCATTATTTCTACCCAGTTACGTACATCAAAGCTGCTTTCAAGCACTGTCCATACTGTAAAACAAACACTTCAGTGAGTTATACTGAGTAGTAGGCACTTTAATTTTTGTTGCTTTTTCTTTAAAAAAATAAAAAAGTATAGAATAAAAAATGATTACATCAAAAGGTTAACAGTGGTTATCCCAGTGGGGATATGCTGTGTGGTTTTAATTGCTTTCTACCTTTGCAGCAAGGTAGAAAAAAATATTTTCAAGATTCTCTTTAGAAAGGGTGCTGTTTTCATTTGGTACTATTCCTAGATGTCTCTTGGGGCAGAGAGGAGACAGAGAGGGGATGTACCAGCAAGATCCAAAAAAATCAAAAGAACTGGTTAATAACAGCCCTGCTACTGCTAGCCCTTGTTTCTTACACCAGTGGTTTCCCTATTTCCCACTTTTGTAAACAGTCTCTCAAATTAGTCTAATTTAAGTGTGCCCTCTGTTTCCCTCTTAGGACCCTGGCTGGTACAGTGACCCAGTATATGTGTGCGCACACACACACACATACATACACACACCTGAAACAAAAGTCTCAAGAAAACTTTCTATTCTGTCATGCCCAACCTGCCTTAAATGTGCTCTGTATTGAAAAACAAAAACAGGAATTTGGGTGTAGGGAAAAGAGAACAGGTGGGGTCAGGCGGGAAGTTTGGGCGAAGAAAACAGAAACTGGTCAAGCAATAATGCAAGGTCGTCAAATGGCTCTGAAGAATAGGCACATCCAATATTCAATTCGAGGTGGTTTTGCTCTGATTTAAGCTTCTTCCATTTCCCAAACTTTAAGTGAAGCGTGTTCTAAGTACAAATGTCTCGCATGCATGGATGTGGGTTGTTTGTCACAAAGGGTAGAGACAATTGAGTCAAGGAAAAATAGGTTCATTTCTGTGTCTATGTAGTCCAGAGTAGGAAGACACCCATGATGCATGTCCATAGTCTGGAGGCAGAGGCACCACAAAAAGAGTGTCAAGTTCCCACAAGTTGTATATTGGGGTTTCATCCAACCTATCAAGACAATGGAGGCAGTTCTCCCAGCTGACACTTAAATACACTTCTCTCTTTCTGCTTATATTAAATTTTCTACAATAAATATACATTACTTTTATAAAGAGAAAAATAAGCTTTCCTAAACATTTATTCAAATTGAACAATATCAAATGTATATGCTATATGCCTGGTATTATGCTAGGCACTCTTGTGAGCTTGAGGCAATTCTAATGCCCTTCTTTGGCCTCAGGAAGCTTATATTTTTCCCTAAAGTAAGGGGAGGCAATTGTAGTTTGTTACTGGACATGGTTCAAAAGAATCAGGAGAGTTGAGTCATTATGAGGAGCCAATATAAATAAATAAATATATATATGATATAATAATGTATATATAATATAAATAATATATCATATATATAATATATATCATATATTTAGTCTTGACAGCACCAGTGGAAGGGCTGGTTCAGAAAACCAAGTTATTTGAACCAGTAATTAACAGTAATCAAAGTCCCAGCTGACTCATGGGCCTACCCTCAGAACGGGTCCTGACTCTTTCCACTAGCCCTACCTGTTTTAATGAATACCCAAGACAGCACTGTAACTGTGATAGTCCCACCTCATCCTTTAGAGAGTGGGCAGGGACACAGGCCCTTGCTCCAGAGCCCTAATGCAAATTCCCTGCCTTTTCTAACTAACAGGAAATAGTTGTTCCCTTAGGAGGAAAGGGGGGGAAAAACAGCATCTTTGAAAGCATATCTTCTCTGAGGTACATTTCAATCAAGTTAACTTTTATTTAGTTTGCTGGATTTGGGGTCAGATTTTCCTGCCTTAATTTTTTAACAAGTGCAAATGTTTTTTGAGGTATGTAGTACAGAGGGATTAATTATACTCTTTACCACAGTGGACAGTAAGGGATTTATTGACCTAGAGTTCATCTCAGAAAAATTGATCATGTTATAAAGTCGGAGGCTGCTTAAGTTGAACAGACAGTGGTTTCCAGGCTGCATTCTGAAGACCTCAGGTTCTACAGAGGCATCTCAGGGTCAAGTGCGAGAATAACAGGAAAGGCTATAGGCCCCCTATCTCACTTCAAATGGAGCTATTTGAGGTTCTACAAAAGATGTCATTGGAAATCAAAGAGGGGTCAGTTTCCTGCTGCTTAAAAAACCTATAAACCACTGATTCTCACTTTACTTTTTCATTCCCCAGATGGAAAACATTGGGCCCCAACAAGACAGGAGACTTACCCAGGATCATCCAGCTAATTGGTAATGGAATGAGGGTAAAATCTCAAAAGGAGACTGATACAAATAGAGAAAAATCACAGTCATATCAGTGATTTTTTTTTTCAGCCTTTGAGCATGAGGTACCAAAAAAGGAAAGAGACTTAGATGAGTTAAGGAGTTAATATATTAAAGAAAGAAAAAGCTCAGTACTCCTGGTTTCATTCATTCACTCAACAAATATTATTGAGTACTTTCTATACACCAGATACTGTGCCAAACACTGAGGAAGAACGGCAATTACAAAAGAAAAAGATTTTATTGTCATGGAGCTCACACTCCAATGTAGAAGAAAAAAAATTACAAGCCAATAAATTCGCAAAATAATTACAGATGTGATCATGTGATACACACCAAAAAGGAAATAAAGTAATGAGATAGAAAGTAACTCTACAGATTGGAAAGGTCACTTTAAGGAAGTAGTATTTGAATTTAAGCGAAAGGAAAAGAAGGAGCCAGTAACGCAAAAAGGATAGGAAAAGCATTCCAGATAAAAAGAATTCAAGTGTAAAATCGCAGAATCAAGAGAAATTAGGATCTATTCAAGAAACAGAAAAGGGATCAGTGTGGCTAAAACCTGGTAGAGAGTGGCCAAGATAAGGTTGGAAAAATGGACAGGAACCAGATCATGCATGGCCATGTGGACCATGGTAAGAAATTTAGATTTTATTCTAAGAGCAAAGAATCTAAATCACTGAATGTTTTTAGTCAGAGAGTCACATAATAAGATTTATATTTGAAGAATACTCTGGCTGATATGTAATGACTAATTTGTAGGGGATGTGGGCTAGATGCAATAAAGGCCAATATGGACAAGTTTTTCCATTAGTCAAGGAAAGAGATAATGGTGGTAAAGGTGACAATATTAGGGATGGAGAAAAGCAGATTAATCCCAAGAATACGTTGCATGTAAAGCCAATAGGATTTGTTGATGAATTGAAGGGGAAAGAGTAGTGAGAAGTGTATCAAGAGTGACTCCTAGTTAAACATCAAGGAGGATGGTATTCCATTTATTGATAATGGGAGGGGGGAGGGATATTTTGCATAGAAAAAACAAAAAAAAATTATTTTAGGTATATTGTATTTGAGATGTCTATTAGATATTCAAATGGAGAAGATGAATAAGCTACTGGATATTCACGCCTGGAGCTCAAGAGTGTTCAGGGCTAGAGTGGAAAACGGGGCATTTGTAACATGGAGATGGTATTTGAAACCATGACTTGGGAAGATTCACTCCTAGTATGGCTGAAAATGCTCTATCAGATGGACCATTCCATAGAAAACAACTATAAGCTTTGGACAAAATACCAAAAGGAACTCCATGAAGGCTCTGAAAAGTAAATACAAGTAGAAAGATTCTGGAGAGGGACTGATATTTGGAGAAAAAGATTGTCACAGGTGAGTTTCCCATTTTTATGGTTTTTAACTTACTTAGGAACAAAATTTGTCTTTCTGGCCTGAAAAATCAGAGGACAGCAAATCTCTGTGACCGTGAACCACAACTGCATGGGGCCAACTGCAAGCAGCACAGATAAAGATGAAATACCTAAACTGAGATTTCAACTGCTAACACCCAAGAAATGGAGTTGTCTGAGTTAACCAATTGCCTAGTAAAACGAAAAATATCAACATTCTTTGAGGACTATAACAGAATCCAAAATCTCCATGATATCAAATTTGCAATATCTGGAACATAATCTAAGATTACTCAATATACAAAAAAAACTGGGCAAGTGTGACCCAGTATTAAAAGAAAGACAACCAATGGAGACCAACTACAAGATGACCCAGATGTTGGAATTAACAGGCCATTATTTTAGAGCAGCTATTAGAAATTTGCCCAATGTGGTGAAAGAAAACATGCTTTTAATGAATTGGAAGATAGGGTATTTCCCAAAGAAAAATAAATATTACTCCCTCCCAAAAAAGAATCCCATGATATTTCTAGAACTGAAAAATAAAATATCTGAAATTCTTTTAAAACAAAAGCAGAATAGAGATAACAGGAATGATTCAATGAGCTTGAATATAGATCAAAAGATACTATGCTATCTGATGAACACAGAATAAAGATTGAAAAAAAAAAATGTTCAGAGCCTCAGTGACCTGTGGGACAAGATCAAAAAGTCTAGCATATATATAATTAGAAATGTTAGATAAGATCACCTAGGTGGACAGAGAAGAGGAGAGGTCAAGGACTATGTCCTGGGGCACTGCAATATTCAGAGAGATCCATTGAAGAAAGAATCAACAAAGATGGAGAAATCATTTAATTTTCTTATTCATCAGAAAATCACCTTTGATGTCTTGTTTTTCTCTTTGTCTTATTTCTATAAACCTAGCCACCAGAAAAAGTGGGGTCAGGGAAGATGTGGAACTTTCATCTCCTACAAAAAATAAAGTTGCAACCTATTGACCCACTGTCAATACCTCTGTCTTTACTCTGTTAACTAGTACCTAAACAGCAGTACTAATGTGCAGGGATTTGTTAAAACATAAATTCATTTTCCTAGAAGTTTTTTGTTTGTTTATAGTTTCATCCTACAATGAAACTATGTATAACATGCCTCTAGGAATTCTATCATAAAAAGTCCCCTGAAAAAGAGAGATTTCAAACTATAATCCATAACCAGAAAAAAAAATCACATCAGAACAAAAAATTAAAGCAGTGGCAACAAAACAAAACAAACAACAAGAACAAAAAACACCCAGAAAATCAGCAAGGTTCAGAAGCTTATTGAAACGAAAGAAAAAGGATCTTTCAAAAAATTGAAATCCATTCCAGTGTGAGGCTTACAGAAGAATAAACTTTAGCAGGTGAGATGTAAAGTACAGATTAGAGAGGATTAAAAATGGTGTTTGAAAACAAACAGCCAATGATAACACAACAAATAATATTAAATTCTTTAAGTACATCAGAAATAAGACTGCTGCAGAGGGATCAGTGAATCGGCTAGACAAGCAGAGCACAAAGGAGATATTCAAAAGGATAAGGAGATTGCAGGGAAACTAAATAATGTATTTGCATCAGTTTTCACACTGGAGAATAAGGCAACGGAGAAAAGGGAGGGAAAACCTTATTATGTGAAAAAGAGGCCGCGCTCAGATTGAGACATCAAAGGGAACCATGAGTCAATGAAACAGTAAAAGAAGGATCACTATGTTCTAGCCAAGGCAGGAGGCATTCACCAGAAAATCCAGAAGCTCAGAATGCCTGTAATCTCTGATTCCCTATAGCTTTATCATTTGCCATTTAAAAGGCTCCATACTGTGGTAAACTGGAAAGCAAGTTACATTCTACGATGGTTGAAAATTTTGCTCAGTTCTGTGGTAGAATGATCTCCATACTGCAAAATATGTAGCCAGTATAACCCAACTGGCTGAAAGACCAAAAGTCAAACATGAGCAGGAAGCTTTAATACAGCCTATCTGAGAATGTATGGAAATGGAAATTCTCATATACCACTAGTGGGAGTATCAACTAGTACTACCAGCTTTAGAGAACACTTGTAAATCTAATAAAGTTCAAAATGTGTATGCCAAATGAATCCACCAGTTTCACTGCTGGGTACCTATGCTAAAGGAACTCTACGAGAAACTACAAAATTGTCCATCGCAAGAGGTGGAAAGTCAGTAATAACATAAATGTCCATAAACAGATGAATGGATATACAAAATATGTTCATAAAATGAAATACAAAAAGGGCTTTTTTTAAAGATTTTATTTTTAACTCACCATTTGCATCGTATGGATGGAACTAGAGGGGATTATGCCAAGTAAAATAAGTCAAGCAGAGAAGAAAATGATCATATAGTTTCACTCATATGTGGAACATAAGGAATAGAGAGGACGACCACATGGGAAGGGAGGGAAAACTGAATGGGAAGAAATCAGAGAAGGAGACAAACCATGAGAGACTCTAGACTCCAGGAAACAAACTGAGGGTTACAGAAGGGGGTGGGGGATGAGTTAACCAGGTGATGGGTCTTAAGGAGGGCACGAGTTGGGATGAACACTGGGTGTAATATGCAACCAATGACTCATTGAACACTACATCAAAAACATGATGTACTATATGTTGGCTAACTGAACATAATAATTAAAAAAAGAAACAAAAAAAGACTTAAGAGGCATAACCCCAAATGCAAAGAAAAAAAAGATTTTAGTTTTAATTAATTTTTATACCCCTATGTGGGTCTCAAACTTACAACCCTGAGACCAAGAGTCACTTGCTCTACCAACTGAGCCAGTCAGGCACCCCCAAAAAAGAACTTTTTAACTCCTAATTAACTAGATCTAGCTGTATCAACTTTCACAGGCTTCAAAATCATAACACTGAGTGAAAAAAGCAAGTCAAGTCAACAGAAAAATACAAACAGTATGACAAAATTTATGTCAAAAATTTTAAATAACACCTAAAATAATAGAACACTTTTTTTACAGATTCACACATAGGTAAAGGAAGGAGTGAAAAATACACTAGTAAGATAAAACACAACTTCATAATATGGGAGGCCTCCAGAAGGATTGAGAAGGGCATAGAACTAGAGACGGATTAAATATTTCACTTTTTCTGTGAAGATCTATTTCGGTAATTAAAAAAAAAGATTTGAGGTAAATATGACAAAATAGTAGCAATTATCCATTCAACTCAGTCAGTTGAGCATGCAGCTCTTAATCTCAGGGACCCTAAGTTCAAGCCCCACATTGGGTGTGGAGCCTACTTAAAAAAAGAAAAAGAAAAAGAATAACAGCTCTTACAGCATTCTGTCAGAAAAGTTTGATTCCATTTTATAGAACAAACAACTGAGATCTTGGATTTTAAGAAAAGAAAAAAAAAAAATCAAGACAAACCAGAAATCAAGTTCCAGACCCTCTTAAGACAAGAAGACCCTCTTCCTAGTGCTATCTTAATATTTGGCAATTCTCTTTTAATTGATTTCATAGGGTGAAGCCCAGAGACAACAAAACAGGTTACAGCTTGCTTACTAATTCTAACAGGGATAAATTCCTGGAGCCTAAGTTGAAAGGATGCTGAAGCCCCTGAAGTCAGTGGGAACGAGTGTCATGATGGATTTGCACTGCCTGCCATGAGCAGGGGGGTGCGGCGGGGAGGGGGCAGGCAGATTCCAGGTTTAGCCACTTCAAGAAAATGACCTTCTTTGATATGCAAAAACTAAAAGTGCATGGTGTTTGATGGTATTAGGCTCCAAACATCTAAAGAATTCCATCCAAGAGGACTGGACAGCATTAGCTGCTAAACACTCAAAAGTACACCTGAGATATGAGATATATCAATGAACCATCTCTCCACTGACCAGTATGCCCAGGCCAAGACCTCACATGCCTGCATGTGGTTCTCCACCAGGCCCAGCTTTGCTGCATTCCTTGGGGACAGTTAGCAATGCCTGGAGTCATTTCAGGGGTCACAACTAGGGAGATACTACTGGCATCTAGTGGGTACAGGCCAGGGATTCTGGTAAATATCTTACAAAGCAATGCACAAGACAGCCCCCAAAGCAATTATCCAGCCCCAAACATCAGCAGGGCCACAGTTAGGAAACTCTTCCCTATAGTGCAGAGCATTTGTAGGTTAGATTTCCAAGGCTTTCTTGGGTATTCAAGGCCAGACCAAACTGAACCACATGAGACAGATCTAAAGGTTTCATTCTAGACTGGCTCTTCAGAAAGGACACTTCATATCCAAGGGCTCTATCCAATACAAAGAGCCACACGAGCTGATGTGGACCCAGTGCCCACAGAAGCCAGGCCAAGAGAGCAGCTTCTGAGCCCAGCACTCTTCATTCTGATTTTGTAGCTGGGGGACTCTGCTCATTTGTCTCTTCTCTTGGATTCCAGAATGATTTGCAGGATCATTCTCATCTGTCTTCGTCTAGCTGGAAGATCAGTTTCTCCCAGTGCAAGGGACCAGCCAAAGCAATGCTGCATCGGTCAAAACCAAACGTATCTGCCACAGCAGGTTCCATCGTGGATGGACAGATACACCAGGGCTGAGGAGAGAACAGTACCTGGGCCAAACGAACCAACCACATCTCTGTAGCGGCTGAGTCAGCACAGGGTCCATGTCAAGATTCTAAACCACTTAGCACAAAGTCCAAACATGATCCTTTCGATGGTTATTTAATGGGCCATAATCCCATAACCTCAAGTCCTATCACCATCTTGAAGCAAAAATAAAAAGACATGATTATACCGCTGAGAGGTTTTAGCTACAAGAGAACTCATTCCTCAAATGTTCCCTGAAAAATACTTTTTTTTAAAACCCTGTATATGTCAGTTTTATAACAGCGTCTTCAAATCAGGCAGATCTGGCTCTAAGTCCCCCAGGGAAGTAGTCCAACCCTAAGACCACACCTGGCTCTGCCATGCCACTCACGCAGAGTCCTGCCTTCGACTTCCCAGAGCTTCCATTTCGCCATCTGTGAAATGGGAATAACTATGCCTACCTTTCATGACTGGTTTTGAGAATTCAATGAGATCACATATGTAACATACCTAGCGCATTGTAAGAACACTAAAAATGGAAATTAATGTTTAATAGTCTTCTGCAACGGTAGACTTTAAGCCACCATGTCTTGCGCTAATTTGGTCTACACTACAAACATCCCTACTGTTTCCACAGCCCTGCAGTGAAGCCCACGTTCATTTCCACTGTGTGTATATGTGGGAGGGAGAAGAAATTACTTCATTTTAATTCAGAAATAAAAACAAAAATAAAGATATCCAAACTGTAAGTGTTCCAAGCACCTCTGGCTTTTATCCTAGCAGCCATCACAGGCAATCTTATATTCCCCATTATACAGATGAGGAAAATGGAGCCATAAAAGGGTAGGTAGAAGAAGTCACGGGGATGAAAGGCAAAGCAGAGGGAATATAGCCAATGATATGGTAACAGTGCTATATGGTGACACACAGCAGCTCCACTGTGGTGAGCGAAGCATAACATACGGAGTTTGAATCACTATTTTGCCTGCTCCAAACTGATATAACAAAGGTAGTTAAGCACTGTGTGTCAACTAGACTTCAATAAAAATTTAAAAATCGTTTTCTTTCTTTAAAGATGTATTTATTTTAGGCTGGAATGGCAGAGGGAGAGTCTTAAGCAGACTCCATGCTGAGCATGGAGCCTGATGTGGGGCTCGATCCCACGACCCTGAGGTCACTACCTGAGCCAAAACCAAGAGTCAGTTGCTCAACCAACTGAGCCACCCAAGTACCCCCAAAATTTTTAAATTTTTAACAAGACAGAGGCTACTGAGGAGATCACTACCTTAGATACACGTGATTGATGACTAGTTTTTAAGCCAGAGTCTGGTCCGTAACCCCCACCCAGGGCCCACACCTGATTCTATATTTATTTGACCCTTAAGGTATATAACTGTATATTTTTCCACCTAACTCTAAAGAATCCTGCATTCTTTTTATACACTTCTTAGCCCTTAGGTCTGCATAATTCTTATGGATACTAAACTTTCATCTAATTGAAAAAAAAAAAAAGGTTAGGTAAGTAGCTTACCCATGGCCACTCAGCTGGTGGGGGAGCATGTCACCTTTAAGCATGGCTACTCATCCATCCATTCATTCATTCATTCACAAACATGTCCTGAATTCTAGCTATAGCCTAGCCCCATGCTAGGCACTGGGGATACAGAAGTCGTTCGTTCAGCAGGCATCGACTGAGCGCTGACGGTATGCCAGGCACTGCACTAGGCACTGGCCTTCAGCTGGGAATGGTGGTCAGTCTGATGTTCTGAAACCAACAGGTACATAAAGGAATATCAAAGTGTCGTGGCTCTATGATGGAAGTTTGGAGAGGGAACCAGGCCCTGAGGTAGGTGAGGAGACTGACAGAGGGACAGGGATGAAAGGACGGAGATCCAAAAAGGCTTCATAGCAGCGATGACTTTGAAGCGTCTGGTTTTAGGAGGACTTAAGCAAAAGAGGAGACAGCCAACACCGAAAGGGAAGTGCTGACCCCCCCAAAAAAAGATGCTGCATGGCATCTCACCGGTGGAGAAACCAGCGGCTTGGCTGGATTTTTCACTTCAGAGCTTGCTGTCACACTCCAGACACCGACAAGCATCCGTCTCTACCCGGCACCAGAAAAGAATCTACTCCACAGAAAGGCATTTCAAAGCACCTACCAAGACGAATGTGCACTCTGGCCTGGTTTTTTGTTTGGGAAAATTGTGCGCTAAAAACAGCAGATAAAAAGGAATCTGTGGGCATAATTTATTTAGACTTTCTAAAGGCTGTTGAGAAGGTCTCTCTCGTAGGAGGCTATTAAGGGCAGGCAGGCAGGTCGGTAACTACAGGGTGAAAGGTAAAGTTCTGTCGTGATTAAAGGCTTCTTAACCGAGAGGAAACAAAGCGCAGAAATAAATAGCCAATTCTCCACATGGGAAGCTAAAAATAACGGGCCGCTCAAAGATTAGTCCTGAGGCCAGTGTTGTGCTATCTATTTTTAATGATTTGTCAAATGAAGTACAGTAAACAGAAAAAAAAAAAAGCAGGTAGCTGATGACAGGAGACTGCATCGTAGATGAGAGGGAGCGCTGGACTGCTGGGGTTTGAGGGAGCCTGGCCTGGCCTGAGCATGTGAGAACATTTCTCAGGGCCTGCATTTCTTTATCCGTGACACGATGAGACCACACAACATATGGTCGAAGGGCTCTCAGACCTGAGAAAATGGTTAAAACTCCTCAGCTTGAAGTAATATTAAAACCAGAAGGAAGAAAAAGAAATAACAAAATTCATTGATCCATGATCAAAAAGAATACCAGAAAAGGCAAAGGAGACATTTTGCCCTGCTATTTTTTGTGTATCTTGATTGGTGCCGAATAAGTGATAACTTCTTCAGAGAAAGCAATCAGTATCCCCGTGGACAGCGTCATGAGAATACCTATTCTCAGTCTGGCATCATCGAAAGTGCCAATAAACCGTAGGCAGCATTTTCCTAAAAGCACTGAAAAGTACACATTCCAGTATTATCAGGCCACGGCCTAAATCCGCCTTATGTCCTGTCTTTGTCTCTGCTATTGTCCGAATAGTCTTTATTAAATCAGACAACAAAGACTGAGGATGCCAAGGGTGTGTCATTTGGGGAGTGCCTTTCTCTGGAGAATCTGCAATCTGGTTGGTGAACTTACAAACACAAAAGAGATACCTAGTATTACCGGCTATACTACATTAATAAGCCAGCCAACAAGGTTTGAATAACTTCCCAGACAAGGTAGGATGTAAGCGTCGCTTTCAAGAGAAATACTTACTATTTCTGTGGATGGGGAGAAATGGGGAGGTCATTCCAGATTAAAAAAAAAATCAATTGGGATCAGAGAAGTGAGAAGAAGAGATCAGAAATGAAGTCATTCATTTGAGAAAAGACCCAGTGTGTCCTGAGACGAGAGTTTCTTCATTGTGAAAATAGAGTAGTGTCAAGAAAGGTAAAAAGTACAAATGAAGTAATTAATAAATGAGGATTCATGAATATGCCAGATGGATACTCTCAGTTACCTTGTGCCACAACGCAAAACCAAGGAAACACTCCATGAAATTAAAGAGAGAAAAAAAAATAAATGGGTTGAGGAAGTGCTTTTAACGTAACACAATTAGCTTTTGGGATTCACTGCTGTAGATACTATTTTCCTGAGTAGCGTAGTGAGCTTTATTTTTGTTTTTGTTTTTTTTGTTTTGTTTTTGTTTTTTGTTTTTTGTTTTTTTTAGTGAGCTTTATTTTTAATAGAATTATGTGTTCACACAAATAACAGTTCTATTTAATGTTATTGATGCTCATAACTCAAGGGCGATATTTGGGGTCAAGGAGAACTGTCCTCCTCCCATTCAACTGTTGCAGAATGAGTTGAATGCACTAAAAGAAGGATATGTGACTTTTCTTGAAAGTACCTGTTTCTATCCACAGAAGTATCTCTGATATCGCAGTATTTTTTTTTCTTTTGGTTGCTTCTTCACATCGGTTACCCAAAACTAGTTCATCAAAAAGAGAAACAGTTAGTCTCTAAGAGT
This sequence comes from Potos flavus, assembly GCA_028534135.1. NCBI lineage: Eukaryota > Metazoa > Chordata > Mammalia > Carnivora > Procyonidae > Potos > Potos flavus. The sequence continues at coordinate 160,329,125 of CM052899.1, read as the reverse complement.
CATTCTGGACATGACTGTGTCTCGCATTATATAAGACTAGGTCCCCAGAAAATGCCAACATTAAGATGAAGGAATCACAAACACTGAATCACAAGGACACCAGAAGGCACCATTTAGAGCAACAGGAGAGTGGATTTCTTTTCATTCATTTGGTAAACTGAAATTTCTAAATAGTGGATTTCCTTAGAAAATTTTTACTTGCTGTGAGCCACTGCCACAATCTGTCTTAAAGCTTCTTGAGGCATTTTGCTTCCTGCAGGTTTAAGCAATGTTTTCTAAAATTATCCTCTATCCTATATCTTCTACATCATAAAAAGGAAGGAAGGGAAAAGATGCTGCATCTTTTTTTTCTTCTAGGATAAATAATATAGTTTCTTCACAGTAAATAAATATTACTCCGTTAGTAATATGCCTCATAGTTTCCATTCTACTAGATTTCATTTACTTGGTCAAGTCCAAAGGAAAGTAACAAACTTGGCATTCAATATTAGTCTTCACATAAACACACTCCTTTCTCCCTTGTTTGTTACCACAGAGCAATGCATTTAAAATGAAAACTTGGTTTTCACTCTTCTTGACATTTTCCAAATATACTTAACCATCAGGAACTTGAAAATATTTTGCCAGGTAATGAACATCCTTTGAAAGCCATGGGCATTCTTAGAGAAAAACAGAGACATAGCATTTTGATGCCCAGGCCAGTAAACAGGTGTCTCCTTTGCAAAAAGCTCAGGGAATCTCCTGAGAATATGTGTAAAGACTTTACATAAGAACAGCCTCTCGGTGTGTCATGGAGATCATCCAGATTTACGGGTTTCAGCCAAGAAAAACACACATAGTCAACCCCAGAAGCTAGGTAATAAACTTTGGCATACCCGTTTGTTATTTTGACAAAAATTGCCTTTGTGCAAACAAGATCAGTAGCCAGAACATGACCCCCAAAGCTGGCTCTAATAGTCCTCTGATATTACAACACTATTCCAGTAGTTCCCAGAAATCCACCTTCCAAGGCCACGAAGGCACCCAGTTTCCTCACCTAGTCCCAGCTGTGCTAACGAAGAGTTGCCAAATGTAGGGCCTGACTCCTCTGTGCAAGCCTGAATTACCTAAGCAAGCTCCAGAGAAGAGGAAATTCACTTCTCTGCTAAGTCATCATGTAAAGCTCCCAAAATAGAGGTGCCCTTCAAATTAAATTTGCTGGTGTCGATTCCCTCATCCTAAACGATACCGTGTAAGAAGGATCAAGTGATTAAAACGAAGCAAAAAGAAACAGAGGTCACTCAACACCTGGCTTTTAAAAACTAGGTAGATTCCAGGCCTCAGAATGCCTGGAAAAATAAAATGTGTATGACGCAGCTATCAAACCCAAAGGCCTTCGAACCTGTGTCCCATTAAAATGCATAATCCTATAATGATGAAGCTGGCTGTCCCTCAATAGTTTGACTCATTTCCCTGCTAAATATAACCAAAGACAAGTTTTCCACTAGGAGCTACTGTATTATTTTCTCCCGAGTGGCAATGAGAAACTCACCTTAATATGTAACGAAAGCAAGGCAAAAAGATACAAGGTACAAGTATTTCTCTAACTTTCATTTCTTCACAGCAATACCCTGTTGGAACCACTTTTCCAGAACCCAGAGAGGCGCCAATAGAGATGTTTATGGATGGAGAGGGTAATATCTGTCAGAAGTTGCACAATGTAAAACTCACCATCTATCTGCTACACAACCTGAGGGGATGATTTAGTCGTCATGTATGACGATGGGCGTTGGGGTATATTGTTCAGCTCTGCAAAGGCCACCGCCAAAGAGACCAGTATTTCTACTGACTGCTATTTCTCCCCAATTCAAATGAAAAGAGACTTAAGAACCGACAACACCCAGCAGGATGCCTATTAGAATTCTTTGTAAGGAGCAACTCTGGACTTGTCCAGAAAAGAGAAAGAACCAGCCTCTGACTAAGGTGCTCAAATCAGAAACCTCACCGGCTGCTGGGGATTGCTTTTCCTTCTAAAATAGATCGTGGATTAGTGGCAAACACTGACCTAATAGAAGAATCAACCGTTTTTAGAACATAGCTGCCCCAAGAAGACTTGAAAAGAATTATTTCAACTATAATGCTGTAGAATTTGTTACCCACCAACTTAAAACCGGCTCCCACCCATCTGCTCTTATGCAGAATTTCCTGATTATAGTCTCTGCGCATTTTGTCCACATACCAAATCTGAAAATGGTTCTTTAAATCGGTGACTTTTGAGCTAGCTTCGCTGGTGGCCAGGGTACACAATTTTTTTTCTTCCCCTCCGAGGAAGTGTATTTAAAAATACATTTTTCTGGTGAGAGATGCATTTGGAAAATGAAGCTTGAGTTATAGCTTTGCTACAATGGAGAAGCAGAAAATAATCAAACTGTAGCTTTTCCTCTTGACAACCCTGATGGCTCCTCTGGTAACACTTTAGACACTTTACTCTCAGCTGAGGTGTTCCTGTATGTCATTTTTAACTTCACATTTTTTGGAGGGAGAAAAGTATCTCTTGGATGCATGCATATCTGCCTGCGTGTGTATGTGCAAGAATACTATTAAAGTGGTATGTAGCTGCTACAGACAGTCTTACGCTGGAACTGGCTTGTATTGGCTTTGCGAGAGTGGATTATTACATTTGCAAGAATTTTGCAAGCCAATTGACATTACATTGGTGGCCTGAAATTAAGTGTGCTGGGAGTATTTACGTCCCATAAATCAGCATGCACTATGAGTCAGGGCTTATGATTTTTTATTTTTTTGGAGAGTTAAACAATTACCAACCTACCACTGGCTGCTGCTGTACCAGTTCTTTACATAGGCATCCCTCCCGATTGGCCGCAGTGTCCACTTCGACTGCTCATGGGCGACATTTTGAATATCACCTTCACACACATATAACCAAATAATGTAATTGCAATGTCTACTTTTTCTCTGGATGTAATAATTGAAAAGTAGCCCCTATTATCGTATCCATCCATCATTGGAAATACACATCCTTTTTGTTGTTGTTGTTGTTGTTGTTGTTTTGAGCATGTGGTTGGACCTCAGGTACTCTGCCGAATAAATTCTACAGCTCCACTGCTGGTAGATCCCAAACAGATCATTTGGGAAGGAAGAAACCATGCTGGGCCTCAGAGAAAAACAAAATGAGTCCGTCCTCATTGCTGCCTTTGGCCAGCCCAAACCCTGAAGTCATACAGCACGGGGGACATTTTCTAGTCAAAGGATGGTGGGATGGAGCCACTTATCTGCTCAAGCACATCTAAAGATAAATGATGGCAGGCTGCTGTCAACACTGGAGGCCACCCCCTCCCCACAAAATGGAAATTAGCAGGCCCCCAAATCAGAGCATTAAAACAAAGATCCGCCAGCATGTGATTTTAGTAAACAGAGTAATTTAGGCTTTTGGAGAGCATGAAAATTCTGTCAGGATTATAATGTCTTCTACCACAGACCTTAATTTCTTCTGTCATGGAGAATATGATTAGGCTCAGTCCCATTTGATTGTAGGGAATGTCAGTTCCCATTAACAAAAGAAAAGAGGCACTAGGAAACATGTTTCACATTTTTAACCCCTTTGGACGAGGAGGACTTTTTCAGCCCAAATTTCTCATTTGAAATATTTAAAGCAGGGGTGCCTGTGTGACTCTGGCGGTTAAGCAGCTGCCTTTGGCTCAGGTCATGATCCTGGGGTCTTGGGATCAAGTCCTGCATCGGGATCTCGGCTCAGCAGGGAGCCTGCTTCTCCCTCCCCCTCTGCTATCCCCCACTCCCCCCTCAAATAAATAAACACATAAAAATCTTTAAAAAAAAGAAATATTTAAAATACTTAAATCCCACCTAGCAGATTGTTACAGTTGACCTACTAAAGTCACTTTTCTGCCTATGGGAGGCTATTCATCTTTCAATGTTGGCATAAAAAAAAAAAGTGAAGGCCGTGTGTATTTTTTGTTTCGTTTCGTAATTTGAGGGAGTTTTTTCCACACCACCTATCCTCATATCTATGAGAAATCCTGCTCCTTGCATGAATGGAACTTGTTTTAAGTGGCCCAATTCTCTGAGGACAGTGGGGGCACAGTGGGGGGTGGGGGGAAGCGATGTCCTCTTTGGCTGCGTGTATTGCTTGGCCATTCAGCCCATGGACTGGTTAGTGCAGGTGGTTTTCACAGGCGCCAGGAAATTACAGTTCCAGACCCAAACCTATATCAGTAAACACCACCACCTCAGACTGGCCTCTTCAATTCCGTTGAACCCCTCTGCAGTTCAAACAGGGCACGTGGGTCAGTCTGCAAGCTTAGCAGGCACACCTGACCCTGGCTGCCCAGCAAACAGTTTATGTTAGGGAGCAATCTAGAGATTTCCTAAGATAAGGATGCTATTACAGGCTGACAAATGTGGAAAGGAGCAGAGTGGGCAGCTTTTGTCCAGACTGACCCAGGGTGAGAGTGCTAGGATTATTGCTGATTGGGGATAAATGGCAACCGGTGATTTATTTGTTCAAGTGAAACCAGCCGAGTTCATCCCTCAGCACCATCTCCCATCTCTTTAAGATGTTTTCTTCTTCTTCAGGCAAAAAGACTTAGCAATTTTAGGAACTCTTCAAATATCACCATTTCAGTGAACCCCATTACCCTCAGGATAAAATCTGCAATCCTTAACTAGCCTTCGAGGCCCTACATGATGGGGTCCCACCTGCCACAACCTACTACTCACCCACGAGGGCCGCCACTCAGGGTCCTGACTCCTCTCTACCTGCAACCTCTTCTTATGCTGGGCCTTCTGCTTGGGGCTCTTTAGCTGGTAAGTCTTCCTCATCTTTCTTGGTCCAGGTTGAATGTCATCTACAGAGACTTGGCTAGGTTAGGTTCCCCATTATGATCTCCTGGGGCCCTATGTATTCATTCCCCACAGTCCTTAACACAATCACAAATAATTAATAATTGATAACTATTGCTTTAAAAGTTTGCTCCCTCGCTGGCAGGGACCGTGTCTGTCCCATTCACCTAGCACTCAGTGCAATGCCAAGCATTGAATGCTTGAGATCTGAATGCGTGCCAAGGTCAAATGAATGAATGAAGTAGGTACACAAGAGATATTGACTACCTATGAGAGAACCTAACAAAGCAAAACCAATAGAACAAAATCTTCATTTTAAATAAGCACAACCTAGGGAGTGAGTTTTCTCCCCACTTCCCCCTCCCTCACCATTCCAACACAAGGATTTCAGATGACCCTGCCATCCCATCAGGATTTGTCTATCAAATATCCTGCCTGGTTTTCAAGACCTTCCCTGATCACCATCATCATAAGAGTTAACATTATTGAATGTGTTCTATGTTCCATGCACTCTGATAAGTGTTCTCTGTTAACCTATTAAATCCTTACGACAACCTATGAAATAGTGTGGCAGATTTAAAATGGCCACAGATGTATGAATTCTTTCACATTCCTTCCATTGCAAGGTGCGGTCTTTGCCCCATCACCTTCTCTCTAAGTTGACATGTGACAGTTTTGACAACTGGGTACACCAGAAATGACATCACGCACATTTTCGTTTCTGTCTCAGAATGCTCGCCTTGGGGGAAGCCAGCTATCATGTGAGGAGTCTGACTTCCCTGAGACTGCCGTGCGGTCTTGGGAGAAAGCCCAAGCTGGTCACACAGAGAGGTTCTGAGGAGAGAATGCCCAGCCAGCCCCCAGCTGCCGCATCCACCCCAGCACAGGAGCCAGACGTGCCAATGATGACGCCATCTTGCACATCCAGCTCAGTCAAGCCTCCAGTGGATTCCAGCCCCGGTCAATATCTGATTGTAACCACATAAGAGTCCCCATACAAGGCCATTCAGCTGATCCCAGTCGTCCACAAAATTGTGAGAGAGAATAATAAATTGATGTTTTAAGCCACTAACTTTTGGGGAGGATTGCTTTGTGGCAATAGATAACCAGAACACATAAGCGCTGTTAGGACCCTTACTGTACAAATGAGGAAATGGAGACACAGAAAGCTCACATGATAAAGGGTGGAGCTGGGGCACCTGGGCAGCCTGATTTCAGAACCTAGGTCCTCACCCTCCGTGCCGTCACACCACTCGGCGGCAGGCCACCTTCTCCACTTCACTCCCAGGTGTAGTCGTTCCAGTCCCTTTCTTTCCTCCCACCCACCCGTCTAATCCCTTACCTCTGTCACAATCCCCTCTCTGAATCCTCCACTGATGTCCCCTTCCTCCAAATTCCTTAGTGCATTTAAAGGTAGGCATACAGTCTTGCCTTTAATTTTTGTGGTATTACTCTTCATGCCACATACTACTTCCTTGAAGGCTGAGACCAAATATTTTATTCTGTCTTCACCTACATTTCAACAGAACCTTGCACATCTCCACACTGCCCAGCACAGTGCTGCACTTTCAATAAATACCTTTTTCAGGCACACTGGCCAAGCCCATCCCCTTCTTGGAGCCTCCATATTCATAGTTCCCTTTCCCTGGAATGTTCTTTCTTAGCTGTCAGCCTGAGCTGTTCCTTCACAGCATTCCAATCTCAGCTCATATCTCCCCTCCTCTAAGAAGCCCCCACCCTGAGGGCCATATCTAAACAAGCCACCCATCTCCACTCCTCGAGTGTCACTCACTGATCTCTTTACTCTGCATTATATATATATATATATATTTATAGAGATTTTATATATATGTATGTATGTGTGTATATATATATATAGAGAGAGAGAGATTTTATTAATTTATTGGAGAGAGAGAGCACAAGCAGGGAGAGGGGCAGAGGGAGAAGCAGACTCCCCACTGAGCGGAGAGCCTGACACGGGGCTTGATCCCAGACCTTGGGATCATGACCTGAACTGAAGGCAAATGCTTAACTGATGGAACTGCCCAGGTGTCCCGCCCTTCGTTGTATTATTTAGTTACTTGTTTTTTCATCTCCTTACCCAAGAAACAACTTCCACAAAGATAGTCAACTTACCCTTCTTGCTCAATTATTCACCCCAGTTCCTAGGACAGTTTCTGGCCTTTAGTAGCTTCTTGAAAACTATTTGCTAAATAAATAAATGAATATTTGTTTATTGAATCTTCACTTCATAAGAAGCTCCAACACAGCAGGCTTCCTAATGTATGTAAAGTGTTTTCCCCTAAAGTGTCAGTTGCATCTCTATTATAATGTACAATCTTCCAATTCTCACGGAAAAACACCTACACTTGGCCTTAAGGTAAACTCCATGTTTAGCCAGTTGTCAATGCTGGGCAGTAGTTTACATACTGGTTTGTTGTCCAAACCACCACTTACCACCTCCCTTTATGACTGAGGTTCTCTGGAAGTCAATGGCTTTAAAGCTAATTCTCAGAGGTGTTTTTAGGATGATCCCAAAGAGAGAGGGAGGCTGAGGAGATCTGCTTCACAGCACTTCATGCATTAATAAAGGCAACATAGCTATCGATGATGAAATGACAGTATTAAATCCAACGGAGGTCCGTTTTGCTCACTAATGTAAACACCTAGAGGTTCAATCCAGTATCTAAAACACTCAATAAACATTTGTCAAATGAATGAATGAAACATCTTTACCCTGTGTCTTATCACTTATCATTTATCTTTTCTCTCTCTCTCTCTTTTTTTTTTTTTTTTTTTTAGAGAGAGAAAGAGTGTACAATCAGGGGAAGAGAGGCAGAGGGAGAGGAAGAGAGAATCTTAAGCAGACTCCATGCTCAGCACAATCCCTGATGTGGGGCTTGATCTCACAACCCTGAGATCATGACCTGAGCCGAAATCAAGAGTCAGACGCTTAACCAACTGAGCCACCCAGGCACTGTGCTTACCACTTATCATTTCAATATGGACAAGAATCCAGAGTACATCTCTTATTTTGTGAATATGAAACTCACCAAAAATAGTAGCTAAAGGAGTTGTAAAACCATTTATGCTAATTGGCACAAGGCAAAACCAAAATATAAAAGAACAGCTATGCTCCCCAAAATACATAATGTAAAGCAAAAGTCTATAAAGGGAAGTCCATAGGCTGAGGGGGTTAGTAGATGTGACACATCAATTAATTTCCTCAAATCAAAACTTCGGAAATTTTCTGTTTCTCTGAGCCTCAGTCTCCTCATCCGTACACTGAGGACAATCTCTTGACTACCAACCAACCAGAAATATTCATAATGAGCCTAAAATAAAATAACAGATGAGCAAACACTATAAAGGCTTAAAAGTGTGATAGGAATATGAGCTAGCATTTTCTACCTTTCCATCATTCTGACATATCAAAGACTTAAAATACATTTGAAATGTTAAAAATCAATTAAATATATTTTTTACAATCTCTAAGTTTTGTGATGCATTCACAAATGAGTATTACATGTTTGTTCCAATGTTCCATCTGCAAAACTTTTCCTAATCATTCATAATTCTTCACCAATATTTTGATTCTCTTCTCCCCATTTTTAAACAAAGGATCCCACGGTATGGAGGGCTTCTCAATCTTACCAGAGGCAGAGGATGAGTTAGAATAGCAAAACAAGAATCAAAATTCTTGAACATTCAACCTGTGGGTCATATTGTAGAGCCACAGGGCCTACAAAATAGTTACGAGGAGAGAAGATAGTGCAAAAGAAACTGGCCCAAGGTGGTCATATTTGTGGGGGAAGGAGGCATCAGAATCACCTGGAGGGCTTGTCAAAACACAGATTCCTGCAATTCACCCCCAGAGTTTCTGATTCAGGAGATCTGGGATGGGGCCCAGGGTTCTGCATTACTAACAAGTTTCAAGGTGAGGCTGATGCTGCTGGTCTAAGAAACATGAGTTCCACCTTCTCATATATTAATTCTTTTGATTCTCCCCCCATCCAAGAACTCTGCGAGGTAAATATTATTACACTCATTTAATATACTGGGAAACTGAGGCCCAAAATATAAGCTTGCTCTAATTCCAGGTTGCTGATCAACCAAGTCAGAGTAGCCTTCAGAAGATCAATGAACCTCTCTGTGGCCCATTTTTTTTCAAGTATTGAAAAAACACTGTCAGACTTCTAGTGAGGATTAAAAGGACAGACTGTCTAAGAAGAGCTCAGCAAAGTCAAAAGCAACCCCTGAAACCTCGTCCATTATAGGACTCAACATCCCAGAGAATAACTAAGGTAGAATTCCAGGACTCACACTTAGCGCATGCTTCTGTTTTTGTCACTTTTCTATTTGCGTGGAAAAATTTCTAACCACCAACTTAGCAAAGTACTCTACCATCCAAACATTACTAACCACAAGTTTTGGGGGTTGTATTTTTTTTTTTTTAATTACCGAGTTTGTTTTTCCAAGAAATTCTCTTCTGTGCTGTAATGGGTGTGGGGAGGGCAGTTACAGATGGGTGGTTAGTTATTAACAAATTGAACACTTCCTTTTCTAAGACACTTATTAACTGAATAGACCGTGTTCTCTATGTTGTTATACATAGTTATGTTGGACAATAGTGTAAGCATATCCTCCTTTTGTGTAAGCTTTTCTGATTTGGCTTTCAGAGGATTCAAGGCATTTTGATTTCTATATTTAGAAACCCAGGGCTTTTTGGTATGCTACAAATCACGCCGAGACAAGACTAATTGTAAGCACTTGTACTTAAAAATTAGTTTCAAGAATAAGAACCTTCGGAGGTTTCCATATTGTATTCCACTAGAGTATCATTAAGGGAAGCAATTACTTATCAGGATATACTCAAAACAACTTTATTGCATTCGGAGGAAATAATGGGAGTTGTCTGTCTAAATTACTAGGCAGGGGCCCTGGAAATCACTTAGCATAATTCTTGGCATAAGGTAGGCAGTCAATAAATGGAACAGGGAGTCAGGTAAATGACCACCTAGTAAGTGTTAGGTGTTTGCACATATTATGCCATTTAGTCTTCATTCATAATAACCCCTGAATTAGGTATGACTATATTCATTTAAAGATGAGGAAACAGAGACTCATAAAAGTTAAGTGATGTTTGCCAGATCATTAGGTAAGTAGGTGAGTCAAGATGCCAGCCCACAGGTGCTTGATGCCAAAAGCAATTTTCTTTCACTGTGCTAAGCTGTTTCCTTCCTTGTTTCTTTCCTTCTTTCTTTTTTGTCTTCCTTCTCTATCATGTCCCTTTCACAGATAGCAGAAGTCTTTGTAAATGCCAGCCAACAGCAAATGCTTACAAGGTGGTCCCATTTTATGGATCGGTTCATAGTAGGCCAAAGTGATCCTTCAAAGCCACCTCTGAAAGTTCTCAGAATAAAATATGGAATGCATTCCTGAATCCTATCCCTCAGTACTGAGCTATAAGCACCAGGGTACATTTCAGAGGATCCTTTATTTAGGAAAACAAAGTGTTTGTGTGTAGACAACAGTCACACGACAGTCCATCACCCAGGGCTGAGATTCCCAGCACAGTACGAACCAGCTGCTCAAGATGACAGAGATTCATGGGAGGGAAAAATGGTCTTGCTTCCTATTTGAATTACAAATGCTTCCTGGAGACAAGTCAGGTGGATATGCCCATTTGTTTATTGCCTAATGATACCACTACTAAAGAAAAATAAGTAAATAAGTAAAAGTGAAGCATCTTGATTTATTATTTCATCAGAATATAACGGAGGCCCAGAGCAATAAAGGGAACTAATTAAGGGCTTTCTTTACATTTCCCCCAAACACCAATTGTCTTTCTCCTCTACTTTTTTATTTTTTTCCCCGTTCCTATATCTCCACACCTCTTTCCCCCCAATTTTTTTCTGTTTTTCACATTCTTCCTTGCAATTTCTGGTTTTGTTCCTCTCTTCAAGAATTCTTTTGTCCCTCATCTCCTGAGCACCTTCTTCCTGATATTTTGGGTCTGGTTCCAAGAGGATATACTACAGTGGTAGCATTTCCACCTCCCTGTTGGCAAGAGCTTTGTCTCACCATGTCACTCTGGATGCACTGATCTATCAGCCTCTTCTCCTCCTGGAAGGAGACAGGGATGATGCCAGTGGGATATTTCCTCCTGAAATGCACACTGAAAATTGTGCCCAGTGTCTCTTTTTAAATGGATTATGAAAGCGGAATTTTTTTTCCGGGTTTTTTTTTTTTTTCTGATAGCAAGAGTAACAAACACTTATTGAAGCTATAGGAAAACATAAAAGAAAAAAGTAATCACCCATTATTATTGCAGTATGGAAGTGGTTACTGTTAAATATGCATGTGTTGTATGCCGCTATGTCATAAATTTGCATCTCTCACTAATTTTACATACATACGTACATTGTCAATGGTATTATCATTCTCATCAACATCATTTAAATGGCTGAATCTTATTCCAATGTATGATTATACCAAAATACATTGAATCATACTCCTTTGGTAAACAGTTGGCACTTTTTCAATTTTTTTACCATTATAAGTAATGCTACCATGAACAACTTTGTGAAAAAAGTTCATTCTGTAATTTCCAATTATTTCCTTAGAAAACTATTCCAAAACTACATCTGTTGGATCAAGGTTATGAGCACTCTAAGGCTCTTTATATTGCTAAATTGTATGCCCCTCATTTAAAATAAAGTTCTTTAATAGTCTCAAAAAAAAAATAAATAAATAAATAAATTGTATGCCCAAACTTGCGCACTCTCTACAAATCACTTACTGAGCAAAGAACCTCTTTATACATTTTATATAAATAAAAAAAGTTTTACAAAGCAAATAATCACCTCCTAATTTGTCATTTGTGAAAAGGCCAGAAAAATTGAGGTCCTCCTTTACTTTGATCCTCACCACCCCGTCTCCCCCACGCCATCTACAGAGAGTCAAATAACTTATGTCCTCTTGGTTTTGTCCCTCTTTTTTGCAAGACAAGTCAAATAAAGCCATTCTCTCATTCATTCATCCAACCCATAGTTGAACCATTGCTGAGAAGTTATTTGCCAGGCCTTTGCCAGGTGCTGAGGATATAAAGATGAGTAGAGCACTGTCTCTAACGTATAGATAGGAACAATGGTGTGGTAGGGCAGACAGACAGGTAAAGACATGATAGCATCAGAAGACAAGAACTCCACAGAGGGAGGCCTCGTGCTCCAGATGTTCCAGATGCTTCTGGAAGAGCATATGTAGAGGGTGAGTAGAGAGGGAGGGTCAGAAAGAACCCCCGGGGGGATGATACTTGGCGCTTCCCCTCAGGATTTAATAATAAATGATACTAGGTACTTTTTCTGAGTACTTGCTCTATACTGATGAACACTGCTTTATTTATCTTCAGAACACCTCCATTAAGGAGCTACTATTACTCTTTCATAAATAAGGAAATTGAGATTTAGAGAAATAAATAACTTGTCCATGATTATAGAGCTACTAAAGGGTAAAGTGAAATGTAACCCAGATCTGACTTCAAGCTTTACATCAAGCTTATCCCAGGCCCACCACAAGGATCCATCAGTTCAAATAAAGCTCCTCAAGACTTGAGCTCTGACTCCCCAGTTCTAGCTGTGATGACAGAGAGATGCCTTGCCGTCAAACCCCCCTCCTCCCACGAAACCTCCCTTGCTTTGTCCTTGCAAGGGGTGTCTTCCCTCCCCAGCTTTCTATCACCCAATGTGGACTTTCCTTTTCTCCTGAGTCTGGTGCACCTGACATTCCTGGAGACTTGTCATTCAGGTATAAATATGTTCAAACTGCCAGAAAACCGATGGAATTACGAAAGGATCAATGATGACTCTTGGTGTCAATGATGACTCTTGGTGATCTTGCTCCAAAGCAAGATCAGAAATGATAGCGTGCGAGCCCCTTTGTGAGGCTCATGGTATAAAATCCTACTAGGCACTGCGCACCATGCCATCAGCATTGAGCATGGCTATTAAAATCGAAAAGCGAGGATTTGGTTCCAATGGAGAAAGCAGACACTTATGGCCTTTTCCAATGAAGAAGAAAGGACAAGAAGTATTTTAATGATGTTTTTTAATCATTTCCTCAGAGTACACGGTGAGAATATATTTGCTGGAAAATGAAAAAGAACACAACATCAATTTAGTACAGAAAACCACTCTAACACCTAAGGGTCTGGTCTCACATTTTTCATTATTTCCAGGCTGATAACTTTCAACATTAGGCCTTAGTGCTTCATCCAACTCCAGCTTCCTAGAAGCACACAAGCAAATCAAAACGTCTTTGGGTTTGCCAAGAAGTCTTTCAAATATGGGACACCAGCTCTGGTTTCAAGTCATTTTTTTGCTCCCGCAATTCTACTCTCAACTATATATTTTCCATTAGAAACTTCCATCCATCAACCCTGTTAGTTTTCTCATGAAATTATGGGTACTGAAGACTCATCTTCCTAAGTGATCGCAACAAAGATGGTTTCAAACACAGCGTGTCAACGAAAGTACAAAGCTATAGTAAAAAAAAAAAAAAAAAAAAAAAAACAGCCAATAGCTTAATTCCAAAGACGCCACTTGGATCATTTCTGCCCACTTCCATGAGAACCTTCAATGCCTTTCACTGTTTATAGAATTCAGCCCAGTACTTTTAATTTTTTTCTTATTGTCATAAAAAATACATATATAATATAAAATGTACCATTTTAACCATGTTAAAGTGTGAAGTTCAGTGGCATTAAGTACATTCACATTGCTATGCAGCCTTCACTGCTATCCTACACCCACCAAAAAGTAACTCCTCATTCCTGCTCCCCCAGCCCCTGGGAACTCCCATTCTACTTCCTGTGTCTACCGATTTGACTAATATACGTCCTTCCTGTAAATGAACTGTACCATCTCTGTCCTTCTGCGCCTGGCTTATTTCACTTAGCTTAGTATCATCAAGTTTCATCCATGTCATGCCGGTATCTAAATTTCACTCCTTTTTAAGCCTAAATAATATTCCATCACATCCAGCCCAGCACTTCTCCGCATGGTGTTTTAAGCCGCCAAATCCTGATTTTCATTTTTTTTCCTCTGACTTCTTTCTCATCACATAGCTCTGCTGGTCCTAGGGCAGAGGAGTTCCTTGTCTATTCCTCAGGAATTTTGAAACTTTCCCCCTTTCCTCGTGCTGGTTCCCCACCCCAGCACAGTCTCCATCCTGCTTTCTCTAACCCAAGTCCCAATTGTTCCATTAGCTCCGTTCAATCACTGCTCCACCACAGAGATCCCTGGGCAGGGATCTAAAGAGACCCTTTAAGCACCCACTATGTTCAAGGCACCCTTCAATTACAGTCAGACTAGCTGTAAAATGTGTGGTTTCATGCCAACAAATGGAGGCTCAATTCTGCCTTCTCTTAAGCAAGACAGTTCAGAATACATTTGTCCATTCTTTGACAATCCCTGTTTTCGTTAAAATTTTAAAAAAGGAAAATAGCAACCTTTTTTTTATTTCTGACTAGGAAGAAAAGTAATATAGCTAATATGTATTGAGTACACATATACAATAAAATATACTGCATGTATAATCTCAGTTTTAAAATGTAGTCCTAAAAAAATAAAATAAAATAAAATAAAATAAAATAAAATAAAATAAAATGTAGTCCGAAACAGCCCTTTGGGGCAGTGGACTATTTCTAATATGATCATTTGAACTACAGACAAACATCACTTTTGTTTAGAGATGAGTACAAATATTCTTCTCTTGATTCTCCTTCTCAGTGATAAATAAAAATATATTATTAAGTGGCATAAATAAACTGACCAAAAAAGAAGACACAACTGCACCTCTATTAATTAAACTGTTTAATAAAAATTCCGACTAGATATTTCTCTTTAAGATTTGCAATGGCTTAGATTTTATATATCTTTTTTGTGGTTAAATTAGTAATAACAGCATTAAAATCGTAAGAACTGTATAGTACTATATTTAATTATCTTCTCCCATAATTACACTGATTAAACACAGCATAAGAGACCATAAAGATAGATGAAACATTATGGCTACAAAACTTTTCTTTAATGTTCATAAAATGACTATTAAGCCGTAGGTGACTAAATTAATATCACCCATACAATTTTATGGGGTTTCCGTCCACATCCAACTGTATCACTTGCCGTGATGGCAGATTTTTTTTTTCATAGCGGTATTGAAATTTGAACTACCACCTTTCAAAAGGATGGGAACACAGTGGGCTGGCTGAGTCAACTTTGCTAAAAGAAGATGCTTCTGTTTGACCGATGTTTCAACCTAGTGTCAGCTATAGATCCTTAAACCCAAAGATTACACCTTTTAACCCCCACTCCAACAGACAAGCAAAGGGTAATATTTGTTTGGTGCATTACCCATTTCTTCATTTTCTTCTAAACATTATCTCCAGAGATTTGAGTTTATACTGACAGAACAGACGATCAAGGAAGCAAATTTACATTTTCCATTTGAAGAATGACCCTCAGAAACACCCAAGGACTTTCATACTGAGTGACCCGTGCTATTATAAAGATGAAAGAACATGACAAAATCCCAAGAAAAATTCATTCTAAAAGCTAATCTCGTGCGGAAGAAAAGAAAACTATTTGAAAGCTTTTCAAATATAAAGAATAGCTCGCCAGGATTATAATTTAGCAACTAAAAAATTATATATATATATACACATAGAATCAGCTAGCAGAACCAAAATAAACCTACCAATCTAAATGCATTATCATCACTAAAAATCTGCACAAATTTTCCATCAGTACTTATAAAAATAAATCAGTACTAATAAAAATCTTTTAATATGAAGTCAATTCTTTTATTAGATCAACAAATATATTTTAAGAACTTGTTGTGTGTTGTACACCTGAAACTAATATAACACTGTATGTTAACTATAATGGAATTAAAATAAAAACTTAATAAAGAAAATAAGTAAAAAAAAAGTGTTATGAACCAGCTCAGTCCTGGATGTGGTAGGTAAAACAATAAACAAAGTTAACACAGTCTGTCACTTCATGGAGCTTACAGCCCAGTGGACAAGGCAATAACAATCAATGATACCGATAAAAAAAAAAAAAATTAGCACAATTTAAGATTTATTTATTTATTTATTTATTTATTCGAGAGAGGGAGAGAGAGCACAAGCAGGAGGGACAGGGAGAGGGAGAGAGAATCCCAAGCAGACTCCATGCTGAGTGCAGAGCCTGACAGAGGGCTTGATCCTATGACCCAGAGATCATGACCTGAGCCAAAATCAAGAGTCCAACACTTAACCGACTGAACCACTCAGATGCCCCAAACTGTGATAAGTGTTTTAAAATAAAAGTTAAGGGTATATTGAGGAAAGATAACTGCAGAATTTAATTTGATTGGATTTGGGACAGGAGATCAGCAAGGGTTGTCTGAGAAGGCAAAATTTAAGTGAGCAATGTATGGAAGTGATGTATGGAAGTTAATGTGCAGAATCATCAAAGAAAGCACATTCTAAGTAGAGGGGACACACAACTAAAGGCCCTGAGGTGAGAAAGAGCTTTGCGCATTTGAGACACTGACAGTCCGTACATTCCAAATAAGCAGGGTTCCGATCTACTTCATTTACCACTCACTCATAGTGTTCTACTCATAGAAATGTCTTGCTCACAGAAGCCACTCGCTAAATATCCATTAAATGATTGTTGAGTGAGTAGATGTGGTCAGTGCATCTGGAGTTCAGAGAAGAAGAAGAAAAGCAGGCTGAAATGAAGCTGTTCACACAGGCAGAAGCCACAACATGGAGGGTACTCCCGCCATTTTAAAGTTAGCTGTAGTATCTCACCACGACACCCAACAAACCCACTATCAACCTGTTTCCTCTTTTATGAACTAAACCCACAAACTTCCTACACCTCATATCTTTGTTGTAAGATTCGCAAAGGCAGAAGCCATTTCTTTCTCATTTTTATGGCCCCTGTGCCTTTCACATGCTTGGAATAAAAAGGCCCTTGAGCACCTATTGACTGAACTTCCATTTATTGAGTCCTTAGTATGGGCCAGGTAGTGTCCTAAGCACTTGGTATGCACTGGTTCACTCAAGTTTCCAAAAAAATCTGCAATAAGTGTGCATGTGTGTGTGCATGTATGTGAGAAAGAAAGAGTGCAATTTTCATTATTTTTGTTTCCAATTACACATGAGAAAACAAAGACTTACAGAGGTGAGAGAACGTGCCCAAGATACTGTTGCTGACAATTACCAAATCTTTTACCCCTAGTATATGTTCTCTTATTACACTATGCTGCCTCCTACAACTAAAATAGAAAGATAAAAACCCCACTGATTCTTCTTTTAGACAGAGATATATAGAACGGCTACCGGATGATATATAAGTAAGTCTTTCCTCTTCTGTACTACCAAGACTTAAATTCATGTTGCAAAATATGTTCTCTTCATTAGGATATGTTAAAGTTAAGGAGGATTTTGCTATAAAGAGTATGGGTGAAGCGATCAAAACAAAACTACTTTCTTTTACTGAAACTACGCTTGGGGACAATACAAAAACTTTACAGAGTCTGACTACGAGCCTTTGACGTCTTTAGGTTCCATCATAGACATCCAACCCATTTTGATCCGTTGGAATGCTTTGTCTTGCTAGCTGCTGGGGTAAGCCCCTGACTTCCTGAAGATAATTTTGTGGTAGATCTATGACGTTTTCCTAAAAACCAACACATCCTCCCATATTGGTGACAGAAACTGGGCTAGAAAGTGGAAATCTGGCCCACTGTGGCATTCTCATTTTCTGATGTGCTCGATGAGCTTCAAACTGAGCTCTGAAGGTCAGTTGTCTTGTGGGATTTATTTGGAGGGAAGAGGCTGGAGGCCCACAATAGAAAGTCTCAAAACAGCAAAAACCACCACTAAAGCACTCTGCTTCTACGGTCTCCTGGTTCAAACCAAACCCTTATTCACAGATGAATTACCCTGTATGCATACCTCCCAAACTCGTCTCAATGATATGGCAGGGAATACCAAAAAGTGATCCAAACCTGAAACTTATTTGACTTTCTGGATTCAAGTTAATACCTCATATGCATGTGCAAACAGTTAGGGCTGAGTGTAGAGATTTGATATGGGTGTTACTTTGAGGAAAATTCTTTAGTTACTACATTCTGAACAAACAAAGCTGCCCTGAAACCTACCCTGTATCTGGAAAAAAGAAAGAAAAAAAATTAAATTTTCCAAATGATACACCAATTTCAGGTTAAACCAAGTGCAGGGACACCTACATCTGAGGTATAAGGAAAAAGGGAGGAAGGGGACATAATAGCCCCCTTATCCAAATCACCAATCCCCTCATGAGAGGGTATAAAATAATAGCTCACACCTATTGAACACTTACTGTGTGCTAGAAAGCATATTTAACCTTCATATCAACCTTGTAATACAGGTTGTATTCTTATCCCATTTTATAGATGAAGAAATCAAGATAGGGAAGTTAGGCAATTTGCCCAACTCACACACAGCAATATACATGACTTGAACCCAGGAACTCTGGCTTCAGGGGCTTTATCACTAACTAAGAACACAGCCTCGCATTCATTATGAGCAGAACACGAAGGAAGGACAACAAAAATTGCCGTAGGGAGAGAAAAGGTCAGGTGGGATCAGGTGCTGGTCGACCTGGAAAGTCAGATGCTCGAATTTAGGTTAGAGGAAAAAGCGATTAGGAAAGAATTCCAAATTTCTGAACACAGTCATGCTATGCTGAAAGCAGTGTTTAAGGCAGATGACTCTGATTACGGATGTTTTGCTTGATGCAGAGTGTTTATAAAAAAAAAAATTATAGCATACTCCAAAGAATTCAATATATTTTTAAAAATTAGTTCACAAAAATAAACTCAGATCTAACCCAAAACCCTTTCCAAAAAGACATTAACTACACAGTGTAAGAAGTATTTACTCTTAAGTGTTTAAAAGTATTTTCTTTTACATGTTCAGCTAAGCAGGGAGAAACTTTCATGGTATAGAAAATCTACAGCATCTGGATTTGGGGCATAGTGTACCCTGAGACTATTTTCTAACCCAAAAATCACAGTTTTTTTTTTTAAATATGGTCTTCTTAAAAAAGGCCTCCTGTAGTCAACAAAGAGGAGAGAGGTTTTCACTTTTTTTTTATTTCAGCAAGAATTTTATTCTATCCTGTGCAGCAGTTTCTGTGAAAAGTTGCAGAGCTGGGTACTCTGTTGGTTGGGCTCTAGGGCTACAGCTAAAGACTCAAAGGGGAGTTATAAACTGCATGGGTGTAAATCAAGGAGGCCCCACAGGGTGGAATTTGGGGTTCATTCTGTTGCTTTTCCAGCTCCCAAATGAGGCATGCTGGGACATTAACAATACAGAGCCACCAGAGAGCAGGAGGTGAGAGGCCAGGAGAAGCCTGGGATATGAGGAACGTGGGGGCTGGAAGCTGACCCAGAAGCAGAAATCAGCAGGGAAAGAGAGCTTTGAGTCTGACAAGCATGTTATAAGCTGGGGTGAGTAGTGCAAAGGCATCAATCCAAAAGAGAGAATAGTAATATTCTCAGAAACTAGGTGAGGGGGCAGTGAGAACAGGAATGGGCAACACAAGTATGCAGAACTCTAGCAGTTGACAGAAGAAAAGGTTCTAGAAGCACAAAGTATGGTCTAACTCTAGGGAAGGGAATTTTGAAGAGCCAATAGACTAGTTAGCATTCACTATTCTGTGGGTATGGGTACTCAAAAGGAGCCCCATTCACTTCCACCCCCAGATCTCAGAGATGGGATCCCACTGGACCAAGAGCTCTTGAGTAGCCTAGCGAGATCCAGCATCAAAGCCTGACCAAGGTCTGCGGACTTCATTGTCAAGCCACAGAAGGTGCTGGGGTTGCTTCAGGCATCCTCACCAACCAACTCATGAGCAGACAAGCTGCCACCATCTGACCGCCTGCCCCCAACCTTGACATGTACCCAGGTGACCTCTGAGTTTTGTCCCCACCTGTGGAGCGTGGGATGATGTCTTTATGAAAACCTATTTGTCTTTTTAAACAGCGTCTCTCTACCTCCAGACCAGATGCTTCTCCAAAGTAGGTAGTAATTTTTATGCTTCTTTCCTACTCTTGTGGAACTTAATGATGCAGAGTGAGTGCTTTAAAACCACCCATTAAACAAATCCTGTCTGGAGGTCTCCACCAGCATTACCGCTGAATTTGAAAAAGCCCATCTTGCCGGACCAGGCTGGGGTTCCCTAGCTGATAGTCACTGGTCTCTCTGGACAGCATGTAGGATGGTTTAAGGGCTGGGAGAGACTTGGGATGTCAGGGGCATGTTGCCCACAACTAATCCAACCGGTATTGCCAGCGATCGAAACCAAATCTGGTTTAATGCAGTAGGATCTGCAAAGCCAGTCCCAAGTGACCCTTTAAAATAATCAATCATTTTTTTCAAATCCTCTTTCGTCTTAAATACCAACCTGATTCCTTTGCTAACAAACTAGGTGCTTATTCTGCAAGCCACAAAGCACTGCTGATTAGTAATCAGGGAAGCCGAGTACACAGAAGGGAACTTGAGTGCAGACTGAGGGATGAGCCAATCTGTCTGGGACCCCCTCCCCCTACTGTCCCCACTGTGGGCTGGGGGGAGAAAAAAGTCAGGGACAATGTCTTCCATCTTCATCAATATTTTATCAACTGAAGAAACACTAAGGAGAGATGGCAAGTGGTTCTGCTTTCTTGTTTTCCGTGGCAGAAGGCTTGGTCACTATACTTTTGATTTCTTGACACCTGAGACTTGCTAAGGATTTTCAAGAGTGGGGCAGAAGATAGAAAGAAATTCTTTAGAGGTCCAGAACCTTACCCTATCACTTACTACTTCTGCAAACTCGGGAAAGTCACTGACCCTCTCAGAACCAGTTTTTCATGTGTAAAATACAATGATATCTACCTCATGGATTTTTATAAGGTTAGGTAAAATAACAAATGTCCCTAGAACGTAGGAGACGCTCCACCAATACCCACCTAAGCCATCTAACATTCTAGCAACCCAGGACCGTAGGTTGAATTCTTTGAAACACTGGAGCCAGGGCTTTTGATTTTGATGGGAAATGATTCAGCCCTACCTGACTGCAGGGTACACACTGGGTTCAAAAATCACTTCATCACTAGAAAAAATCTAGACCAGAGAAGCTGAGACGTATTGGTTAGCTCTTGCTGCTGCAACAAATTACCTCAAACTCTATGACTTAAGGCAATGCAAACTTATTATGTCACAGTTCTGTCCATCAGAATTCTGATGTGGGTCTCTCAGGGCTAAATCAAGGCACTGGCAGGGCCCACTTGCTCTCTGGATCCTCTAAAGGAGGACTGTTAACCTCACTCCCTAAGATGGTTGGCAGATGGTTCCTCGCACACAGCCCTGGTAACCAGAATCGGCAACAGAGCATCAAATCTGCCTCATGCTCCCATTTCTCTCACACCACAGCCAGCAAAAGCCCTCTGATTTTAAAGACTCATGATTAGTTCGGTCCAGTCAGATAATCCAAGAGAATCTCTCCATGTCAATGCCTATCGCTTTAATCATTCCTGAAAATTTCCTTTTACTATGTCAGGTAACATTCACAGTCTCTTGGGGAACAGAACGTAGACATCAGGAGTGGGAGGCAGGGGGAGGAACAAAAGCATTATTTTGTCTACCATACAAGAGTACTTGTTGAACAATAACAATTCATTAAAATGTATATCAATTTAGACCAAGAATGCTGAGACCTGGGCTATGGAAAATTATTTGTGGCTTATTTCCTACATTTAGTCTTCTTTTATTAACTAGAAGTAAATTTACCCACATTGTATGAAGGCAAAACAATGGTGACATATCATTTAAAACAGCCCCTTTGTTGTTGGTTTGGACTTTTAACAGTAGGCACTTCCTTTGGCAGATTCAGCTTAAACCAAAATGGGGAACGTGTTGAAAAATCTGCTCCCAGCAAAGAGAAAACAGGGGGTGTTTTCATCACCCAGAGTCAGCTTCCATCAGAAAGCTGAAGTGACTTACTAAAGCTACATTTGTCACGACCTCTTCTCGGCTCCTATTGTACAAACAGAAACAACTCACGCTTACAATTCCTGACTGATGGCACAGGAAACAGGAGCCAAACAGATTTTAAAAGACTTGTCCATCATGCTTGCTATAGCTTATGAGGCATGGCCAAGCCTCCGCCTTATTAGTCAAGGGACATTCTAAGTAACTCTCTAACCAAGCTAAGTAGGTGCCAGTGCCCCCAAAAAAACAAAAAGGCAAGAAAAGTCAAGTGAGAAGACAAATCCAATACAATGGACCCCATGCCTCTTACCGCCAAAAAGAGGAGCTGCCCGACACTCATATCTTCACCCATGGCAAGATGCCCCTTCAATCCATGCCCTCTCCCCTTCTCTAAATTGGATTTATAATCTCCAGCCCCTTATACAGAATCCCAGGTACAGGTCAATGGCTGTCACTGTGAAAAACAAGAAAAAAGAAAGCTTACCACTTCCTAATGCTTTTTTAGCTCCAAGGCACAATAGTACCCTTTGTATATTTTCTTCAACAAAAGCCTCAAATGAAATGATAATGTTAATTTATCTGAGATTATTGGCTGGAAAAGAGCAAAGTGCCATGCACAGCAGTCACCAACCAGCAGAGGAGCCCTTGAAGAGCATGGGTGGGCTGGGAAAGGAGTGAGATCCCTATTGTTAATTAGAATCCTATTTATATTTCAGCCATCAACTTAAAATAGCCCAGCTGAAGCCAGGCGTCCTAAACTTACTGTAATCCTCATGACTATCTCTGTGAGATAATGAGTTTCCCAAGCATGTGTGACTTGTACTAAGGAAGCTACAGGGAGTCCCTCTCAGTCAATATTTTCATAGAAAGTCACTTCACGGGAAGGCCCAGGGTGTGACCTAAGCTAATAAATGATTATCCTTCGCTACTAAAATCAGGACCCTAATTAACTTGCTAATTGTTGGTCTCTGTTCACGGACATTAACCTGCGTTATCCCACCATACACACCTGTAAGTAAATTACAGGCTCTATACTCAAGACGAATCTTCTGTCCTAGTGGATAAATGTAACTTTAGTGTGTCAGCCACACATAATTCTTTTAAGTGACCAAGTGTATAAGATTCTATTATGGGCACTTCTCCAAGCAAATTAAATGGACACAAACTCCCTCTAATAATTTATTTCCTCAGTAGAGTCTGTGGGCATTACTATTCAAAAGGCACAGTCTCCTTGTTCATACATTTTTCTGTTGTAACAATAAGAGCAACAATACCTTTGCTGGCTTTCCATTGGCCAAGCAGTATAAGCTAAATGTTGTATGTTCATTATCTAACTTATTCCCCATGAAAACTATGAGGTATATGTTATCTTTATGCCCATTTTATAGAGGAAGAAACAAAGTTCAGAGAGTTCAAGTGACTTGTCTTAGCAAATTCTGTTTAGTGCCCACTCACATCCCCTCTATAAGGACTAAATATTTGTGTCCCTACCCCCCAAAATGCATATGTCGAAATCCTAACCTCCAAGGTGATGGTATTAGTAGGTGGGGTCTTTTGGAGGTGATTAGGTCATGAGGTCGGAGCCTTCATGAATGTGTTTAGTATCTTTTAGAAAAGGGACCCCCATCTTTCCACCATGAAAAGATATAAGGAGAAGTCTGAAACCAAAAGAGGGTCCTCACCAGAGTCTGACTACCCTGGTACTCAGATCTCAGACTTCCAGCCTCCAGAACTGTGAGAAATAAGTATCTGTTGTTTACAAGCCACCTAGTCTATGACACTTTGTTATAGAAGCCCAAGCTGACTAAAAGACCCTCCATGACCACGGGTTAGCATACTTAGATTCTTCATACAAGCCCAGACTCTTTGCCTAAGGGTTCAGAGAACCAAAAGAACCTAAGGGTTCTTTGCCTACTGGGTCCACTGAGTAGTGCAGGATGCAAGTGCCAAGATGCTGATGTTCTCTGGCCCAAGAGCAGCCCTCAATTAATGGCAGATGTAATTAGTGGATAATACTTGTGCTTCTTCTCCCCCCGAGTAGGACAAAGCTAAGGCAGGTCTACATGGTCATCCAGAGGTCCCAGCAGAACTGGGTTCCAGTTGCCCACAGCACTAACCTGCTCCTTAATACACCTTGTACTGACTTCCTCACCCTCTTTCCCAAGATTATCAGGAGCCTTCAAATAAATCTGCACCCAAACAAATAGCTGCAACTCAAATCTAAGACTCAAGGTCATCTTCTGGAGAGACTGACCTACAACATCTGCCTAAGGCCACATCGCCAACAAATGGCACAGCTGAAAGCCAACCCAGGCTGGCTGGTGCCCAAGTCCCTACTCTTCCCCCCTAGATTATACTGTTTTCTTTTCATGGGCTGCCTGGTGTCTTTATCAAAAATGCACCATTCCATATCTGGCATCATATTTAATCAGTGCATTCAAGTAATGATTGAGAACTAGACTTTTCCATATTCTTGTTATACTTCTTCCTGCCCATGTTGCTTCTATCAGCTCTACTTGCTTAAATACTCTGGTTAGAGGTCGTAAAAGGCATTAACCCTGACCTTCTTTCTGATGCAACCACTTCATTGCTACATATCTGACATATGGCCATCCTGCCTACCATCTGAGCTATCTCTAGAGATGGTTGAGTCCTTTCTGTTAGTAGAGAACAAACATTTGAGCATTTCTGATATATCAGGCAATGTTCCAAGGTATCAAACATATTAGCTCACTAATCCTCTCAATAGCCCTTTCGAGCAGGTGTTAGTATCCCCATTCCACAGATGAGTAAACTGAGGCTGGTCGCCTCCTCGAGGTCATATAGTTAATACACGGCAGAGTCAGAATGAAAATCCACATCTTTTTCATCCCAAAGTCTAAGCTCTTTTCATGTAATAAATAGTGCTTACATGTGCCAGGTACTCTTCCAAATTTTAAAATACTAACTGACTTAATCTTTAAAATTACCTTATAAGTACTTTTGTTAGCCCCATTTTGTAGATGTGATAACTGAGGCACAGAGAAGTTAAGTAACTTACCAAGGTCACACAGTTAGTGGCAGAGGCCAGATTCAAACCCAGGCACTCTGGCTTCTAGTTTTCAGCACTACTTGTTGCCAACTCTCTTAACCATGACACCCTGTATTGACACAAATTCTTATAGTACATTTAAATATCCTCAGTGTCACTTCTGCCATTGTCCTTAGTTTTGCCTTCCAGAATACAAAACTAGTCTCACTCTCCTCCCCTTGATAAAACTATAAATGTTCAAAGATGGCTATCCTGTCTTTTCTCATGTAGTCTCCCTTCTTTAACAATGCCTTCACTTGAAAACCCTTTGCTAAGGGGCACCTGTATGACTCAGTCAATTAAGCATCCAACTCTTGGTTTCAGCTCAGGTCATAATCTCAGGGTTGTGGGATCAAACACCACATTGGGCTCAGTGCAGGATCTGCTTGAGATCCTCTCTCCCTCTCCCTCTGCCCCTCCCCCTGTTTACATTCTCTCTCTCTCTCTCTCTCTCTCTCTCTCTCTCTCTCTCTCAAATAAATAAATAAAATAAATCTTTGAACATGGCCAAATCATCCAGGCCCTGTAGAACTCTCTACCTCTGCCACCAACTTCTCAGGGCCATGGTCCTCCAGGTGTGGCTAGATCATTGCTCGGTACAATATGACGGTGGCTTCCCATGTCCCAGTGCAGGGCTTGGATTAGTGATGCCTGAGGGTGGCTGGGCCTTTTTTAGCAGCTGGGTCCCACGGAGAGGCTCAGCAAAGAAAAGATGTTCTCCTCAGTCCCACCCCCATTTTCACACATATGTCCTTCTTCCATACCAGGCAGACAGCATGGAAGAGGAAGGGCGGTTGCAGACATGCTGGGCCTGCCTGCTATAAACAGGCCGCCACTCTCATTTCTATTGGTGTTATCTTTCCACTGATGTTGTGCATTTATCTGTGGCTTAAAACCAGAGAAATGGTGAGGCACCTGGATGGCTCAGTCGGAAGAACATGCGACTCTTGATCTCGGGGTCATGAGTTGAGCCCCATATTGGGTATAGAAATTACTAAAAAAATAAATAAACTTAAAAAAAAGAGAGATAAATGTCACTGTTTATTTAGCAAACATTTATGGAGAGTCTCTCTGTGTCAGGGCCAGCGATGGGAGCTGGGACTGTAACAATCATGCTGCTTTCCAGGAGCCCAGAGCTTGTGAGAAAGACAGGCACAACCCAATAAGCTCCAACCAGCTCCTCTCCTCTCCATCTCCCAGCCTCTAAACACTGGAACATTCCAGACTCATCTTTATACTTCATTTCTTCAGAACATACACTCTTCTCCAGAGAGCCCATCTGATCCTATAGCTTAAACTACTATCTCTGTGCAGTTGCTACCCCTCTTTGTACCTCCAGCCCAGATGTGCCCTAACTCCATCCCCCTGTGTCCAAGAGCCCACACACCATCTCTCCCGAGATATCAAATGGCATTTTCAACTTCACCTGACTGAAACCAAACTCTTGATCCACCATTGTGGGTTGAATTGTGTCTCCAAAATAGTATGTTAAATTCATAATTCCCAGGACCTGGCACATGACCTTATTTGGAAATAAGGTTTTTGAAGACATAATCAGGTTAAGATGAAGTTATATTGGATGAGGGTGGTCCTCATCCAATGACCACCATCCTTACAAGAAGAGGGAAACCAGACACAAACAGAGAAAATGCCATATGACCAGAGGCAGACGCTGGAATGACATGTCTATAAGCCAAGGAACACCAAGGACTGCAACCTCTAGAAGCTAGAAGAGGCAAGGAAGGATCTCTCCCTAGAGCCTTCAGAGAAGGATAGCTTTGCTGACACCTGAATTTTAAACTTTAAATCTCCAGAACTGTGAACCAAGACGTTCCTTTTGTTTTAAGCGATCTCATTTTGTGGTAAAATTTGTTACAATTGCCCTAAGAAAGGAACACACCCCTGAAAACTACCCATACCTCTCATCTAAATGGAAGGCAAATCCACTCTCCCCCTTGATGGGACCAATTCTTCACTTTTTTACTCTTACAGATCCCATTTAATCCATCAGGAAATGTCACCATCTCAACATTCAGATATACCCCAAATCTGACAACCTCTCACCACCTATGCAGACACCACTCATTCAAGCCACCATCAACTCTACCCCCCATTGAAGCAGAAACCTCCTCACTGGTCTCCCTATTGCCACACTTAACCAGCCACAGACCATTCTCCACACAACTGCTGGGATGTCTCTTTGAAAACATAGATCAGATTACTCCACTCCTTCCTCAATAATCCTATGATCCAGAATAAAATCCAAACTCCGTACCATAGCTTGGAAGCCCTTCCTGGGTGGCTCTGACTCCCCTCTCTGAACTCATCCCTCTGTCCATCCCTCACTCCACTCTGGCCATGCTGACCTCCCATCGGTATCAGTGTGTCCGTATCTCCCTCACTCTCTGTCCCTCATCCTGTACTCCGCACCTTCTCTACCTGGCATATTATATATGTGCTTGCGTGTTGTCGGTCTCCCTCCTTAGAATTGGAGATTCCCAGGAACAGGGCCATCGTGTTTCAGCAGCACTGTTTGCAAGGCAAACTGTACTAGAACAGTCCCCAGATCATCAAAGACCTTCAGTACATCTGTGGAAGCAACAAAGCACTGGAGAGAGCATCTACACAGCAGCTGTGGTGTTGAAGGGGCATTGCCTAATTTTATCTTAGAGTTCGGTTTTTTTCTTTTCATCTCTAAAAGGGGAATAATAATAATAATAGCATCTCTCCCCTGGGACAAGGCAATGCTTATACGGAGCATCAGCTATATCGGCTTTAAATATATAGATCTACATCACATAGAAACTTAAATACAGACCAAGAATGTCTAGTGTGTGGTGTCTAGAGCATGGTAGGAGTTCAAAAAAAAAAAAATGGAAAAGCTTCACAAAGGAGCTGTCCCTTGAATTAGCTCTTGGCAGATGAGGAGAATGGGAACTGCAGGGGGCTGAGAGCCGGTGATGAGGCAGGCACTTGCAAAAGGTATGCTGGCGACCACTTGCTCATCGCTGGTGTGACTGGAACACAAGAACTGTGGCAGCTGCAGAGGAGCAGGGAAGAGAAGAAGTCAGAGGGGCAGCTGAAGATGGGCAAGAGACACAGCAGAGGCCAGATCCCAAAAGGCTTTCCAGGAGATAGGGAGAAATAGGATCTGATTTAAATGACACACAGAAAAAGAAAAAAAAAAGTGACAAACGGGAAAACAGCACATACGAAATACATCAGGGATTCATTGAGGACCTAAAACTCCCTGGTTTACCTCTGAGAGCCGAGCTGCTGAGTTCCCACAACAATATAGCCAGCACAGCCTGAGAGAGAGACCTTTTCCCTTTCACAACCAGTATTAGCAAGAATTTCATGAGCTTTCCCCCAAACTTTCCCCCAAAGGAGATTAATTCATGCTCTACATGTATGGTGTGTGTGTGTGTGTGTGTGTGTGTTTCTCTCTCTGTGTCTCTCTGTCTCTGCCTTTCTCCCTCTCTCACTATCTTTTTCTACAGATAGGCTATATATGTAACAACCCAAGTTTGATAATCTACTATTGGGATGCCTCTATTTGAGCATTAGAGCTTACAAATATCAAAGAGATAAATCTAGAGTCATTTTGAAAAGTGAGACATCCAGGTAAAGGCTAGAGGAATATATCCTCGGGACCCCAGCACAAAGAAAGAAGCAGCGTTCCTATCCCACATGACAATGTCCATGTTCCACTGTTGAACAGGCAAAAACTGCAAAATCAGCTAAAGAAACCACTTTCTGGCACCTAGAAAGTCAAGGAGGCAGCAGGGAGTAAGGGGAAGGCTTCAGGCAAGAGGAGCATTAAGCATGTTTTTTTCCAGAGACCAAGCAGTCCCCTCAAACACAGATGCATTGTCCAGAAAGTTTTCCTGTATTGAAAATAAAGACCGAAGGACAGACTTCAGCCCACCTTGATATCCTGAGGGAGTTTTTCGGTCATAATAAATAACATAACTTTAAGTTATGTGCAAGTCCTGTGCAAAACTCATATTCCTTCAGTGTGGCAATTTATCCAGGATATGCTTCACATACCTGTCCCTGGTGTCCTGTTCTGAAGAGAATCTAGTCCTGGGTCTCCACTCTCTAGTGCTTGCCCTTTCTGAAGCTCACTCACTGCAGATACTAGCTGTGATCGTCTTCCTTTTATATATATATCTATATCTCCCACTATCTCATTTCATCACCCCAAAAGACAGTTTCCTGATTCCTGTGCCAATTCCAGCATCAAGCACAATTCCTGGACCCAGCAGGCAACCAGTAAAAGTTTGTTGGGCAAGCAAATGGATGAATGAATGAATGAATGAATTTAAGAGATCAGAGATCTGCCTGTGAAGTTACAGAAGTAAATTCACTTAAAGGTTTTGTTTGTTTTTTAAAGCAGAGTGTAGAAGGAAATAACATGATTAGGTTCTTCCTCCACAAACATGATTAGGTTTTTCCTCCACAAATTAAATGCCACAGTCAAAAAGTAGTCAATTACAAGCCACACTGCCCTGAAGTAAATAAAAGTATGCATCAGCCCATTCTCCTCACTTTTAGAAAAGGAACGAGATCCCTGCTTCTAACTTTCCAAGAACTGTCTAGAGGTTGTTTGCAGGTCTGTTCATTCAAACAAGTATACCAGTCTCTATGGGCTGACATGGTCAGGTGCTGTTCGATCCCAGGACCTTACAAAGCACTGGGACTCACCTCCATGCTTGGATTTAAGTAGGAAGATATCAAGTATATGATGACCCTCCTTTTATGAGACAAAAATAGGCATCTGAGAGCGGCATACAGAGCCCCTTTTGAAAAAAAAAAAAACAAGATGTCCTAAAGTTTGTTGGAAAAGAATCATTATAAGAACCTTATTCTAAAAGGTCCCAAACATCCTGAGGAATTTAGTCAGACAACTGCCAAGTACAAATCCTAAGGCGCCTCTTCAATGTGACGTCTTCTGTCCCAGACTCACTTCCAGGTTTCTCAGACACCAGATTCTTTTCAGGTAAATGTACCCAGAGAGGATTCCTTCACGTATTTCCCTCTGACAGTATGACCTTCAGCGAACAAGGTGAAAAGTCAATCTCCTTCATGCACTCGGAGCATTTATAAACCTTTTTTACGTTCCAGTTAGACAACATATTGTGCCAAAGAAAAATCGGGTTGACTTACCTCGGCCCCAACCTTTTATTCACAGGCTGGGCTCACGTATATGTTGAGACCTAACATTCATGTTGGTTCAGTATAAACATTTGGTACCGGCTTGAAGTAATTGTATCACTAATTACCACTGAATTACAGTGGAAATCATATAGAAGTACTTAGAACATTCAGGCTAGGACAAGAAGGAGTCTATGTGATTAATGTTATTAACATAGCATTCGGTTCAGTAATATAAAATAATGATCCGGCTATTATATTAAAGTGTTACTAAATATTCACTTAGCTCCAAAAAACACAGTGGGTGTGAGGTTTCTTTGTCGGATTTGGAATTTAAACAACGCTTTTTGTCAGATTTAAGCCTGGTATGAAGCCCCAACAAACAAAGTCGGCCTCCTAAATGAATGTTTACGGAGACACAGAAAATACCCACAGAAGGAACCAGTTTATCATAAACAATACAAATATTTACTTGATTATTTAATGGGTGCCCAGCATGTCTGTCCTTAATGTAGCATTTGCTGACATCAGGAACACACCATATGTGCAAATAATTAATTCAAATTATGCTTTTCTTCCAGTGAGTTCTCTTAGAAAGGAGCAGAATTAATGTACAGGCATATTCAGGAGCAGGGAGCTGGAGGCCCTCTCTCCATGTCTGTCTTGATGGGTACCTAGTTTTTAATACTTCATCCTCATTGTCATTCCGCTGCCAAGAGCTGATGGCATTTGAAATGCTCCTACAGTGTTCCTTATGTAATCAGTAGGATGACTAACACAGCGATTAAAAACCTGACTTTGCTTAAGATTTTCTTATGAGATTAAGCTTCCGATGCCCAAGATCACCAGAATAAGTCCACCTCTTTTAACCACCACCACAAACGGCAACATAAATGGCTTGCAAATATCAACAGTGTATGATCCATCATTCTAGCGTTCAGGACTGGAAAGAGAAGCAGGCCATTCCGATGAACGTAAAGTGTTCCCAGTTAAGGTGCTTGAGGCTTATTTATAACAGAGACATTCAAACTCTATGAAGGGATTTCCTGTGGGCAATTACGCCGTCGCTTTTCTCTATGAATTAATACATGGCAAACTTCGGTTTGCATGACATTTCCAATGGCAGGACCCTCAGCAGAAGTGATGTTCAGACACAAAGCGCTACATTTCAAGTTGCAAGCACTTAGGTCATCTATTCTGGTCATGTTCCTTCCAGGGAGGTTGGTTGCCTCCAGGCTCCCATCCTCCAACTACTCTGCAAGAGATAAAGGGCTCAGGCTTCTCCTCCCCACTCATGACATGATGGTCTTACATTCTGGGTTTTTTTCTCTAATTGTTCACGTTAGTATATTTGAGACTTTCTTCTTTCTGAGAATAATAAGAAAAGCAAGAAATCAAAGATGAATTTTGAACTGGCCACTGATGAGGAATTGGTCTTTCTGGAACACAAATTATTCCACTGGAACACATATATATATATGTACAAAGAGAGGGTGTGCGTATATATCAATGTATATATGTATTTCATATGCACCATATGATTTCTATGTATTATAGATATATTATAAGTTGGCTATGAGAACTGAATCCCATAATGAGCTTGAAGTGATTAGAGCAATATCCAATACCTAATAAGCTCTCAGTCAATATTAGGTGCAATTACGATCATCAGGCTATATCTAGACCATTTGGTGCAGGGAATGGTATACTGTCAGTATGCAACAAGAACAGATGCATAAATGAGTAGTCATCTTCACAATATGCCTATACATAACAAGACCAAGGCTCAGAGAAATTACGTAGCCTGCCCAGGTCACTTCTGACAAAGGCTAAATCTAGGATTTGCACCGGGTCTGTTTGAGTAGAAAACTCTAGCCCTTTTCACTACAAGGCTGCTGGTCCTCAAATACCTGCAATCACAAACTTATATAGAGAGGGTGCCGAATCATTGAAAAGTTCATTGATTTATTTCCGATATCAATGGGACTCGTAAGAGACGATAAAGCCTCCTCTCAAAATAAAGAGGAAAAAATCTTCCAAATTATTTAAAAGTATCTTCACATGATTTCTCAGTATTTCACAGCTGACAGTAAAAAGTTAACATTCAAAATCACAAACTTATTCCCTGCCCAGTGACATTTTCTTCTTCTCTAATGAATCTGTCTTTAAGAGGAAACTTCCAAAATTGAAACAATAGCAGTGATTGAGTAATTCATGGCTCAGTGCTATATTAGCAATTAATTAAATCTACCCAGAAATGCAGAGAAACCAGTCATCTGCCCTGTATTTATTTTATTTCATTTCATTTCCTGTATCTTGTATATTCCCCAAAGCAATCCTTTGCAGTAATTTTACCTTCCAGGCACAAATCTAATAATCCCTCTTGTTCTTAAGCATCGCGGGTGCGGCAGCATTGTTATTATATTATTAAATGCACATCAGATAAATGCCAGTGGTGCGATGTTCTCCAAACACCTTCTCCCCCAAACCTGATCACTCACTATTTTTCATAAGTAAACATCGAGGTCTTTATTAGCATTATTTTTTTTATTTTTTTAATGTACGCTTTAACTTTTTTTCTTATAAATTTTGTTGCTAATCACAGGATTTAGTCAGACTCCTATGCACACTCACGACTCTGTAATCTTAACAAGCTATACGCAGATGATTGACAGATAATACTTGACAGGTTCAAAATTAGAGAATATACAGTGAAAAATTCAGAACAGCCAGATCACTTGGTATGCTACACTTTTCCAATTTTGGCTTTTCTCATAATCATCAACTTGGGAGGGAGAGGCAGTAAGGGAGAGAAAGGATCTGAACATTTCCTGACTCTCTGATCTCCCAGATGAAAACCTCTGGGCTTGAACCAGCCTGAAAGAATCATTGGTCAGAAATCAGCTAGCCGAGAGCTGAAATGCACCCCATCAAAATATTAAGTCAAAACCATGATTCTTTGGCATTTAAACCAAATCACCAGCCTCTCCTTCCTAGAGCCAGCCAAAATAGTCTTTGTACATCTTTTATTCAGTTTCATTCATTGAAGAGAGTTTATAGTTTATGTAGCATTACTCCTTAAATTTTTAATGAGAAAAGAAATCATGTCATGTTTATTGAAATGATTAGGCCAATTTTTATTGACTCTGTACAATTTATGTGAGAGCTGATATTTACCTGAAGCCTCTCCATTCCAAAAAGGATTGATTGATGACTTTCAACTATATTTGACTCAACTACTGGTGATCTAGCTAAAAAAAAGGAATTCGCTTGGTGTTTTTACTGCCTTTATCTTCTATTTTAAGTCTCCTCACACCACCACCACCAGCAAATATTTTTCTCCTGTTTCAGAAGTGGGTGACACGAAACTCATACCAATTAAACTAGCAACATTAAATGTTCTGGAAGTGCAAAGGCCATGCCTACCGGAACCAATGCTACTCAAAAGACTTGACCCTGGTTCAAGGCAGTCTACCCTGCCCTCCCCAAGACCTAAATTCTTATGCTATTTTCAGTCAATACCCCATTGTGATGAATTAGGAGCCAGCAAAAACTAACTTAGCAGTCCCTTCTTAGAGGTCGTTCACGGAAGAATTCCACTGATACCAGCCACGGGTAGGACGTTTTGTTCTCTGAAATAAAAATAAGTATTTTCCTCCCTGTTCTGCTACCTTCCAATTCGGATCTTGCTCACAAGATGACAACTATGCTGGGATCCCATCCAGGAACATTTTAGGAGGGGACAAATAAGTGCCTGAGGGATCATTATTTGATGTGCACACTTGTGGAGAAACCATAAGGCTGTATGTTTTTAGCCTCCTGCTCTCTTCTGGTGTGTATGTTCAAAATAGGTCATGATGGATAAAATTGTTGAAATGTGCCTTTAGTCCCTTGGAAGGCAATTGCTGTCAAGAGAAGCATTTGGGTTAATGGTTGGTAATCAATGGTAGGATCCCAAGGGTCAATAACCACTCTGTGGAAGGAAAAGTGGGTACCCAAGGAAGAAACTGGGGGCCCTCAGGAAAATCACAAGGGCCGAGGATAGCCCCAAATCTCCATCCTCAGGGAAACGTCAACTGACTAGCCATATTTGGGCCAAATTAGTCACAAGAATCAAACCATTTAGTTTAGAATCAGGTTGAAAGAACAGACACAGAAAAAGTTCTGATCCTGGACAGCCACCTTAACTTAAAAGGCACTTATTGAAAAGCTTAAGTACAGAAGGTTCACATACTAGGAAGTTCTAAATGAAATGGGCTTTACAATGAGCAAATATGTCAGGAACCTGGTCAGCGAAGGTACATCTCGCTGCAAACAATTCCAGGGGCTTCAATTATGAAAGAAATGAGTAATTCCAGATTAAGGCAATAATAAGTAATTTAGAGGAAACAGTACAGAGAGATAGCAGAGGTCTCTTAAAATGTCTAGAAAAGGGTCTTCTCCTCTCTTGCTTGCTTCAGAGTAGAAGTCAATTTCTATAAACATTCCTATTGAGTAGCCATGTATTAATATCCATACTGCCTTGATGAGGGTATTGTTGTTTCTTTGCTGCTGTAAGAAAAAAAAAAAAAGGCAAATCTGGCCACTTTCAAGCTCCTTTTGTGCTTGAAGAGGTAGGTGGTGCTTTGGAACAACCCAGCATGACCAGAAACTCTAAAACGCTCCAATAAACAGGGACAATCACTGTAATCATATTCCAGCTCTTCCAGGAGTGTGGCTAGGAATTTCAACCTTTAATTCAAGGGACACAAATATCTTTGCTTTCCAAAATGCCATACTTTTTGTACACTCACCTATGGTTGCTACATGGAGAAGAGAGAAAGCAAAAGACAGCAAAATCATATAAGTAAGGTTTTCTAAAAATAGCTTTGCACAACTTGCCAAAATGACTGAGATATTTCTAATTCACTTTCAAGTCACAGAAACCTAAATGCTTTGCTGTATGTGAAGATGTCAGACATGAATCGTCTTAACCAGCTGGGTCAAATGTGAGCTAGAGCTGCAGTAAGAAGTGAGTTCTCAACTGCATTTGCATAAAAATTGGACGACTCCAACTCAGACTCAGCCATCTGTTAAAGGGGCAATTTTGAAGTACTGTACAATTTTAGGGTAGCAATCCCGAAATGCAGATCTGGACCGGCCAGCCACAGAAGGTTAACAGATACTTTCGGTAAGTGATAAAGATATTTTGTAGTCATGGTAACCTGCATGCAAATTTAGAACATTTAAAAAAAAAAAAAACTTTTCTCCCCTTTCCCCCGATACCACTTCTAGTCTTCTTTTTTCTATACTCTTATCTGAAGCTGAGTAACCCAAGATTCCAGCAATAATGGAACCCAATTTGGGGGTTTTTCTCTTCAAGACAGAGTTTAGTCATTTTAAGGCAAATCCTCTGATCAAGGGCTTTTAAAATACCAATATATAACTCTATACATTTGTATCCTATAATTTACACCACACAACATGTGAAAGGGACCTCTGAGTGTCCCCTTCCCAACAGGTTGTACAATAAACTGATTAGTATTTTAATTAATTCCTCAAGCATTCTGCTAGAGGGAAGTCCTTGAAACCTACCACGCACAAAAGGTAGAACTTTGCTTGGAACAAATAAACAGAATGAGACATAGCTACCAGGAGATGCATAAGAAACAGAGAGGGAACAGTCAGAAGATGCCAATTTTCTTAAGGCCTGCAAAGGATTGCTTTGGGGAATATACAAGATACAGGAAATGAAATGAAATAACTCAGTTTCTTTGAAACAGTTTCAGTCTCTCGTATGAAATGAGAAGACACTCAAACTCTCCTGACAACTGAACGGAGACAAGGCTTTATCCCTGGTCCTCACTCTGCCAGATCTCGAACCCCCGCTGGTGCCCCAGCTGGCTCTGACAAGGGCCACTTCAGAAGAGGCCTGGAGTCTGGGCAAGCCAATTATATCTTCCTGAAGCCACTGAATTTAATGATGTATGTAAAGTGATATCAACAATAACAGAGAAATAAGACCAGAAGTATGTCATGAGAACATGGGGAATCATTATTTCCTCCTTTTCTGCATATTTCTGCACTGTAAATGTTTTAACTGAACACATGCAAAAAGCCATCGGAATTATTTTTTTAAAACTGATCTAAAACCTAATAGCTTTCCACCTCATGTTCAAACTCCAAGATCAGGGATAAAGGAAACGTTACCACTCTCACAGTCCATTTTCATGGATAAGGGTAGGAAGGGGGGGGTAATATTCTCAGTGACATGGAAGCCACAAGTAAAATAATTCAAATTAGAATAATAGCAATACTTTACATCCTGAATGCACTTTCCAATCACTATCTTATTTGTCCTTATTATAAGGCAAGAGAAGTGGTACAGTCCCCAGATCGTCCATGAGGAAGCTCAGAGGGGACAGGAAAATGGCTCAGGGTCATGGAGAGAAAGAAATCAAAAACATCAAACTCATTCACTTTTTAAAAACATCATAACTGGTAGCACGCCATGCTTTTTTAACACCCTGCAAAGCTGTAGCTATAAATGCAGCAAGAAGAATTTTGGCATATTTGCTGTTGCATAATTATTCAAGAAGGCACAAGTGCCCCGTCAACACATTCAACTCCATCACAATGAAGAAAGGCAGCCAAAACTTCCGTGCCCACCCACCCAGCCACCGAATTTGCAGGGACTTAGCGAAGCACAGTCATGTCCTTTGGCTCCGTGTCCCCCATTGTGTCTGATGATTCCACCAGCAGCAAGTGGATGCTGTTAGGTGGGCAAGCTTAGCATTAAATAATGTACTACCTCCTCTTCAATCTTGTTTTCAGGTGTAGGGGTATAGCTCAGTGGTAGAGCATTTGACTGCAATCTTGTTTTCAATCACCAGGACTCCATCAAAGACAAAGTCATGGCTTGGAGACAATAAATCTTCACTACACCCCTCAGCCCATCACGACTAGTTAATACCTCTTTAACAAAAGAAAACAGGTTTCAGACTCATAGCCTTAGGCAAGCAACAGTGTCTGCCCATATCTATTAACTTTTTAGAGATCTTTTAACTTTTTTTAGGTATCGTTCTATTTATACCAAGTGATACACGAAATAACGAAACATTTCTTCCATGAATAAATTTCTGTACATTAAAAAAAGTGAGATACGTATACGGCGAAACCACAGGTGGTCTCTTTTCTGATATCAAAAATGGTTACAAATTTGCAGTTTCATAATCTGGCCTCACAGATACATATATGAGAGATGGGTAGTAAATGGCAGTGACAGTATATAGATATGACAAAACACATTGATATATTTATATGTAGATGACATATAGAGAGACATTGTTAGATATGATGCCCCCAAAACTATAGTAGATGAATGACTTTCATCTGAGAAGCCCTGTTATTAGGACAGTTGTAGTAGGAAGCTGGACTCTCATT
Organism: Potos flavus; assembly: GCA_028534135.1. Lineage (NCBI taxonomy): Eukaryota > Metazoa > Chordata > Mammalia > Carnivora > Procyonidae > Potos > Potos flavus. The sequence goes on along the minus strand of CM052899.1, from coordinate 160,291,545 downwards.
CTTCAATAGTAACACCATTGCCCCTTGATGACTTGACTCTTGATCCAGTCAAAGGGACTCTGGCTTCACTCAGATTGGCCCTCACCGTGGCCCAGGGCCAGCCACAAAGGAGAAGCATGTGCCCCAGTTCACTGCACAGATCACCGGGTAGCAGAAACAAGACCCATAGGATATCCACCCCACTCTCTCTCGTCCCCTTCCTCTTACCTTCTCTCATCTCCATTATGTAAATTATGCTGTACTCCATGTGACCCATACAAACCACCTTTAATCTGTCAGAAACAACCTCATCCTGCCTCCAAAACCTACAACCATTCCTGTGTCTAACACACTTCCTCTGGAATAGTCAAGTTGCTTACCAACTTGAAGAGGGATGAGCGAAAGTATCTATGCTTACCTGTACTGTCCCTCACCCCCACCCACTGCCTTCCCCAAACGAGAGGAGACAGAATACCTCTGGAAAAAAGAATTCCAAAAGTCTATGAGGAAAGGGAAAAGGTCGGGTAAGGGGCAAATTGGTGAAGTCACGTGTGAACAAGGGAGCCTGTGCCTTCCACACAGAGAGCATGGGAGACTGGTAGCATGGGTTCATTTTATCATAGGTTTCCTCTCTTTGGAAACTGGCCGGTGCTGCTGGTGGAACTGACACCTAACATAGATGCAGCTCTCCCTTGGACTCCAAAATTCGGGAGAAGCATGTGCGTTTCAGATTTGATCAAGTTTTAATACAAGTTTGAACAAGAGCTCCAGACTCATTCCACTCACCCTGAGGCAGCAGCTACATGAAGGACCATAAGCTACAATCTCCTTCCCAGTCTTTCCCAACCAACTCTGTGACTTTGGGCATGCCACTTAATTTGTTGGCTTTGAGTTTATTTACATGCCAGATAAGGGGGTTGGCCTAAATAGGTGGTTCCCAAAGCTGGCTCCATGTTACACCAGGCTCCACACTCAGAAATTCTTTAATGGGTCAGCACGTGCCAGGCATTCACAGTTTTAAACCTCACTGGGTAGTTTTAGTACGCACCCAGGTTTGAGGATCCCTGGTATCTATTACCTCTAAGAGCTTGTTCGCTTCTAACACTCGAAGTCTCTGAACCTCACTTAGGGGGCTGGATGCCTTCTCTTATTTCCATTTGCTCTACCCAGCCTTTATCAGTAAACACTTTTGTCTTTGCTACAATTGCTGTTCTTGCCCTTATCTGGACAACTTCCTACACCAACAAGTTGAAGTTTATTCTTCTACCAAAGGGCAGTTTGTAATTTGGTGAAAAGCAGAGGCTGTGTAGCTACATAGACCTGGTTTCAAATCCTTGGGTGGTGGCCTTGAGTAGGACTCTTAATAGGGATACAACGGAGACACGTCCAAAATGGGGATAACGCCTATTTCACGGATCACCGGGAAGAGTGTATGAATGTTAAATATATTATATGTAAATGCTGAATAAATGTTAATTACCACTCCCTTTCTACAATGTAGAGGCTCCAGGGGGTTCTGTGCTCACTGAGGAAAGAGCTGGAGGAAGGCCAGTCTGAATTTCTAGAACCCCAAGAGCAGTCTTTGGCTGAGCAGATCAATGCCAGCTAGAGAGACACTTAGAGCTTCAAAGCTCTGCCTCCCCGCCATGAGCAGCAGTGACCTCCCTCCCGTCAGCAGCAGAGAAGCAGAAATACAATCCAGTTCTGTGCCCTGGAAGGGAGAAGCTACAAGTGGGAGCTGACAGAACTGCAGGCCACGAGATAAGTAGGCCAGTCCTGGACTCCTGCAGCCAAAGGCACAGGAAGAGAGAGGCAAACGGTCAAAGGAACCTAATGAGGAAACAGTGTAGTCCAGTGATACTCAGGCAAAGAGCTGTCTGCAACAGATGGAAGAGGGAAAAGATGAGAAAAATAAAAGATATTTGCCCTTTCCAGCTTTGGCAGGACCACAAAACGAATGTCTCAGACCACTGAGAATAAGCAGCAAGGAAAATATTCAGCACGGCTGTAGATAAGATTGCTATTAAAAATTAGCTGTACCTTAGCCATGCAGACATAGGCATAGGAAAAAGACCCGCAGGAAGCATGCTAAAATGTTAATCTGGTTTGCCTCTCAGTTGTAAACTTGTGGGGCATTCCCAGTCCCTTCGATATACGTGTCTATAGATTACAAACCTATAATGAATAGGAATGTCTTTTATGATCAGGAAAAAAAAGTGAAAGGAATAAATGAAATATGTCATACAAGAATCTCAATGAGGGGAGAGGGACAAGGAGTAGAGAGGCATGTGGTGGGGGCCGGGGAGGACACAAGATTAAGATACTTAATTAAGATTAAGATAAGAGCTATGTTTTTAAGGAGAGCCCAAATAAAAATTTGGTGGGTTAACCATCCATGAGACCATGTTTTCTAGGAGACTGGGTCAGAATTTGACACTGCAAATAGAAAATAAGTCTGCAGTCCATATTTTAACCTTTTTTGCTTGCAGTGTTGACACTGGTTTTTCTCGTGTTTTGGAACCTGGGAATTGCTATGTGATAGCAAACACAAATAAATCACCAAGGAACGCTGAGGCAAATTCTGGAGCAAGGGAACCCAGCATTGAGCCCAGGCATACAGAAACCAAAACAAAACCATGGAGGGGCTTCAATTTTGCAAAACATCACTTGTCAGTATTTTTCCAATCTAAAAATACATGCCAACTCATAGAGAGTGTCATGGATTTCTAAGAGGTGATTCCAGATCTCAGAGTTAAAATTTTCCTACAACATTCAAAATGTTTCCTGTAGCAAAATGATGACTTTCACACCCTTGGGGAGGGACAGATTTTCCATGTGGGAAAGTCTCCATTTTTACTAACCCCAAATCAGAATTTCTTTTCTTCTATCTGAATCTACTCCTGGCCTGCCGGTAGAGAGAAAATGAGAGAACAACCCTGCCTTGTCACTCTATCTCTAAAGGCCTTTCCACGTGGCTGGGCTGCCAGAAGTCATGAAGAATCCTGTGTCTACCATCAGCCCTATCAGGTTAGGGGATGCACCGCTTTTAGAAAAAACAACTAAATATCTACCATTAAAATTCCTTGAAGATTTTCACCTCCCAAGACACTTTTAATCTAGCCACGAATGCTAGGTTTTGAAGAAAGCAGTATCATTAAAAAGGAAAATAAAATAGGGGTAGGTTAAAGTTAGGATGAAAGGTTCACGAAATTCAGACTCCACACATTTCAATTAAATGGTACATCGACCCATGTACCAAACTGTACTAAAATCTGCTCCAAGTCCCATTTGTCAAGTTTTATCTGCCACCATTTGGATTCAAGATGACAGACTGAGTTATAAATCCAATTTGAGATGGGACGTACACTGAGCAGTGTACCACGTTTTATCAAAATCAGTCAGCTTCTTTGAGACTTGCACACAGGATAGACCAAAAAGACAGTTAAAAAAAGAAATGTCACATCAACTAGTTAAAGCAGGAATTGTGCTTAAGTTGGTCATTCATGTATCCATTGATTCAACAAATATTTACTGAGCACCTAATCCAAGCCAGCTGCTGCAGGAGAAGTATGGATATGCAAATCACAAGGCAAAGTCTTTGCCCTTGTAGGTTTTATATTATGGTAGGTGGCTGAGGGAATAATTACAGAAAATCATTAAAAACTGAGATTAGCACTATTACGGAGTAAAAAGGGTGTTGAGATAGAGACAAATAAAGAAAGGGTTTATTTCTACTTTAGACAGGGTTGCAGGGAAGGCTTTTCTGAAGGAAAGTATTTTAGTTTGCAATGGAAGAATAGGTTGGAAGCAGCCATATTAAAAGCAAAGGAAGAATGTCCCATACAAAAAAAAAAAAAAAAAAAAGAGCAAACTCCAAGGTCCTTAGTGGGATCTATCATAGTCATGGACAGATAAAGGGCCCAGAGGCTAGGAAGAGAAGCAGAGCAGGCCCACCACAACTGGCAAAGCCAATGGTTACTAGTAATATTAAGAGAAACACTGTCAGAAATCTTTTATGTAGATTGCACAAAATAGGAGATGCTACACCCAAAAGAAATCTGCACATTTTACCTTTCTTCTCTTTAAGGGCTTTCTGTTCACACAATAAGTAATACCTAACAGCTCACACATACTACTTTCCTTTGGAAAATTATCATGATTAAATATTGTCATCAACTTCACTAAAGAAATTTTAAGTGTGAATACATAGTTCCTTATTGCATTTAGCACTCAGAAGCATAAAAACTTCCCATTAGAGAGCCCTCTATGAAACTGGTTAGCTCCAAAAGCAATGAGCCCTCCATCAAACCAGTTAACTCCGAAAGCAATCAGGTATTTACTACCTGTCCTATAAAGCAAGTGACACTCAGGCACTTCAGTGTTTGAGGTGAGAAAGGATTGCAGAAGCAGTCAGCTCTCCATGAAATCTTGTCAAGTTCAGGATATGTCCAATCAGCTCCATGGAAAGAGGCCAATCCTCAGGGAGACAAAAGGATGTGCCCAATGGTACAAAGCATCCTTCATTTTCCCATCACCAGGAAAGTTAGAAATTTTATAAAATTCCTATCTTATAGTTCTCTTGATCATTTTTAAGCCATTTGGAAAATCAAATGGATTGCAAGAGAGTTTTCCTAACTACCTTACTGATCTTCCCCTGTCATGTCAGGATGAAAGAATTCACCATTTGACTAAAGGTCAATGTTCTAGAAATATTTATGGGTGACTAAAAGGGGAAGACTATTAGGGAAGTACTTTTTCATTATCTCTGCTATTGCATGGTTGACTGCATGAGGTACTAGACATACCTATGCTATACCCTTACCCATCTTTCCATGCTCATGAGCCCACCCGTGCTGTTTCTAGGCTGGGGGTTCTTCTCGTAATGAATCTAAGAATACCCCTTTCAAAGAAATGACTAAATGTTGGTTACATTTTAAATTGTGCATGATTTTAGTTCTCTCTGAACAATGTTTGATGGATAAGTCTTTAAAAAAATGGTCAAATGGCCTAACCTTTTAGCAATAAAATTGTGCGCAATAAAAATGCTGGAGGGCACCAGTTACAGAACTGTCATAGGCTGCAGAATTATTAGATCCCATAATTCTGTAGTGCAAAACCAAATTTGTAGATTTTTTTTCAAGTGGAAAAAAATCCAGGAAATTAAATGGAAAGATCTGTAGTAATGAAATATTAAATGCAATTTCAAGTGCACAAAAAGGTCAGAAGCCAAAAAAAAAAAAAAAGATTTCTAGAACAACATTAATTTTCTCATACTTCACATGTCTGGGCTTAAGTACTCCTAGAAACCAATTAGGCCCATGCTGGGGTACGGATGTGGATGCAGGGAGAGGTAGAAAGGAGGAGCCAAGGGGCGCCTGGGTAGTTCAGTGGGTTAAAGCCTCTGCCTTCAGCTTAGGTCATGATCTCAGGGTCCTGGAGTCAAGCCCCACATCGGGAATAAATAAATAAAAAAAAAAAAAAAAACCTTAAAAAAAAAAAAAAAAGAAAGAAAGGAGGAGCCGGGCCCAGGACCAAGTAAGAACTAAGAGTTTAAAAAAAAAAATAGAAAATATTTCATTTGTTTTCAATTTCCAAAATTGAACTTATATTATCTAAAAATACTTCAACACCAGCAGAAAGGTATAAAAGCAAAAGCAAAACTACTGGACTTGAACCATGTAATGCCAGTTGTAGCCAGTTAGCTTGATTCTTGGTTCCTTGCACTGATACAATTCTGGGCTCCTGTTCTTAACTTCATCAAACTTGAATTTCAATTCTGGCAAAAGAGATCATGTATTATAGGATGGTCTTGGGGATACTTAGAGTCAGTTCAGATGTGTCTACGTGAAGAGTGCTACCATCATCAGAAGCTATCACTGAAAGTATGTAGCTCCTGTCTCAGGGCACAGAAGTAATACTCCGTTTTAGTAATACATATGTAAAACGGGGTAGAGGAGAGCCAGAGAAACTTCAAAGGAAATATTTTTAAATGAAAATCCTTGTGTGGAAAAAAAGGGGGGGTTAAATGCTAACATCAGGACACCTGTAGTTTAGGCATGACTCATTGTTCAGGTGGAATATTGTTTAGAGACACACACAGAGAAAATCCTTATTTTAACACCTGGCCAACTCCCCAAGTCTATTACTCACACAGTCTGTACACGCTTTCCTTAAAAATGCTACAAAAATCAGATGATCTGTAATTTACAATTGCTACAACTTTAAAACCTAAACAACACATGATGAAATCCATTTCTTTAAAATACCAATCTGTGTGGTTGCAATGTTGGATGGCAGAAAGAAAGATTTATATTTATGGCCAATTTTTATTTATCCTCACCTATTTATAAATTGTGCTACGACTTCAATAGCCATGGTTAAAAAGAATAACGTCATTCCTAACCACTGCCTTTGACTATAAAAACAATTTCACCGTAACGGATAACGCTAAAATGCTCCAAGAATAATCAATAAATGAATCCTGGATTACTAGTCTAAAACTGGTGGTTATAAGTGATTACATGAAAGAATTGATGTTACTTTGAAAAGCTTAAAGTCTGTCTATGGATTTTCGTATTTTATATGTAACATTTTTATGAAGTGATTTTGCCCTTACATAATAGCTTTCATCTTCAAAGTGCTTCACAAATATGAACTAGTTACATAAAAAGCTATATTACAGCAAAATCAGAAAAGGGAAAGCTGAGGTTCTCTTAGCCCAGTCACTCTCAACAAAGGTTAATCTTCAACAAAGATTATGTTTTTAATTTTTTAATTTTTCTTTTTTTATTTATTATGTTATGCTAGTCACCACACAGTATATCATCAGTTTTTGATGTAGTGTTCCGTGAGTCAAAGGTTCTGTTTTTTAAAACATGCTTAATTATCTATACTGTTAACAAAACTGTCCAAAGGATAAACAGAGCTTTTACTATACCAGGCAGTTGTTACTATTCATAAAAATCTCTTTTTGACTGAATTTATAAAGTTTGAGGAAATTAGACTTGTGTTATGGTAAATCTACTTTGTCCCCTTTTCCCATTTCATGAAATCTCTTAGATATCAATAGGAAGGGATATTGAACAAAGCTTTATCATAATAAAATTGTAAAGCATTAAACATGCATCATAAGAAATAGTTAAATAAGTTACGGTATGTCTATATGATATAATACTATCCAATATAATGTAGGCATTAAAAATTGTGTTTTCGAAGAATATTTTATTTTTTTATAAAACTTTTTTTTAAGATTTTACTTATTTGGCATCCAGGCAGCTCAGTCAGTTAAGTGTCTGCTTTTGGCTCAGGTCATGATCTCGGGGTCCTGAGATCAAGTCCCACATCGGGCTCTCTGCTCAGCAGGGAGTCTGCTTCTCCCTCTCCCTCTGCCTGCCACTCTCCCAGTTGTGTGCTCACTCACTCTCTCTCTCTGTCAAATAAATAAGCAGTGGGGAGGGACAGAGGGAGACATTTAATCAACTGAGCCACCCAGGTGCCTTTTGAAGAATATTTTAAAACATGGGAAATTTTGCACAATATGGTGTTTGTTTTTTTTAAAGTCACAAGATTATCTATATTCCATCATGCCAATTTTATAAAAGAAATAATTATACATAAGGATATAGGCAAAGTGGATGAAAAAATATGAGTGATGGGAGTATTGCGATTGTAGTTCCTTCTTTGAACTTTATTATTTAAATTCTTGACAATAAAATTGAGGAGGGCACGTATTGCATGGAGCACTGGGTGTGGTACATAAACAATGAATCTTGTAACACTGAAAAAATAAAATAAAAGTATTTGGGGAAAAAAATAAATAACAGAAAAATAAAAAAATAAAATAAAATAAAAATCATGGGACATAAATGTTATTTAGAGGAAAACAAAATCATAATCCTTGCTTCAAGAACTCACACTCTGTTGGAAACATTAAAAAAAAAAAAAAAAAGCAGCCAGTGTGATAATCTCTTTCATACTAGAGAACTCAGAGCACATGGGAGTAGCCCAAGGTAGTAGTTCAGAACAGAAGGAAGAGAACCTTGAAGTAGGCCTTTCAAGGTAAGCAGGTATTCAGTAATAACAAAGAGAGCAGTCTAAACAGAGCATATGGGGAGAGGAGCAAGATGGCGGAGGAGTAAGAGGCCGAGATAGTGTCTGATCCCAGAAGTTCAGCTAGATAGTTATCAAACCACTCTGAACAACTACAAACTTAGCAGGAGATAGAAGAGAAGATGAACAGCACCTCTAGGAACAGAAAATCGACCACTTTCCGGAAGGTAGGACGTGCAGAAAAGTGACTCCAAAGCGACGGGAAGATAGACCGCGGGGGGAGGGGCCGGCTCCCGGCAAGCCGCAGAGCAGCGGAGCACAAAATCGGAGCTTTTAGAAATCTGCTCCACTGAGGGACATCGCTCCAGAGGCTAGGCGGGGGGTGGAGCCCTTGTGGGGACAGCGTGGTTTCAGGACCTGTGGGGTCACAGAAAGACCGGGGGTGTCTGAGGGTGGCAGAGCTCCCAGGTATCAGAACAGGGAAGCCAACGGCAGAGACCGAGCCGAACAGTGAGTTATCAGCTCAGGCTTACCTTGAACCGTGATCCCGGCACAGTCAGGCC
>CM052899.1:160231958-160282454 GCA_028534135.1 Potos flavus | reverse complement strand
GACAATTATCATATGATCTCTCTGATATGAAGAATTTGAGGGGCAGGGTGGGGGGTTGTGGGGGGTGGGAGAGGGAAATGAAACAAGAGGGGATCAGGAAGGAGACAAACCATAAGAGATTCCTAAACTCATGAAACAAACCGAGGGTGGCTGGGGGGTAGGGGTGGGTAGGGAGAGGATGGCGGGTTATGGACATTGACGAGGTTATGTGCTATGGTAAGTGCTGTGAAATGTGTAAGCCTGAGGATCCACAGACATGTACCCTGGGGCAAATAATACATTATGTGTTAATTAAAAAATAAAAAAATAATAAAAAATTTAAAAAAATAAATAAAAATTTAAAATTAAAAATAAATAAGTAAATAAATAAACAGAGCATATGCAAAGACACAGAACCATGAGACATATGGAAACAATAAGAAAAATGATGAGCTTCAGTGGGGCTAAGAGTACGGCCAGTGATGGAATCACTGAAGATGGTGATGAGGATGGCATGTGTCAGCTCACAGACCTTGAGTACTGTGGAAAAGGATCCAACTTCAGTCTTTATACATGATGAGTAGAGCCTGCTGGGGAGGGGGACGTGGAGAGGTATCAGATTAAGAAAGCAATAAGAAGGGATGAGTTATTTAGATAACTAGCTACAGCAACAAAGGATTGAAGAAAGGCAAGACTAGAGTCAAGGATACCAGTTGGGTGATTCTGATAGGTTTATCTCTGGAAGGTAACAAAAAGAAAAGGAGTTCCAGAGATAGTTAAGAAATAGAACAGACACAGCTTAGTGGCCAGTTAGATGTGGGTGAATAGAAAAAAGTGACTATGGTAATTCCCCAGTTTCTAGATGGAATGACTGGTGGACAGTGGTACCATACCTAAATGAAGTGGATCTGGGCAAAAAAAATCAGTGAATTCTATTTTGGACATGTAGAATTAAAGATGACTCTGGATACCCAGATAAGAACAAACAGTAGGCTGACTACACTTCAATTAAAAAAAAAATCTCAATTAAAAAAAGAAAAAGAAAAAAGAAACAGGAGCACCTGTGTAGCTCAGTCAGTTAAACCCCCAACTCTTGGTTTCTGCTCAGGTCATGATCTCGGGGTCATGAAATCAAGCCCTGCATAGGGCTCCATGCTCAGCATGGAATCTGCTTGAGATTCTCTCCGTTCTCTCCTTCTTTCTCTCCCTCTGCCCCTTTCCTTCCTGTACTTGTGCTCTCTCTCGCTCTCTCTAAACAAACACATGCATACATACATAGAATCTTAAAAAAAAAAAGAGTAGACTGCGTGGATGAGTATGAGAGTCATAAGTGAAGGATCAAGAATGACACTTGAGAGTGCTGAGCAAATAGCTCTATGCTTATAAAATTAGGAACAAATGGAACCACCCTAGAAGATTGGGCAAAGTGGGGAGTCTGGAAGTTGGGGACACATCAACATTTGGGACAGGCATGAAAGCCAGCAAAAGCACCCAAGATGACATAGTCAGAGAGATCAGGTCATAGAAGTCAGTGAGAAGAGATTTTCAAGAATGGAATGATCAAAATTGTGAAAGGCTATGGAGGTCAAATAAGAAATGGCAAAAATGCATTATTTAAGTTTGATTATAGGGGCGCCTGGGTGGCTCAGTGGGTTAAAGCCTCTGCCTTCGGCTCAGGTCATGATCTCAGGGTCCTGGGATCGAGCCCCGCATCGGGCTCTCTGCTCAGCAGGGAGCCTGCTTCCCCCTTTCTCTCTCTGCCTGCCTCTCTGCCCACTTGTGATCTCTCTCTGTCAAATAAACTTTTTTAAAAAAAAAGTTTGATAATAAAATCCTCATTTGACCACTGCTGGAGCAGTTTCAGTGGGTGGTATGGACAGAACCGTACAACAGATTGAGGAATAATCCAGATTTAAGGAGAGAGTAAACGTAGCAACTCTTTCCACAAACTTCACTGCAAACTGAAGAAGAAAGGGAATGTCAAACTCAGTGATCAACACAGGACTAGGAAAGGGCACTGATGGCTTATTAATGGGTGACTAGCTACAGTCACAGTAATGATTACCAGGGAAGTGAAGTCACCTTTTTTTAACTAATAAAAATATAATCATGTAGCCACAAAACAAAGATATGACAACACATGTCCAAAATGTTTGTTCTTAAAACATCAACATTATTCAGCCAAAATTCACACTTGCAAGATCTTTGTCAGTGTGAAAAAATCCTGAGATCCCATTTCCAAAGTCTTAAATTTTTATGTTACTCAGGTAATTGAGAGACTTGGCTAATATAATGAATACAATTGATAGCTATAAATAATTTGGAACCTGGAATGAATTACTTTTTGGCTAAATTATCTACTGAATGGCCAAGATGTTTTAAATTAACTGAGTAAATCTTTCAACATTAAATAGACTTGAGGTGATTAGATAAAAATCCATTAGTGTAGCATAAACTACTTGAACATGTTTGAATAGAACTTTAAGAAACTTTATTTTTGTTGTGGTTCTCATTGGGCTATTTAATTTAGTACTAAAGACTTAAGCCCATACTGGAGTGAAAAGTCTGTACCATTCTTTCCTTTGATTCACTTAGAAATGTCAAATTCATTCTGTGTGTAAGATCCATAAAAAGACTCATTATTTCTCACCCAATAATTCTACTCTTAGAATTTATTGGATGATATGATAGAAGAAAAAGGCTATATGCACAGACGTGTTCACTAGAATAGTATGCAGGAAAGCTAAAATATGAAACAACCTAAAAATTTAAGGGAAGAAAACTATATAAATTATGGCCATCAGCTTAATGGAATAATATGTAGACATTAATTGTGTGAAACAAAGCTGAATAAAATTATTTGTTCACTTTGACAACAATCATATTAGAAATTATGTGTGCAAATCAAAAACTCTGGGTTTTTTAAGATTTTTTATTTATTTGAGAGAGAACATGGGGTAGAAGGGCAGAGGAAGAGGGAGATAGAGAATCCCAAGCAGACTCCACACTGAGTGTGGAGCCAGATGCAGGGCTCGATCTCACAACCCTGAGATCATGACCTGAGCCAAAATCAAGAGTTGGACACTCAACCAACTGCCACCCGGTGCCCCCAAACCAAAAATTCTTAAAGGTAATACACAAGCTAAAAAAAAAAAAAAAACCATGTTGTAAGGATAAGAAAGATTTTTCTTTTTTCAAATTTTCCTTGTATGTTCCTATAAGAACTCTCAGAAGTTAAAACGGGGGGAGGGGGAGGGGAGAGAGAGAGGAAGAAAAGAAGGAAAGGAAGAAGGGGGAAAAGTAACTGTAGATCAAAACCAGCGGCAAGAAGAGTCCTAAGTTAGAAAAAAAAAAAGAATTTGAAAATGTATCTTGACATGTTTGTGTATTATTTGCAGACTGTGACTCATTTGTAGACTCTGAAGCCCTACCTCGCACTGATAGAAACTTAAATGGAGTTATCCATTTGCAAGTATGACTCATTTAATGATACTAGCAGATACTCTGTTATCTCTACAGTATCTCTAAATATTAAAAAACACATATTTTTACCAATTTTACTGAAAACAAAGAAATAAAGATGGCAGACGCTTCCAGCATAAGTAGACTGTTAATGAAGTCCTAAAGTTACCAAATCTCTCCGCATTTTTAGTTGAAGACTATTTTCAATAAACTTAATTTTATGTTTCTAGTATTTTCAGTAGAATTTTGAATAAGTTCAAATAGCAACACTAAGGTAGAGTTGGCTCAGCCTGCCGCTAACAAGCCTTGTTCAATTTTAAGTGATTTAGATTAACAAAGGCCATTTCCCGACATTTCCACGAGCACTGAGCTTCTTACCACCTATAATAATGTTTCTTCTAACAACTATTTACTTGGCTTACAATTCCAAAGGCCTGTCATAGTTAGAAGAGCAGCTCCAGAGTCAGAGGGTTTGAATTGTAGCTCCAACATTATTAGCTTGGAGATCCTCAGTGAGTTCCAGGAATGTTCTGTGCTACTGGTTCCTAATTTGCAAAATGAGGATGATTGCAGCATTTATCTCATGAGGTCTTCTGAATATTGAGATTAATGTATGTACAGTACTTAGGGATATGCCTGGAACATAATGAGCACACAGATAATGTTAACTGCTATAATTATTAGATGTTGCAAGGATATACCGAAGCATGAGAGCTCTGGCCTTAAAGGAGCCCGCATTTATTACTGTTAATAGTAGTGATAGAAATAAAGGCAAGGGTAGTATTAGTACACCTTTGTAATGCATGCCATCATTTCCATGCATTATTTTGATTTCATCACAACACTCTATCACAGGTCTTAGGCCCATGAGATGGCTCAAGGAGCTGAGATCCAGGAGAACAATGCAATTGCCAGGATTGCCCACAAATAGACATGTTCATTAAGAGCTGAGGGAGGTTTCATTCAAAATCTGCAGATTAGAGGAGGGCGTATCATCAAGTGTCAACCCTCCCAACATGATCCAGGGGGGCAAAAGTAGTTGAGGCCTGCCTTTTGTTGACAAAGCAATTTAGATGGACTTGCAGTTTTAAACACTATAGTTAAACTTGAGGAATCATTAATCAGAACAGGAATTGTAAGTAACTCATTTATTTATTTTTTTTAGACGAAGCGAAAGCAGGGGTTGGGGGGCAGAGGGAAAGAGGAAGAGAGAGAATCTCAAGCAGACTCCACACCAAGTGCAAGCCCAATATAGGGCTCAATCTCACGCCTCTCACATCATGACCTGAGCTGAAATCAAGAGTTAGATGCTTAACTGGCTGAACCACCAACATGCCCCAGAAGTGGCTTGGTTTTGTTTGTTCGTTTGTTTGTTTTTCAGAAAAATGACTGAAAGAGAGAGCTACAAAACACCAGCACTATAAAAACTGTATTTTAGCCGCAATATCCTAAAAGCTCACGGAATATGATTATTCCTCAGCCAAGCCCAAATTTCCAGCTTCAAAATGAGATCAGAGTCACAAGTCAGGAAGTCAGCTTTTTTTTTCCCCAAACACAAATTAAGAGAAGATCGCCGCTTGAAAACAACTATGCTTGCAAAAAGAAGGTTGGATTTTTAGCAATTTATATGATAAGTTCTGGCTCCTTTTACGTGTGACTTTATACAACTCAGATTTATTTTTATCAGTTTGTGGTACTATCTAAAAACAGGTTTATTGTGAACAATTTTGAAAAAGAAAGTGAAAAAAATCATCCTACATTCTGCAACTTTAAAATAAATACTCTTTGTTACGTAATAATGTTTTATGTATGCATCACACACATACACGCCCATCCATTTATTCATATTTCATTTCCGGCTTCTTGCAGCTGATATTATAACTTTTTTTAATGTCATGCCAAAACTGCTCCCTCTCTTCGTTGGGAGACTACATGTGCGGTTTATATCAAGAGCATTTCCCATGTTATTAAACATTGTTTGGGACAGTATCTTTAGCGGCTTTTTAGTGGATATCTCACCCTTTTAAAACAGTGTATACATTGAAGAATTGTCTGCCTTTCAAACCTCTCTGACATAGTATGGAGATCTAAGTGTCATGACCTTCTAATAACTCCAATTAACACATGCAAAGTGGTCTAAAGCAATTTAGGAATATAATTAATTTTGCCTTAAAATATCATGACAGACTGTGGACTCTGAGAAACAAACTGAGAATTTTGGAGGGGAGAGGGTGGTTGGATGAGCCTGGTGGTGGGTATTAAGGGGGGCACGTATTGCATGGAGCACTGGGTGTAGTGCATAAACAATGAATCTTGGAACACTGAAAAAATAAAATTAAATTTAAAAAATATATAGATAGATCCAAAAAAAATATTTACCAAAAAAAATATCAGAGTAAAGCTTCTATTTAGGAGTATTCCTTATATTTGCATTTTAATAGACTTGTTTTGAGGACTCCAAGTCCTTGGGCTATAATGGCTTTCCTTAGCTTTATAATATTCCTTGCCTAAAAAGTAAAAGTAAAATGTTATTTGGAAGATCACATGCCCATATCTATTGTGATTGGAAGGCTTTTACGGGCAGGAACTAATTCTCAATCCATCTCAATAATTTCTCCAATACCTTAAAAAAATTATGCATCAGACTGTTATTACTTTTCTAAAAATAAGTTTCTGGGCAAATATCATCTGTGATGTTCGATTTTGAAACCAATTTATAGTCACATACACGACCATGATCTATCTAAAATTTGAGTTTGACTTGGCCATAACTTCACATATGTTAAGTTGTGAAGTTACTTACATACTCACATATGTAACATATGTTACATATTGAACATATGTGTTACATATGTGAACACTCATCACATACATCTCCGACTACTCACCCAAACCAAGCTGGGTCATCTTCATCAGGAAATCTTTTTCCCCACTGGGGGTAAACACACATCTAAACCCACGAAAATTCTATTAGTACCAGCTACATTGTAATACAGTGATAAACACTTTCCTTCTAACTTGCTGACTCCCCAGCTGAAGAAAGACTTTGTCGGTTCTGGTTGGCAATTGAGCTGTATGTAGTAGATATGCTGATTTTAAAAAAGAAAGAAAGAACTACAATAATGGTGTGGTCTCCTGAGACTACATTTATTTCTGCAGTATAAAACAAAATTAAATTCTTCAATCTCAAAAACTATTAAAAGGTTGTATTTAAAATGCATGAAGCATTAAAAAGACATCAAAATTAAAATAATCTCATAAATCTCTTCATTTAAAAGACTTATTAGAATACAGATCGAGGCAGAAAACAGCTGCCCGGCACTCCAGAGCAGTAAATTATGACTATTTTAACTTTTTTTCATTTTCATCATTGAAAATTCTTTTCCAGAATAATTGTATTGCTGTAGCAAGACCAACTGTCCCATATATTTAACATGTGAATAGTAAATTGCTTTCGATGGACTCTGAAGTAGGTATACTATATATTCTTTGAAAGATCAGCAGACCACGGGGTTGTACCCTGACGAAGGATACAAAAGATACAAGCAAATATTAGTTTTGATGTAAAACTGGTGAAATCAATTATCATTCCAGTTTAGTTTGCCAAAGTACTAGGGATGCCCTAGGAAAACCTGATGAGTATAAGAATTTTACTGTCATCTTCTTCTCCAGACCTGCCAACTAAAATCCAAGAAAAAGTCAGCACAGGAAGGACAGTTAGATGTGTCCAATTGCCATCAATCATTAAAACCGGACTCGCTTTTGTAAATGACTGACAATGAGGAAAAGATTTTTTTTTAATAAAGATCCTCATTCCATAGATCATCATGTGTCAGTCTTGATTGTACTAGAGCATTCCTTGGAGTACAATTAAACCATCATGTTGATTGTACCTCAATGTAGTTGAATCCTAAAAGGAGGGAAAGAAAAATCAGGTGACCAACCACGAGGCCTCATGCCACTTGCCTCTCATCATACTCTTTACAAATACGCCGTGAACTGGGCAGGCTAGTTTTGATAGAAAGTAGCCAGATATGCTTTGAAAGTCTTATAAGAAGATAAAAGGTGTGTTCCCATCAGTCTGACTCCCATTTTTTATCACCTCCCCTTCCACTGGCACACTTGGACATCATCCCTCCTGAACAGAGATAAGATTAGGAAACAATGGGCTTTATTAGAACACTATTAATTCAACTTAATTGATGGTGAAGTGGTACCAAGTCTTTTTCTGCTTTCTTTTTCCGGAAGACAACCTTGGTAGCAGAATCAAACTTCTTACCAGAAACAGCACCTATCTATGTAATTCTGCACACCTTCCCATTGCTTCAGCCCATGCAGGCTGAGCAAAGCTCCTTATCTAAGACTCTGGAAAGGATAACAGGACTGCTCAAGTAGAAAAACTGCAAGTATTTTATTTATCTCTCTTTCTTTCTGCTTAGATTACCATTATCTTTGGTCACTGAATTTTGTCTTTTGGGCTTCCAATGAAGAGCGAAGTCAACCAGACGGTACAGCTCTAAACCCAGCGGATTACTGCTCTGTCAGCACACACATACACAAACACACATACACACATGAACACCTCCCGCGAGCCTTTCTTTGGCTTTACCCTAGGGTTAACTTCCTTATGAATGGTTTTCGGATGATTCTATGACCTTCTTTGCAAAATATTTATGCTGAAGAACAATGCAGTTTCCACAAATGCCTCAGTAACTTACATTGAAGCTGCAATGTAAGCCAAGTAAATGAGCTGTCTAAAATCAGCCTAGGTTTCTGCAGAATGGGGGGAAATTGCATAAAATCATTGCAACGTGAATTTTAAGTCCATTCATTCATTCTTTCTGATGGTCACGTGTAAGGCACCGAAGAAGCCATGGAGATGATTGAGAACTGGTCCCTGCCAGTAAAGGGCTTCCAATCAAAATAGATATGGGCATATGAATATCTAACCACAATAAAATTAGAATAACAAAAATACTAAATCAAAATTTAAGTAATGTTCTATGAGCATGCACAGTTAATTCTGACTAGAGAAACCAGGGAAAGCCTCAAGGAGGAGGAAGGAAAGGAATTCCAATATTAGTGAGTAGGGACGAGAGCACTTGGGATTAAGGTACAGCATGTACACACAGAGAAGTGAAGTACTTGGGACAGAAAGCTGCTGTCCTCATTTTTGTCACATGACTACCACATTCATAATTATTGCCATCTCTTAGTATCATTGTACTCGTGTTTGGTTACTGTTCTTTTTTAACTGACTCCGTATTTGCTGAAGTAAATTTAAAAGGAAATTTTGGAGTGCCTGGGTGGCTCAGTTGGTCAAGCGACTACCTTCAGCTCAGGTCATGATCCTGGAGTTCCGGGATCAAGACCCGCATCAGGCTCCCTTCTCGGCGGGGGGGTCTGCCTATCCCCATGACCCTCCGCTTCTCGTGCTTTCTCTCTCTCAAATAAACAAATAAAATCTTTAAAAAATAAAAATAAAAGGAAGTTTTGTATCATTACTGTAAATAGAAATTCAGGGTGTTTTACCCCAAATATAAAAGTGAATAAATGAAAACAAAACAATGAAATTCTAGCTGAATACTGTTGCCTAACCTGCCCTCTCTTTGTCACAAAGGGAAGCTAATTTAGCAAAATGTTGAGGACTCCCCTACATCAAATGAAGACTTTCTCCTTAGTGTTCTCTGAGCAGTTGAGAGAGAATTCTAAACTACACAAAATGCTCATGGGGTATTTCAAGGTTATTCAATGTCATGTTAGTATATCACCTAGAGTCATTTTGAATCATCGTCCTACACTCCAGGAAACACTGGAAGAGATCAAAGACCCTCAGGATCTGCCTGAGAGAAGAAAGTAATGAGAGATAAGGCAGAAAGCAGATTCGAGACTCATATGGATCCTGAAGTTCATGCCAAGTGTTTGACCTTTATATGAGGTGCTGGGAAACATTACAGGTAGGTCGTTCCTTAAGCAGAAGACTCTGATTGTGGTACAAAGGATAGCTGAGCAGAAAAGAGATGGAAAGCTGAGATATTACGTCATTTGAGAGCCAGGGGTCTTAATTAGGGAAGGGATTGAAAATAGGTAATGTTCCCCATTGGTACCCCACCCTAAAACATGCTGTGATTATCTGTGTGTTTCTCCATGCTACTTGATCCTTTATACGAACCAAGTCATTATTACCGCATTTCATCAAATCTAAGAAACTATCACGTTTGAGATGCACCATCATTTTATATGCCACAAAGAAAGAAAAATACTGCCAATTAGATGATGATACACTATCACTCGTAAGAAGCATCCAATTTCAGAAATGTTAAAATGTGGGCGGTGGGGGGAATGCTTGTCTTAGAATCAATGAGACGCATTATTAATCACTATTGCTTAAAAGCAAATAATATAGAACTTGGAAGTTGATTGGTTTTTCAGAAAACAATGAAAAACATATCTGTACAAAGTCCTATTTGATGTACTAGAACAGTAAATTGTCATCCTTTTGAGACAAAACAATACAGAACAGTGATCCTGAGCAGAGCTGGGAAGACCCTGAGTTCAATTCCTCCTTCGATCTCTTACTAGATATGGCGCCTTAGATGAGTAGCAAACTCTGAAAGTTTCAGTTGGTTCATCTGTAAAATGTTCTTTGTAGTCTTCAATATTTAAACACAAACCCCCACTGGAGAACTTAAAATAAGAATACTGAGCATTTTCCTGCCCAGATTTGTCAGAAATGACTTTTGGTGTAAGTTAATTATCATTTTTGGTAATATAGGTAGTATTTCCCCCCTTTTTTTATTTTTTAAAGATTTTATTTATTTATTTATTTATTTGACAGAGAGAAACACAGCGAGAGAGGGAACACAAGCAGGGGAGTGAGAGAGGGAGAAGCAGGCTTCTTGCCAAGTACAGAGCCTGATTTTGGGCTCTATCCTAGGACCCTGGGATCATGACCTGAGCCGAAGGCAGACGCTTAACGCCGGAGCCAGCCAGGTGCACCTTTCCCCCCTTTTTTAACTCATTAGACCCAAGAACCATAGTGCCAACTGGTTTTAGATGATGATTGCATGCTTTACTGATGCCTACTAAAATAGGTTAGTACATGAAGACTGGTCAGTCATAGAGTTGGGTCCCTTTTAGGTAAGTTGGTTTGGGTTGCTCAATTTATAACCCCAGATTCCAGTTCCTTATGATTTTCTATTCCATACCTCCTCCTGGACACTAATAAGTCTGCAAATGTGCTTTGTCCTAAAGATAACACATAAAAGGGTCTACCCCAATACAACTCCTGGGAGTAAGAAGCTATTCCTCCTAATCAGTGGGGCAGCATCTCTTTCATGTTTGGGTTACTCTGCCAGGTGCTTTCAAACTGAAACACAATCTGTGCCTCATACCAAGGCTGGGTGTTAGGACAGGACAGGCATTGCTGCAACTCGTGGAAAAAGAGACTGAATTCTGAGGAATCACCATTGGACTTGCCCAGGGTCATACCACTGTATGTCATACCGCCTGGAAGGAAGGCCAAATCTGGCTCCAAATGCAGTGCTCATCCCACCCACTCCATGCTTCTATGCCATAAAAACATTAAAAAGAAAAAAATTAAATATAACGTTTTGCTCCGTTCATGAAATCCGTTCATGATTTGTTCTTCATCGGTTCACCAAGCTTTCACGCTAGCCCTCAATCTCTCGGCCACCTCTTTTCAGTGTTCCTGAGATGCAACGAGTTTCTAGGAGACTCAGCCTGCATGGCACTTTCTGGGGCTGAGGGGGAGTAGACAGGGACACACTTGCCCTTAAGGGTGCAGGCGAGTGCTGTTCTCAGCTAGAGCCACAAGGGGGCAACGTGACTCAGTATGCAGACGTGCCTAGAATTTCTGGAAGATGCTGCAAGATGGGCTTCTCCAGGAGTCAAACCCTCAGGGCAGGGGCAGGGCGATGGTGAAGATGCAGACTCAGCTAAGCATGGAGAATGTGGTACCTTAATATAAGAGCCTGAAACGTGAGTTCTAGATTTGCTTCTGCAGCTAACAAGCTGGGGGATGTTAGGCAAATTGTTTCCCCTATTACGTAAGGAGTCTAGTAATCTCTAAGACTAGGCCCCTCTAAGAGTTGTTGATTCATGCCCTTTATAGCCTAGTGCTAGAGAGCTGTGATAGCGTTTTTACTATGGGTGGAGTGCCTGAGCAGATTAAATGAGACAGTGCCTACAGAATACTCTTAACCGACGGACAGCCGAGATGTCTGGGGAGCGCCCTCTGTTGGATAGGTGGTATCATTACGACCTTCTCTACCTCAAAGTCACAAGAGAATTCATACCTTAGTATGAGTCTCGTTTTTTTTCTTCTGAGACGTGACAAAGCAGAACTCATGAAGCCCTGGAAATCACATTAGAAGTCAAAGAGCACTGCATTGATCCCCACAAGCTTCAAACACGCTGTATGTAACTCTCTCCATGGCACCCTTTTCTCCACACCCTTTCTGGTTCTTCTGATTCTTTCACATAAAGATACTCTAATTTCTGCAATTAAAACACTACCGAAGAAGCCTATTAACTCAAACATGTACAAGTCTTAGTGGAACTTGTACAAATCTTTGTCCCCTTATAGTGTGATGAAGAGAGATCTTCCTTATTCACCAGTTACAAAATGGTACTCATATACCCCCGATTCCAGAACTTGCAGAAACATTATTTCTGCTTTATAATTAACATGATAAAGGGTCAGTAACCTTAATATAAAAAGATTAGTAAACAGGTAAGAAAAACAAATAGGCCCTATTACTCCACTGACATGGGACATGAACAAGAAGTTCACAAAAAAATAAAATAGAAATAGCTAATAAACAATAGAATAAAATGTCAATCCACACTAGTAATCGAAGAATTAAGACATGACATAATCTTAACTGACTGCCAATAATATAAAATTCATTATATCCAGGGATGATGAGGATGGCATAGACAGGAATTTCAGTACACTTTAACTGGTACAATCTTCCTGAAATCAATATAGCAGAATAGATCAAAAAAGTCTTAGTTTGAACTCATACATACAAAACACGAGGAAATTACTAATGTACAATGGTCCTCCAATATCATTCCCCTCTTCCTCATTAGGAATAGAATCCCCAGTTTTTTAACTGAGCACATATCCATTGCAAATAAAATTACATTCTCCAGCCTCCCTTGCAGCAGGTATGGTCCTATAAATATGTTCTAGCCTAAGGAATGTAAATGGGAAAGATCAGTGCAAATTCCAAATAGTGTCCTTAAAAATATACTTTCTTCCCCTTTTTCTCCTTCTTTGCTACTGCCTAAAATGCAACTGGATGGCTAGAATTCCAGGAGTCATCTTAGATATTGGGGTGGCTTGAAAATGGAAATCAAGTCACACACAGTGGCATAACAAAACAGAAGGAGCTGGACCAACCACTTCCACACTTCTTAAGTTCAGAAGACAAACTTCTGGGGTACCTGGTTGGCTCAGTTGGTAAACCATGAAACTGTTAATCTCGGAGCTACAAGTTCAAGCCCCACATTGGGTGTAGAGATTACTTAAAAAATAAAAACTCTTGGGCGCCTGAGTGACTCAGTTGGTTAAGCGTCTGCCTTCAGCTCAGGTCATGATCTCAGCGTGCTGGGATCCAGTCCCACATTGGGCTCCCTGCTCTTCAGGGAGTCTGCCTCTCCCTCCACCTCTCCTCCCACTGGTTCTCTCAATATCTCTCTCTCTCTCTCTCAAATAAATAAATAAAATTTTATAAATAAATAAATAAGTAATTTTTTTAAAAAGACCAATTTCTATTTTGCTTAAGCCACTATAATTTGTACTATTACTTGCAGCCAATACTAATTCCAAATAATATATGTGTTAATTCTGAATGCACTGTAAAATGTTTTACTGAAAAAAGTAAGATACAGAACAGTGTAAAATACGCTACCATTGCACAGAAAGGGAAAACAAGACACTATCTATGTGATAGCTGGGTCCCTAATGAACCATGTCTTTCATTATCCATACCCTCATATAGTCCCTTCCCACATTGAATCTAAGTTTGCCATATGATTCACTTAAACCAATAGAATGTAGAGAAAGTAACACTGTGCTAGTTCCTAGCCTAAATATTCAGAGGGTTTCTGTGTCAATTATACAACAGCTAAATAAGGGGCAGGGTGGTGCTAAGGTATTCTTTGAAAATAAATAAATAGTAAATAAGTGAATAAATAAATAAATCCAACTATAGGGAAACATTTATATTATGGTCTTTCTTCATTGATACATATTATACAGCACAAGATATGAAAATGCTTATTATATAGAAAGAAAATAACATAAAAATTATAATCATATGGAATACAATGTGTACTTTGTAAAAATGCACAGAAAAAAGACTTGAACAATCACTTAAATATATTTATATTGCTTTCCTCTGAGTGATAGAATAATATTTAATTTATTATTTTCAAATTTCTTACAAAGAGCATGTTTTACTTTTAATTTCAATAATTCTATATTTATTTCTAGATGTTCTACTTGGGCCTTTTCTGAATTCTCTCTTGACAGACTTTTGACACACTTTTGATTACACATATTACTTGAGATAAGTTGATTCATTTTCTCATGTTTTCAGTTCTATTATTTCACTGAACATTTTTAGCTTGTCTTATTTCTGTATCCTCTTCTGTATCATCATAACTCCAATGTATGAAGTATTTGAGGGTCTTATTCTGCTATTTGTTGTTTCCCTTGACTCTTAAATGCATAACAACCAAACTCTTTGTGTGTCTGTAATTCTGGATTGTGAGATCACATGAGATTTATCTGAAACTGTGGAGTGCCACAGGGTCTGGGATAAAGGAGCATTTCTCCAGAGAGTATTTACATCCCTATCTTCTAAGCACTCTGAGTACCATCAATCCAGGACCTCTAAAGTTAATATCTCATCTAGATCACCCAGACAGTATAAATAAATTCAACCTCAAAGTCAAATGAGGGCAGGGCTGTTGTCAAATTTGTGGGAAAGAGAGACATTTTTCCGCAGTGAGAGCTGAGGCTAAGATACATCTCTTGTCCAAGAGAGGGATTTTTTTTTCTTACTCACTTTTCCATAGAGGATACAGCCCCTTAAGGGCTCTAGCTTCAGATTAGGGTCTCAGTTTCGACTTCTCACGTTGCAAGGCCCAAATCCTGGCTTCTAGTCCCTAACACAGTAGTCAAAATTTCAGAATCTAAGTTTCCACTCTCAGCAAACACCCTCAGGGCAGAACGTCAGCTTATGTTTCACATCCACTTTCCATTGCCTTATTTATTTTTAGACCCTGGAAGCCAAACTCGCTTTTTTGCAGATATCTTAAAAATGTTAGTTATACTTTATCCAGCATCCTTAGGTTATTTCAGCAGGACAATTTATGAAAGTATCTGGTCTGCCACCCATATAGCCAGAATTGGAGTCTAGGTTGATGTTACTGTTATAATCAGAAAAAAATCTAAGTATAAAAGAACCTATCCAAAAAAAAAAAAAAAAAGAACCTATCCCTACAAAATGGGGAGAGTCTCACGTATTGAATATCCTTACAATTTTCTGACACATTGCTTTTTCCATCACTAAAAATTATTCAACACTGAGAGGCAGCTCTAGGAAAATCCCTCCCTTTCACTGAGACTGAAATTAACTATTAATTCATTACCAAAGTGAAAGGGCATTACATAAAAGACAAGAACTTCCATAGGTGAGCAGAGAAAGTGGGGTGTGGGAGACTATCAAGGTGCCAGAACATAGTAGGTGCTCATTAAATATTTATATCAACAAAGTTGAAATACCCATGTCTACCAGGCAATATTTTGGAAATGAGTACAGAGTTTTGTCAATATTTTTATATTCTATTCATTACTTCCTATTATTCTAACCATAGGGGCATTTACACCAAAGGAATTTCTTCAAATATTCTATGGAGCAATTCTTAATATTCAAAGAACTGAGATACATTTCTCTCCCCTCTGTTGTAACTATGGCTAGCAATGATATTTATACAACATTTCCTTCAATTCATAGGTGACTAATTTGCAGAAATCTTCATTTGATGGTCTAATGTGAAGATTAAATGAGACAGTTCAGGCAAAGCACATAGCACTTAGCACATAGTAAGAGCTTCTTATGATGATGGTGGGGAGGATGATAATGATGATGATGATGTTGATGGTGATGATTTTTAAAAGCATCTATGCAAAATGTGAGGTATGTATGCCAAGTGACTGAAAATTAAAATCAATGCAGGACAAACAGAGTATTCTTTGTTTTAAACTTAAAACTCCAGAGGGGCTTGATTCAGTGTTGTTTACTTGTATCTGGAACATCTGAAAATGCACCAGGTCTAAGCAGGTACTTAATAAATATTTTATATTTACAGTAAATATTAGTATTGCCACAAGGGTATCATGTGCATTAGATTTCAACCTTCCAGCATGAGGCCAAGATGGATAGGTGTGTCCATGAGTCTGAGATCTCTAAGGGATGCCCCACCAAGCCTGATGCCTGGGGTTCTAAGGCCCTATTGCTTACAGCTCCAGAAAGAAAGATCCACTCATCAGGGCTGAGAGCGATGGTTATTATTTACTGAACATATACTGTTACCAAAGGCTGACGAAGGGGAAATTGGGGAGTTACTAATCAATAGGAATAAAGTTTCAGTCAAGTAAGATGAATAAGCCATAGAGATGTGCTGTGCAACAATGTACCTATTGTCAACAATGTGTTCTACACTTACAAGCCTGTTTAAAAGGTAGATCTTGTGTTAAATGCTCTTACTTCAGTAAAGTAACAAATAAATAAACATTTTTTTATAAATACATTTTCAAAAGTGTATACCTTTTTGTGACTAAAATAATTAAATATAAAAATTCAAATGATGAAAGCATTAGGAAAAGAAGAAGTAAATATAGTTGACATCCAAAAGAGTAATGGATTTGTGACTTAAGGGATAGGAAGAGATCATAAAGAAAGAAGTAAATACCTTATTAACAAAGTTAAAATTTTTCACTTGTAAAAAACATGTTTACCAAGCACATATAATGTGCCAAGCGTGATGCTTAGTATCCCCACCCTATTAGGGAAGGAGATAGAAGAGTGGTTGCGATCACAGATCCCTGGAATCTGTCTGCATAGGTCTGAATCCCAGCATTGTCATTTACCTTGAGCAAACTAGTTACTCTCCCTATGCCTCAATCCCTACAAATAGGCATAGCAATACTAACCAACTCACAGAGCCGGTGTGGGGATAAATGAATTGGTATATGCGAAATGCCTAGAACATAGTAAAGAAGCAGAGCTGGGACTTGAACCCAGGCAGTTGGACTTCAGACGCTTCCACAGAGCAGAAGTCCGTCCTACAGCAACTTCTCTGTGGCAACTCGGAAGCCTGTTCCTCAAATCTGAGGGGTCTCACCCCATCCAGGCAAAGGCAGGACTGCCAACTAGGGCTCTATTTGGCTGAAAGGGAACCAGAATACACCAAGGGAAGCCGTGTCCTCCCGGCTTGCCCCACTGCATGACCTGCCTGCACCCAGCAACCATTCAAAATGGGGCTGTGGACAACAGCCGGGAAGTGAAGACAGATGCGCCACGGCCTCCCAGACTCAGCAACTGCTGCTGTGTTCTGTCTCCCCGGCCACAGAAAGGGCAGCTGATGAGAAGGAGATGTCCTCCCCACCAACATTCAGGCTGTGTGACAGCCCAACCAACAGCAGCCACCATTTACAAACACTTTGCAACGTGCCAGATACCGTGTGGGGCACTGTATAGGCACTTTGTTCTCTCATCCCTGTGACAACCTGCTGAGACAGGTGTGTCACTTTGCCCTCTCTTCAGAAGAGGAACTTGAGGATTAGTGAGAACAAGTGAACTGCCCAGGGGCAGAGTTAAAGAGCAGGGCCAGGCTCAGCCCAGACCTGAGTCTTAACCCATCTAAGTGTGCTCTCTGCGATAGACTGACATTGGTGTCTTTTCAAAATTCGTATGTTGAAACCTAATGGTATTAGGGGTAGGGCCTTTGGAAGGTCATGAGGATGGAGACCTCATGAATGAGAGTATAACAGAAACCCCAGAGAGCTCCGTCACCCCTTCTGCCATGTGAGGACACAGCTGGGAGAGCTGTCTATGGACTAGGAAGCGGGCTCTTACCAAACACCCAATTCACTGGCGCCTTGATCTTGGACTTCCCAGCCTCTAGAATTGTAAGAAATAAACATCAGTTGTTTAGGCCACCCAGTCTCTGATATTCCATTATAGCAACCCACGCAGACTGACATTTTCTTCCAACTGTGCGCACCAGACAGGGCAAGTGCAATGCAAGGACTCAGGTTGCAGTAACGATGAGCTCCCTTTCCCCAGAGGACTGGGGAAACATAACAATGGATGGATGGATGGATGGATGGATGGATGGATGGATGGATGGATGGATTGATGTATGGGTGGATGGATGGATGGATGGGTGGATGGATGAAAATATTCTAATTGTTACAATCACTCTGTAAATTTTAATCTTCCATATATAGGAAAAGAAATTAAGTTCCGAGGCGTGGTATCCCTGGTTTGACATCACACAGTTAATGAGTTTCAGCTGGGGCTCAAACCCTAGCATCTCTAGTTCCCAGATCATACAATGGCTCTACCTCACAGAGCTATCGTGAAGATCAAAGGAGACAAGGTGTATGAATATGTTTTGCAAACTCTGCACTTGGAAAGGTTGGTAACTGATATTTAACAAAGAAGCAAAGCCTAAAGCCAAAACAGCACAAATGAAGTGGAATTTTAATTGCCAGGAAGAAATGGGAGTGCATGGGGGACAGGGTGGCTATCGCTAGCTTCAAAATCAAACCATACTGTGTGCTCGCAGCTACTTTCTCAGGAGGCAGGTGGTGAACAGAACCCCCAGATTTGGAAATGCAGAGTTGCAAGATTATGCAAAAGGCACTGAAAACAACCTTGTGCCCGATGCGGTACCCTCAGTTCTGACAGAACAAAGAGATGATAGCATAACACCGGGAAGAGGTATACCAGAGGTGGAGTCGGAAACCACTGCATTCATACAGCCTGCTGCATACAGTCATTTCTCAGGTCTCTTATGCCCTGGTACTGTTCTTAGATTCCTGGGTGAATCATCTAACCTGTAACTTCCATGGTTAAATCAAATGATTTAATTAAGCTTTCACAGTAAATTAGAACTTAGCAACACCTTCTACCTAGGAGTTTCAACACCATGACCGTCTCTCTCTTTCTTATAGGCACCTAATCCTCATTTTCCTAAGAACCTATATTCAGCATAGAAATCTGCCCAACAAAATCAGAAACTCGAAGCCCAAACGCAAAAGTCAGAACTAAATAGACTTCTCCCTTCACATTCTTCATCCCCCAGAAGGTGGCTTCAAACAGATTAGGAAATAGAATGCAATTAAATAAAATAATAGCCACAAAAGCCTTTTTAAGAACACAAATAGAGTATCAGCCTACAGTGTCTAGTAAAATAAAAATCTCTCACAAGTCTCCAAATTCTGAATCATCAGGATTGGGAACCCGCAGGGGGCAATTTTTTTTTTTAAGCTGAAAATTGCCAACTTTTTTTTAAAAGCTAAAAAAAAAAAAAAAAAAAACCCACGAGGCAATGGAAAACCTAGAAGATTATTTTTAAAGCAGTGCAAGAATGCTGCTCCCAGGACCAAGCACCCACATCACTATGCTCTCCCAGATTCAGCACAGGGGACAACACAAAGCCTTCTGGGCCAAAACCTGGTAACTTAAATGAGTGACGTGGACATAGAGAGATGGGGAGTAGTAGCCACTGGCTGTGCCCAGACTGATGCAGTGGTCACCTTGATGGAATACATGCCTGATGTTGACAGATTGCATAATATTCTTTCAAAGAAGCCAGAAGTCCATTCTTTTGGGGGTGGGGTGGGACTGGGGGGAGTAAATCTTCTGGTTTTTCAATGTCAAATTAAAAAGTTTGGCCAAGGAGCACCTGGGTGTCTCAGTCAGTTAAGCAGCTGATTCTTGGTTTCAGCTCAGGTCATGAACTCAGGATCCCACTCAGCTGGGAGTCTAAGTGTTGATTCTGTCTCCCTCTGTCCCTCCCCCGGCCCCATTCTCTCTTTCTCTCTCTCAAATAAATAAATAAATCTAAAAAAAAAAAAAAAAAAGGTTTGGCAACCTGTCAATTTTCAGCTGCAGCCTTTCGCCTCCTGAGTGATGTCATGGTTCCCACAGCAAGCCCAAACAAGACTCTAAAGACCTAAGGTCTCAATCCTTTGCTTACCAGTTACACACACTTTCAAAAGATCACTGAAGTTTCCCTGGCCCTCAGTTTCCTCGTCTGCAAAATGGACCTAGTGATGTCTGCCTTACTGATTTCATGTATATTTTCCATGAACCAAATAAAAATAAGCTTTTCAAAAACAAGGGTCATTCATTTTTTATGTCCCCGGGGGCTGTGCCCATTCAAAATAAAATAAAATATATATAAAAAGTTTGTTGAACTGAAAAGCACTTTGAAAATAGTGTAGCATCCATCAAATGTGAAGTGTCATACTAAATGCTAGCCCTCAGAATCTTTTAAAGTTGCACAGAAAGTTTTCATGTGGCATTTTTCCAAAAAACAATGTATTTTTCCCTTCCCCCAAAAAAGCTCTTCCAACAAAAGTAATTGACAGTATCTGTTTAGTAACTTAGAGAGAAAGGGAGAGAGAGAAGAGAGAGTGCTTTTATGCAAATTTGATTTCCCTATAATAATCTAGAGCTATTCTGCTAGAAGGAATTATCTCCGCGGGCTGGCAGCTGTGGTAGGCAGAGAATTAAAAATGGCTCTGTATATGGGAAAATCTGTTCTATAATCAGTGCTATTCTTGGAGGGGACATCAATCTGGTCCAGCTCCCATGATGCTCCACTTGTGTAAATGACATACAAGCATGAGGTAGAAACTCTCATTACATCATGGCCTGGGATTCTGCCCCACCTGAGACTTTGCATTACTACCTGAAGATGGAGACAGACCTAGTGGTGGCCTCCTGCTAGCCAGTGGGGCAACTCCCTTGGCTTAGGAAAAAGACATGAGAGGTAAAAACAAATCTTTCAACAATGATTTATTCAACTCAGCTCTAATGAACTGCCCACTCTTAGAGTTATTATAAGGCTTCGGCATGTTTTTTCTTTTCCTTTCCTTCCTTCCTCTTTCCTTTCCTCTTTCCTTCCTTCCTCCTTCCTTCTTCCCTACCTCCCTCGAGCCCTCCTTTTTTTTCTTCCTTCCTTCCTTTTCCTCCCTGCCGTTCTCATATAGAGTACAAGGCTCAATTCCTAAGTCACAGGACACCAGACAAGCAAATAATGGTATTCAAGGTCTCTTTGTCCATGGAAAAGGTACATGCTACAGAAAAATATTTTAGGAAATAAGCAACCAGGTTGTCTGGGTAGAGTCAGTTAAGCATCTGCCTTTGGCTCAGGTGATCCACAGGGTCCTGGAATCGAGTTCCACATAGGGCTCCCTGCTCAGCGGGGAAACTGCTTCTCCCTCTGCCTGCCGCTCTCCCTGCTTGTGCTCACTTTCTCTCATACACACACACAAATACAATACAAAATACAAAAATGTATACAAAATATAACATTTTTTAAAAAAAATTAAAAAGAAGGAAGGAAGGAAGGAAGGAAGGAAGGAAGAAACAACTGCCACAGTGTTTCACATAAAATGCTATTATGTTCTTGATGAGGCAATCGCTTGGTCATTAAAAAAGCCCTGGGTCTGGGCGCCTGGGTGGCTCAGTTAGTCAAGTGTCTGACTCTTGGTTCAGCTCAGGTCACGATCTCAGTGTCGTGAGATCAAGCCCCGTGTCAGGCTCCACACTCAGTGCAGAGACTGCTTAAGACTCTCTTCCTCTCCCTCTGCCCCTCCCCATCAAGCACTCACTTTTTCGCTCTCTTGCTCTCTCTCTCTCTCTCTCAAATAAATAAATAAATCTTAAAAAAAAAATACCTGGCCCTGAGTGCCTCATATGTTCAAGTTGACTTGGGGACTGCATGTGGCAGCCACAGCCATCGCCTCACAAAAAGAAACTAAAGTGCAGATGAATAAAGTCATGATATGCTTATAAGTGGATTCTGTTTCCTTTACGGAACCACGAAAACTTCTTGGAAATCTTCTGTGTCCCTGTGTTACATCTGAGGCATCCTCCTTCTTCCCTGAGTCACGCACACCAATCATTGTTCTGCTTAGGGAAGATGAATATGAGAATATCGAAAAGTTAACTGTGTGGGTGTATGCATGTGTGCCTGTGTCTCTGTCCTTGTAACAAGGTGTGGACTTACCCTGATTTAAGTCACTCAGTGTCCTTTAAAATAACTAAGAGCAAATGCTAGGAATGCCAAGAAATGGCATCTTATACATTAGAACTAATTTCCCCGCTCCCTTCAAGCACTATTAAGAAATTGGCTTTGCCAATGTGCAATGCCCATGAGCCTAGATCCCATAGCTGGGTACGCACATGACCACGGGGGAAGGTCAGGGGCTCCAGAATGTCGAGTCCTCCAGGGAGGATAGAGCCGGCTCCACTCAGGCCCAACATTGCAGAAGGACTCGCACGAGAAGGCAGAGAACAACCTCAAGGAATGGACAGAATCCAGAAGCTGCTTTAGACCACGTGAGACTGGACGTCCAGCACTGAGATGCCTCCAAATAGCCCTACAGAGATGTCAGAAATGCTGCTGTGTCCTTCAGAAATGTTCCCTGGAGAAAGGAAAGCGCTCCTACTATGAGACAGTGCCCTCAGGGTTCTGCTAACCGGCCCTCGCCGTTCATTTCTGGGTTCTGTTCTTTCCAGGCTTTTCTTTTTCAGCTACGGCAGCCCTAGATACCAGGCTCCACCAGGCACAGGCCCACCGTTTCGCCCAACTCCACTGCCTCTGGAGCTCAGAGGCTCCAAAGTCCCAAAGAAAGGCACGGAAGCTGCCTGCGTGATCACTTGGGTAGGAGAGCAAACTGCAGTGGCACTGCCCGGTTAAGTTAAAAGACAGTTGCATCCATTTTGCTCATTACTCTTCATGTACAAACTGCAAATTGCATTTGAAAATATTTTCTTTAAAATAAAATTGTCATTTCTGAGCCTCCTGTCTGGGTAAAGCAAGTAGCACAAATGTGGCACTGGGAGTCACCCTCAGACCCTTAGGAGACATGGCAGGCCACGCCCTGCTGACCCTATGACACAGGGGACACTGCAGAAAAGGGAAATGTTATTGTTAAATAACTCATTCTCCCACACTGGGAAGCTGGGGCTGAATTTGCCTCCAAATTCAGGGTAGTGACTCCGGATTTTAAGAGGAAGCAATTTGATGTGTGAATCCCATGTTTGGGCCTCCCGTTGACCTTGTTCCGTTTCTCATGGACCTACGTTGGTTTTCCCCAGGAATTCCGAAAATGAAAATTCATCCCTTTTGTAAATGAGAACTAATCAGAAGGCATCCACTGCCTGGATGTCGGGCACAGGACACATGTGCCTCAGTTCCCTTCTTCTGTAAAATGAGGAGAGTCATAATTCCTCTTTTATTGGGTTTGTTATGAACAATAAATCAGTCGCGTCATGTAAGTATCTGATGTGATGTCTGGCACACGGTTAGCACACCGTAAATGAAGACATGGGTCTATAAATATAGACTCATTCCATTTCCTGAGCCTGCGAAAGAAGAACAACTGTTTAGAAGCTTTTTCTAAAAAGGCTCAATTGGAGTAAGGCGCTCTGGTTTCAACACCTGAACCCACAAATCAATTTTAACATCACCAAGGAGAGACAAACTGATTTTGCGCCTCCTGGTGTGATGCAGTTAGAAGTACACATCACTATCTAGGACGTGTTTTTACCAGAACTGTGAACCTGAAGTTGATCAAGGATCTAAGAGTCTACAAGAGAAAAATAAAAGGGACCAAGGACACAAGCCGCAAAATCCACACTGTTAGGAAATTCAACAGAACAAACAATCTGCTTCTTCGACAATACATTTTAAGCAAAGAATAAACACAGAGAGGGATATCTTAGATTAAAAGAAACGTGAAAGTCTTATCCACCCGATGCAATGTGTGGACTTGATTTTGATCCTGCTTTGAACAAACCAAATGTAAAACACCACTAGTTCAAATGAGGCGACGTGAACATGGGCTGGATATTTGTGATATTAAGGAATTAGTCTTTAATTTTTTTAGCCGCTCCCCCCACTGGGAGGTAGAGTGAGTCTCCCCTTGACTCTGGGGCAGCTGTCATGACTCCCTTCTCCAGTGGAATGTGACAGAAGCAATGGTCATAAGCTCCAAGACTAGGTCATAAGAAGCCTTACAGCTTCTGCCTCTGTGTCTTAGCACTGCTGTTCATGGGACATTCCCTCTTGGAACCCAGCAGCCATGCTGAGAGGAACCAAGCCACATGCAGAGGAATTGAAGTGTCACCAGCCCCACCGGAGTCCCCAGCTGACATGAGTCACATGAGTGAGCCACCTTTGGTATCAGGCCCATCATATCTTCAGATGATTGCAGCCCCAACTGAAACCTGACAAAAATCGCGATAGAGACCCCATATGAGAACTGCTCAGCTGAGCCTGGTCCGTCCAGAGAATCCTGAGAGATCGCAGTAACTACTGTTTAAAGCCCCTAAGTTTGGAGGTGCTTTGTTAAGCAGAGAAAAAGAAATCAGAAAACTTTATCTCTTAGAGACATATTCTTAAGTATTTGCAGAAGAAAATATATGATATCTGAGATTTTCAAATTAATCTAATTGAGGTGGGGGGAATTTGAAACAAGCTCGCCTATGTGCTGCTAATTGTTCAAACTGGGAAATTGGATCATAGAGAGTAATTATACTCTTCTCTCTACTTTGAATATTTTTGAAATGTTTTCTAATGAAAGCTTTTTTTAAGAGCTTTGAATTTACCAAGACAAAGTTTCAAGACTAATAGATTATTAGCTATGAGTGATTCTATGAGGAAAGCATCGCAGATGTGATCTAAATACGCGGTACTGATAAGCTCACTGTGACCCGTCCAGCCACAGGACATCCATCTCTGAGAAAGCAGCAGATAGAGCTGAAAGAAGCCAGAGTTGACAGCAGAATTCAAATCCCAGCTCCAGCTCCTTCTAGCTGGGAGCCTTGGGCATGTTTTTCAACAGCGCTGGGTTTCACTGCTTCGTGTGCAAAAGACTTTTTCCTGATGCACTTGCCCAATTCTTAAACAATTAAAGGGGCAACATAGACTATAAAGTGCTATAAAGGTATAGATATTATTGTTGCCAGCTGTAACAGAAAAGAAACCATTTACTCTCAAGGGCCCTGACAGTGTTCTATCATGGTAGATCATCTGCCTACCAGTGTAAATAACATTAAATCGCTGTTCTTTTATCACATCACATTCAAGAGCTAGATAGATCTTTCTTTATCCTGAAGGATGCTTTTGGGATGGCCTGGTTAAAATATAAGCCATGCAGGATATGCACGATTCACTTTTGGGGCAAGGCGCATCTTGAAGAGAGGGCACTCATTACCAGGGCGCCAAAAGCAGGGTACTCTATTGGGACAAGAAAACCATGTGTGCTGCAAAGGAGAGAATAGCCAAGCTGCTTCCTGCCGTGGGCAACTCCCAAGTTAGCTCTTGCAGAGTGAGCAACTCAGAGAAACTGCATCTATTTTAGGATAGTTGATTTTCCTCCCAAACAACACCAAAGAGACTAACAACTCATTAACTTCACTAATAAATTAAATTAATCCACTAATATGTGTGCTTCTATATCGAGAACTAGAATTCTATATACATCTCTCTTTACAGAGTGAGTACAGAGCAAACCAAATTCTGTAACAGAAACGGATTCCTCCGTTAACTTGTCTTTCCATTTCGGTGATCTGTTACTATTGAAATAAACTGTGAAAAAAAGTTAATGAGATAATGTAACTTTAAAAAGGCAACTTAAACCCATATATTTGCCAATGGCTCATAATTTTCTAATAAAATATAATAACATGTTAGGTAACATCAAATAGCAATAGAGCAAATGTCAGTACAAGACAAATCCTTGCCTTTTTCTCTCTGCTGGATTTGCAGCTTCTTGAAGGTAAGCTTCTTGTGTGTTTATCTTTTCTGTGGCATTAACTGAAATGCCTGAGACTAGCATTTCCCAGAGAGCATCAGCAGACCCCCACACGGCCAGATTTTAATGGTGTTGCATTTGTGAATGGTCTTTGAAGTCACGCATGTGTTCGGGAAATACTTGGTTAAACCTTAACCAGGTTTTTGCACTTGGTGGTGGGTATTCTGAATGACAACCTTCTCAGAAGTTAGTGCCCACATTGCTAATCTCCAAGAGGTCCCCAGAAGTGTTCTTGTTCGGGAGACATCTCTCCAGACCCTTGTTACCTGGAACATCTTAGAGGAAAGAAGGAGAGCTGACTTCTGCTCAGTAACTAACATTTGGGCAGCAACTTCTTGTTTACTTGTGCTTTACAATGAACTCATCGGATATGCTGGACAGCCATGAGTTAAGACTGAGCAAACATAATTAACCTGATTTTTTTTAAATAGACTACTTTTTCGAGCAGTTTTAGGTTCACAGAAAAACTGATCAGAAAGTTCAGACCTGTCCCCACACACACACATACAGCTTCCCCCCACCCCAACAGGAGAGGGCTACCTTGGTTATATCAGATGAACTTAAATTGACATATCATTATCGCCACGGTCCACAGTCTCCCTCTTGATGTTATACCCTCTATGGGTTTCGATAAGTGTATAATGGCACGTATCCACCATTGTAGTGTCATGCAGAATAATTTCTCTGCCCTAAAAATCCTCTGTTCACCTGTTCATCCCTCTCTCCCCTCTAATCCCTGGCAACCCCTGATCTTTTTACTGTCTCCATAGTTTTGCCTTTTCCAAAATGTCACACAGTTGGAATTATACATAATGTAGCCTTTTCATCTTGGCTTCTTTCACATAGTAATATGCACTTAACGTTCCTACATGTCTTTTCATGGCTTGATAGCTCATTTCTTTTTAACACTGAGTAGTATTCCATTGGCTGGATGTACCACAGTTTACTTACCCATTTACCTACTGAAGGACATCTGGATTGCTTCCAAGTTTGAGCCATTATGAATAAATTTGCTATAAACATCCATGTACAGGTTTTTGTGTGAACATATGTTTCCAACTTGTTTGAGAAAACACCAAGGAGCAAGATTTGCTGGACCGTATGGCAAGAGTATGTTCAATTTTGTATGAAACTGCTCAACTGTCTTCCTCAATGGCTGTACCGTTTTGCATTCCCACCAGCAACAAATGAGAATTCCTATTGCCCACATCCTCTCCGGCATGTAGTGTTATCACTTCAACTGATCTTGCAATTGAGGAAACTGAGTCTGAACTTCAAATGAAGTGACTGGAATGAAGGTTTTCTAACTACAGACAAGAGTGCTCCCTGGAGTTCACTACAACAGGAGTCTGAAAGCCAGAGGCCACGACCCACCCACCGTCTTTTGTTCTGTAGAACAATGGTGGATACGCCTGTGAGCTAAGAATGGTTTGCATATTTTTAAATGGTTAGGGGGAAAAAAATCCAAAGAAGAATAAATACCATGACCTGTGAAAATTATATGGAATTCAAATTTCAGTAACTGCAAATAAAGTTTTATTGGTCCAGAGCCAAGTTCATTCTTTACCCATTGTGGCTGCTTTTGCACTGTACGGGCAGAGTCGCCAGAGAGAAAGTATGCCCTGCAAGCCTACAATATTTAGCACTGGGCCTTGATGAAAAAAGTCTGCCAACCCCGGCACCAAAGAATCTGCCCTAATCAGATGTGTCCTCTCTAGGAAGACAATTCTAGACTTTATAATGGTTTTTCCATCAACAAACTCAAAAAATAATTCAAAACCAGTTTCTCTCCCCACATAGAACCACCCTTCTTACATTTTCCAGATATCTTCGCCTTGTATAGTCAGTGATGATGCTGCAAGTAGAAAGTACTGAAATTTGACTGCCAACAGTAAAGTGCACCATCTCTAAGATTTTTTCCCCTTCCAGGGAACTAGGCAGCATCCTGCTTGGCTTCTTCTCCCCTCCCCACCCCACCCTTTTTTTTCCTGTGAGGTTTGTTTACACTCAGCAGGAGGAAAGGTAAGGAGATAAAAGCAATGCAGAACGAATAAAGGAAGACAAGACTACAGCAAAACACAGAGAAGGCAGATTAGAGAAGCAAGCCCCAGGGAAGAAAGTTTACAAGTTAGCAACTGAGGGGATGGAAAGGGAGATTACACCAGAACACAGTGGCCCGAAGCAAAAATCACTGGAGACAAAATCGCCACGGGCAAAGGTTATTTCAACTGCACAGATCTCCTGATGCGATGCACGGACCAAGTCGCTGAAATAATGAATTTAATTCTAGCTATTAGCCACTTAAGCCGCCTGGGATCCCCACTGGTATTTCAACCCAGACAGTTGCTGGGGGGTCGGTTAGCACAGGGGCCACGGGGAATGGGAAGACATTTGGAATCTGCATTTCCTCTTCCCACTGCTCACTTCCTGGTCAGAGGGCAGGGAGAAAGGAGGATCAGGTCAGCCTGAAAACACCCCTGACACTTGAGACTCTTGAGAGGCAGAAAAAAAAGACTTTTTTTTTTCTTTTTCTTTTTTTTTTTTTGCAGACCTCAAAGTAATTTTATGAATAATAAAGAGTGGCCAATTATTAAACATTTACTATAAGCCAAGCCCTAAATTGAATCCTTTCCACATGTTAATTTCTTTAACCCTGGTAACAACCCTTTGAGCTAAGTAATATCATGGAGACTTTGAAGTGATTTAGGGAAGTCAAAATGACAAAGCTGGAAAGAGGCAGGGCTTCACATCCAGGGTGATTTTATCAGCCTCCAAAGTCTACATTCTAAAACCACCGTGAACCACCATCTCCCAGGGAGCGTTGTGAAGAAAATGACCTTAAGGCCTATATTAATCAAACCTGTGCTAACTAAGGGACTCCAAACTGGGCTCCTTCAGGCCATCTGGTGTATTTATCTGTACTAACTTATGATAATCTTATTTATAAACACATCTTTGAAACACTGCAGCTTACGGAATGGTTTCATGTATATTTACCTCATTTAATCCTGCCCAGAAGCTTGAGTAGGAATGGAAGGAAATCCTGAGCACCCAACCAAAATCTTTTCTCCCCTTCTTTCTTCTTCCAGAGCAGTAGAAATCGAGGTGCTTGGCCGCCTGACAGGAAGCCGCAGAGGATGAACTCCACTGAGTCCCTGTTCCTCCTGTTTAAGCCGGCTGTCTCTCCTTCACTCTCAAGAGTCCCCATTTGGATGGCCAATTATACGGTCACCCTAGCTCAGAGGTCCTCAACCTCGACTGTGCAATCGGATCAGTTGGGGTCATTTTAAAACACGGAGTCCTGACCCCTAACCACAGAGATTCTGATTTCACTCTTATGCTGTGAGGCCTGAGCACAGCTACTATTTTTTAAAGCCTTCACGTGTTTCAAATATACAGCTGGGGCTGAGAAGCACCACAGTAGTTCTAACTCAAAGTTGTTCACCACAGTAGATTTAAGTCAAAGTTGTTAGTCAGAACTTCCAGAAAAAAACTCTTTTAAAGTGTTGAAAGGAAGCTGATGCAGCTGGGAGAAGGTCATCTTGGGAATGTTTTCGCTAGGAATGTTGACACGGGGGCTGAGCTTAAGCAGCCATCTTGTTTGGCAAGGCTAACGTGAAGAAGGAAACCACACACCAAGAGGGAAAATGGAGAGTAAGAGTGGGGGTCGCTGATGGCTGTAGAGCTGGGGACTATCTATAGGAAGTATTTACAAGGAAGAAAAAGACATCTTTCTTTTTTTAAGCCACCATATCAAATGTCTGTTACCAAGAGCCAAATGCAATTCTTAAGTAAGAATATATAGTAGGCTCGTTAGGTTACAAGTGAGAAAAGTTGCCCAAGGTTGCACAGTTTATAAATCACAGAAGCCAAATGTTCTGATTCCGGTCCTCTGACCTTTCTACTGGAGGTAATGGGACAGAGTATATTTTAAGGACAGAGAAAAGGGTTCTCGCTTACCAGAGTAGATCGTTTCAGACAACGCTACTGAACTTCTGACCAGCTATTTCTGAATCCTACTCATATGTGTTGCCAGAACACTGAAGAGGGGATTTGACGAGTAGTAGCTTTATGACTACATATAAAGTTTGTTTTGCTTTAAGAACAGTAAGCCCTTATAATTTGCTTTATACTGTGGTTGTATTTCTGATACATTTAGCTTGAGTTTTATAAATCCCAGATTGTTTTAATTCTTCAACAAATAATCTCTGAGAATCTAGTATGGGGGGAGGCCCTCATATTAAGGGGAGTAGGGTAGGATTGCAGGGGTTTGAGAAAGATAAATGCTCTTACAAGTAGTTCAAATTCTGAGTGGAACATAACAAATGCACACAAGTATGTACAGTGGCTGCTTAGCAAAGAGTTTTGATGACCCAAAGAAGGACAAGATCAGCTTTGGTTTAAGAAACCAAGGAAGGTTTCCTGGAGGAGATAACATTCATGTTTGAAGATCTCAAAAGGCCAGGCATTTCAGGTCCAGGAACTGGCCTATGCAAGACTCAGAGCCAGTTAGGAGCTGAGTACGTTAAGGGAGCCTCAACGAGTTCAGTTGGACTGAAGTTCAATGCCTATGCTAGCAAAAGAGGGTATATGAGGCTAACAAGGTAGTTTAAGGTCAAATTACAAAGCAGTTTGAGGGCCAGGCTAATAGCTTTGGACTCTATTCAGAAAATTAATTTGCCAAGCCCAGGCGATATGAATTGGCCAGGGAGAGAAGAGGGGCAGCCATGTGATGGGTCATTGGGACAGTCTAGGCAAAGGGTAATGCACGTCAGAATCAGGGCAGAGGTAGTGGGACTGTGGAGAAACCCTAGGTGCCAGAAACAGAACTAATTCAGCTTGGCAAGATGTATGAGGTTACATGAAGGCAGGGAGCAATTCAACATCTCAAGGTTCTCGTCTGAGGGAATGAATGGCTTTCATTAAACGTGCTGGTTCCAGGAATGCAAAGTTCTAACAGCCAGTAGGAAGCACAGAACTGGACTATGGGAGAGACTTTAGGAGTAGTTTCAGATTTGGAGGTCATATATCTGGAAGGGGTAGATGAAGCCATTAAGATAAGGAAAGAGTAGAGAAAGAAGAAATTTGAAGATAAAAACTCAAGTTATATCGACAAGGAAGGGAGGTAGAGAAGGAAGGAAGGAAGGAAGGAAGGAAGGAAGGAAGGAAGGAAGGAAGGAAGGAGGAAAGGAGAAAGAAAGTAAGTTTGGATCAGAGAACCAGGAAGGAAACCAAGGGAATATAATTTTACAGAAGAAAAGAAAGAAAGGCTTTAAAGAAAAAGTTGTACTAACAGTGTTAAAGCAAAATAATAATAATAATGACCTAATTTATCTTTTTTTAATTTGACTTTTCTTTTCTGGAGGTAGCTTAGCTGTGTTGCTAAATGACTCCACAGGCCACGGATCCCTCCCTTTCCACAGGAGGGCATAACCATAGCCAGCAGCCAAGTTCAGTGGCCTTCACTGATGTAACAGGAAAACAGTGAGTCAGGAACCTGACAGCCCTCATGTCTGGCCCAAGTTCTGCATCTCAGATAAATTTCATCACCTCTCTGGATGAAGGTTCAGCTACAACATGGTGGGTCAAGAGTAAATGCACAAGATGTGGTCCATATACACAATGGAATATTACTCAGCCATCAGAAAGGATGAACACCCACCATTTGCATCAACATGGGTGGAACTGGAGGGAATTATGTTAAGTGAAGTAAGTCAAGCAAAGAAAGACAATTATCATATGTCTTTCACTCAAATGCGGAATGTAAGCAATAGTATGGAGGACCACAGGGGTCCTCCTTGTTTGGAACCAGTTTCAGATTTCACCCCAGGAACTCCCAAGGTTTCTAAGTAAACACCATGGAATACTTTCAGTCCTCTGGCATTTATCTATCAGTTGAACAATTGTATACTGAAGTCCTACTATGTGCCAGGTGCTGAGGCAGATCCTAAAGAAGCAATGAGAAGTGACATAGATATTACATTCCATTATCGAGTCCCTCCCTAAACACCAAGACACAGTGTTGGAACCTAACAGACCTAATTCGAAGTAGAGCTCTTTAGGATATTAGAATGCAACCCAAGTACTTGACCTGTCCATGCCACCATTTCTTTATGTGTCAAATGGGACGAAAAATATCCATTTCAAAACCTATTCTAGGGGGGCCTGGGTGGCTCCGTCGGTTGAGTGTCAGACTCTTGGTTTCAGCTCAGGTCATGAGCTCAGGGTTGTGAGATTGAGACCTTCAGGGGGCTTCACACTCAGAATGACGTCAGCTTGTCCCTCTCCCTCTGCTCCACCCTTTCCCCCCACGCACATGCTCTCTCCATCTCTGAAATAAATAAATAAATAAAATATTAAAAAAAAAAAAACCCTATTCTAAAGATTAAGCAATTATTTCAAGGTGTCTGGCACAAGACCTGGCACATAGCAGGACCTCAATAAACGAAAAGCTAGGATCATTTCATTTTTAATCCCATTGTTTGATGATTTAACTGCCGATATACACTCAGCAAATTTTTCTTTAAGTGATTGGTAGTGAATTTTATTTCACCAGGCACACTTCAGTTTCGATCAATACCACATCTGTCACTATTTAGGAAAGAGTTTTGCTAATTCTTTGCTGGAATTCTTCTATTTCGAGAGCAACTTGGGTTGCCGTTATGTGGTTTTCACTCTGACACTCCTACCAGAGTCTTCCTTGGTTTCTTCTCTTCTTTGGGGCAATAGTTGGGAGTCTGGGTTTCAAATACTTGGCTTCTGTTCAAAAAGAAAAATCAAAAAAATATTCTTTTGGACGATATTTTCTTCTCGATGGCTAAAAACAGAGAGAAAACAGCTAAAAGAGGAGGCTTGCATAAAAAGAGATGCAATGTGGTTTACCATCGCCCAGACGGTCATTTGTACTAAAAGAACACTTCCCATAGCCCCTCCAGCAGACAAACACCAAAGGAAAAGGCATTGCTTCTCACTCAGATCCATAGGTCAGAACACTATCTGGTGCTTGGTTGGAACAGCCCATCCTGCTTAGAAACTATGGAAGTGTGATATTTCCCTTCACTTCCCACTCCACAACCAATACCAATGTCTACCAAATCTTTGGCTACGTGTGGATGTCTGTGTGTGTTAGAACACAAATGCAAAAAATATCGCATCCCAATCAAATAATCCTCTCCCCTTTCAGCAGCATCTCGGATATACAAGTATGCAGTAGAATCCAAAAAGCTCCACAATCCAGAGA
Organism: Potos flavus; assembly: GCA_028534135.1. Lineage (NCBI taxonomy): Eukaryota > Metazoa > Chordata > Mammalia > Carnivora > Procyonidae > Potos > Potos flavus. The sequence goes on along the minus strand of CM052899.1, from coordinate 160,249,611 downwards.
AGCCAGAGATACAAAAACTAGCATCTTCCAATTCCAGCCTTGGAGAACTCCCTTAATGCCACAGCCAAACTGTGTATCTGTGACCACCCTTCCTTATGGCTGCAGCGCCACCTAGTGGCCAGGTGAGCTAGGCATGCATTCACTCTGAAACAGCAACTGCTTTCTGCAGGCTCTTCAATCCTTTCCAAAGGGAAACAGAAGTGGCTGCTGCATCTGACGGCTAGAAATAGGAATCACCAGGGTCCTGTCATATTAAAACTATTTCCTGATTATAATCATGTCCAAATCACCAAGAAGAGACAAGAGAATAGAAGATTCCTGCCAACATTAGATTTTCATGTCCAAATGCATCCTCATACAAACTCACAAACCTGCATAAATATTTAGTTTAAATCTAGGCGACTCTGTGGCCTTTCAAGTCCTCAAGTCCTGCAATTATAGATATAAAATCATTCTAAAACAAAAAGGAAGAGGAAAAATAGGTCTAAAGACCTGTAATGAGATTCCACTTTTCTCTTTTCCACAAACAGCTCTGTCGACAGCTGACATTTCCGATGCCATCCAAAACTCACAACCGAATTGCAACTTTTCCCACATAGAACAACCAAAAACACGTCTGTGCATTGTAAGGATGGCAGTTTACATAATGTAATTTGCTTGGGACTTAACCTGGGGGCAGACAAACTGATTCGGTTCATTTTTAAGTCCAGATTATTCTGGTTAATAGCCTGGTGGAGCTCAGAACAGAATGTGCGCACCGCAGCTAAATATTCCATATTAAAAATAGTTTGTGATGGGATACGCTTTTTATAATTAAGTTTAATATACATTAACATTTTTAGATGAAAAACTGACAATCTGAGAACAGCTCTAAATTCTCCTTTGATTATTTTTCCAGAACATTGAAGGGATGAGATAGCTACATAAATAGGCTAACAGTAAAGTTCTTTGAAAGATTATTTTCTGCCCTATCATCACGCATGCCCTTCTTTATAACCCTCCAGTCATTTTCTGGAGCAGAAATGGATCGTGTACAAACTCCTGGCTGAGACTCCAAGTCACAAGAACCTCAGTTAATTTCCGACCCATACCTCCCGGTCAGGCCAACTCACTGTCCCCTACCGAGATCGACCATAGACTAAATTCTCATATCCTAAGTTGCTGCTTTCCTTCACCTTTTCCCACCTGAATATCTTTGCACTGCCTCTTTGCTGTTGGGCCGGGGTAGGATTGCCAAATTTGAACCCCCCCCCCAAAAAAAGTGAGATATGCAGTTAAATTTGAATTTCAGGTAAACAACAAAGTCTTAGCATAAGTAGTTTTCAAATATTGCATGAGGCGTACTTACACTAAAAAATTATTTATTGTTTGCCTAAAGTTCAAATTCACTGGGTGTTCTGTAATTGGTCTGATGACCTTAGCCCAGTGGCCCTCTTGGTGGGTCCCAAAATGACCTAGTCTTCCAGGCAACAGTCCCCGCTCCCAGTGGTTCTTCAGCCACTGCCTCCATGATGATGCTTACCTGTTCACATTCTTTTAAAACATCTAAGCAAATAGTCATCAAATCTGAGAGATCAACTTTAAGCTGTCCTGTTTATTACTTACAATAGCCTGAGTCAGTGGTTCCCAAAACATGGTAGGCACACAATTAGTAGGACGCGACTGTATTGTTTTGTTATCATTTTGTTTTCATTTTATTTAGTTTTTGGTGATGATCCCTTATTAATAACACATAATCCTGCTCTTCCACAATGGTAGTTATAAAATTTGTGGTAAAAAAAAAAAAAAAAGAAAAATTACATCAACATAAGGGAGAAAATAAAGTAATTTTCTACCCAAATCTACTCAAATTAAGCAGTATCGTGACAATACAACCAAAGTGACTGAAGTTTGGGAAACAATGACATAAAGCAGGGGTTAGCAAACTTTGGCCCACGGGCCACATATGGCCCACAACCTGCTTCAGTAGGTAAAGTTTTATTGGGGGACAGTCACAAACATTCATTTATGTATTACCTATGGCTGCTTTCCTACAACAGTAGAGCTGAGTACTTGCAAAAGAAACCATACAGATTACAAGGCCTACAATATTTACTCTCTGGCCCTTTATTTTAAAAAAGGAAAAAAAAAAAAAGAAGAAGAAGAAGAAAGTTTGCTGACCCCTGACCTAAAGTATCACTCATCCAAAATAGTCAAAGGAAAAGAGAACTTTGAAAGTCCCCATGGCAGATATTTTTGGAGAGAGTGAATATGTGTCACACTAAAGCCTGAAGCTGCCATGGTCCTCCATTTCCCATTTCAGACTTTTTTTATTAACCTCTTCTCCACACCTGGATCTGCTGAGGCTTCATTCTCATCCCTAAAATTTGGAATAATGTCTGTTGCTTCTATATTAACTCAGACCCACCTATACTCTGAACTAGATAACAGTAAGTGAAATAGAAGTTGCTTTTTATTGTGTTCTCCTTAATAGTGAAAAAAAAAGGCATCTCCTCTTATCGAGAACTATGGCCATATAAGGCAAACCCGTCTTAATAACTCGACAACTCTTTAGTACAGAATATGTTAAAGTTAGCATAAATAGGTAACAGTAACTTCCATAATCATGCACAAATTACTTCTGAAACAATGGGTCGGCTCTGGAAATAAAGCTTTAATCAGCGGCAAATGTCTGAGTAAGCATAATTGTACCCACTAGTTAAGCCTCCTTAAGCATGATAGCATTTTAATCCAACAGGTCAGCAGTATTGTAGCATCTCAAGCCAATTCGCTAAGATTGGAAGACACAGACACCTTAGGTTTGAAATAAAATTAAATACAGCCCCTATTGTCCTGTTAAAGACATTGAACATTTCTAGAAAGTTCCCCAGCTTTGGAAAACACCATGAGGTCTGCCCCTCCCTCTGAACATCTAGAGACTGTGGTTGCTCTTAAAAGTCCAGGATTCACCCACTTGCCATAATCGCATACCTGGTGACAAGTCTGTGACCTGATTGCCTCTAAATCCAGGCACCTAACTTGCCTTGCTTTCTCTAGCACCTAACATATCACAGAGCTTAATAGGTCCTGGCTAAAAGAAGGAATGAAACCCCCAAAGTTGTTCCCAAAGAGATCCAAGGAGAATATGACCACAGTTTTTCTACTAACCTAGCAGAATGTAACAAAATGAAGTAAATATTTCTGTACTAATCAAAGAAATATTCTGCTCGTAATCCAGTTCAGTTGACAAGTTATGACTCTAGAAGCAAGATACACAGTGAGTCATGTTGAAGGAAGGGCACTTCAATTACCTCTAGCCTTTCCCTTTTTGTATGCTTTCTCTTCCTGTCAATTTCTTATTATCTGCCTATTGCTGCTCCTTTTTCTTTTACAAAATAAGCCAGTATCACTCATTTCCACATTAGTATGAATAAGACAATTCCTGGCCTCTCTCAGCCTCCATCCTAAGAGAGGCTGTAGAGGCATTATTCCAAATCAAAGGAACTGACATCAAGTGCAACAGGCTAAGGAAGAGCCAAACATCACCTGTCTGCCTACAAGCCAAGCCCATTTGCATGGAACATTACTTTGGCTCAACTAGAGATGGACAAAATGGCAGCCATAATGGTAGGGATTAAAATACGTGCAATGTGTATTGATAGCATCCTTTCCAGATAGCGGAGTCACTTTGTTTACTTCAGAACATAATATATTATTTGAAACTAGCTGGTACCTGTGTAAAAGTAAAGATCTTGAGAAGAACTAAAAAACCTCAAGGAAAATTTCACTGTATTCCTAAGAAAGACCAAAAAAAAAAATCCTCCCAAATATGTTGTTTCCTAGGTGCGTTTTTTTTTTTTTTTTTTTTTTCAGCCTTCACCTCTCTGGAGCTGACTTTTTTTATTTTGGCATTTTGAAAGGAGCCTCACTGATTATGCCAAATAGGAAAGGGGAGAAAAACGTGAAAGAGCCATGCTGGGCAAATTGTTTAAATAACCACCTAGGAATCGGGAAGTGGAAGAAAAATGAAATCCAGAAGGAACCATAGCCTGTGTTCCAGTATCCATCCCAGTTAGAATGCCACCATCCCAAGGGAGATGTGCTATAAAAAGCATAATTTGAGTATTATCTCTCATCATTCAATATAGTTTTTCAACCCTTTCGAAATTACATTGAAAAATCTATATAATGTGTGCTTAGATTAATGAACTGTTTGAATCTGGATCAATAAGCACTCGAGGCTCTGTGCCGTTGACACCTGCTGGGAACATCTAGAAGAATGCTCCATGGAGGGGCAGAGCCAGTCGGCACTTTGTAACTATAGGGGTTCCACTTAATAAACAAGCAAGCTAATATATGACCTCTGCAGATTAATTTTCTAAGAGCAAGTAAATAATCTGGATTCAAATTTTCCCTGATTATGCATATAATTACAGTATCACTTCCCAATTAGCACATTGATTTAGAACTTCTTGGGATTATGTATTTAAGAGTAGAATAGAGATCATTCTGTCATCATCCAAACACTCAAAAACGCTCCAGTTCAACAAAAAAATCACAGGGAGCAAAACTTTCCACTCCTCAGGTTTCTCTTACGGAACAAAAAAAAAACTATGCTGGTGAGATTATAAAGATACCTTAAAATATCACAGACCATAATTATTGTCTCAATAACTGGACCACAATGGCACCCATTAGCAAAGGTTTGTGTGTGACATAATAACAAAGTCCTAGGGAAGCTTCATCATCTCCTGAAATATTTCTGTAGAACCGTAGATTTATAAAACTGCTTCTCTAGCTTGGATTATTTTTTTTTTTTAATTTACTGTGGCAACTAGGGTATAATTTATCCACCATTAGACAGTTACATAAATAGACAAAGATATATGGTAGAGATTCTTCTCTACTTTAGACAAGTATAATAATTAATGTTAGTTTGTTGTTTCTTGTCCCTACATAAAATTTCCCATTAAAAATGTTAATATATCCCTTCATGAGGCCACATAGCAATGGGAAGAAAAAGATACAGATGAAATTGCTACATAGCATGCATACATATGTAAAAGACGTTAAAAATAATAAATCAACATGGCAAATATAATGAAGCCTGCTGTCCAACAGTAAAAGCTGTCAAAATGAGGTTGCATTATTAAGACCTTTATGTCCAACTGCTCAGCTGAATAAAATCGCTCCTATCACTCGTGCACTTTCAGGGAGAGAATTCACATCTGGGATCAAATTGTAACAGTACCGCATTCCTGGTTCCTTCCCCTTGTATTACTTTCTGAATAATTATCTGAATCTCCACAGAAAATGAAAGCTAACTGAAGCTAACCACAAAATAACGAGCTTTTACACGCAGAAAAACCCCTCCGTGGTGTGTTCTCTAACAGTAAATATTTCAAAAAGAAATGCTAACGCACTGGAAAAATAAAGATCTTACCAGTTCAAATTTCAGCACTGCTTATTTTCTCAGTAAGATCAGTAACACAAACAATCATAAATATGATTCAAAATTACAACTCTGGGGAAACACAATCAGTTAACTTTGGACTCTGCTCTTACTTCTTCTTAGAGAGAGGTAAAGCCCGGAATATGTAATGCCTTATGATCCCAGAATATACAATATTGACATGGTGATTATTTCCGAGACATAATAACTAATTCTTCAGAAAGAGTCAGAAAATAAACAAATCCAACTCCTCCTCCAACCTTAATCCCTGATTTAAAGGAGGAGAAAATAGGGCTTCGTGGGGCAGGAAGCCCCAAGGGCCATTCTAAAATAAAAGGAACGTTTCAAATAAACTTCAATCCCCTTGACAGCGTACAAGCAAAAACAGCAGTTACATACCAGCTTAACCCCAAAATAAAACCCAGCGAAATGACTGGGAGTTTCAGTTAATGTAACCCAAATCTGAAACTCTGGGGGTGTCGGCAGGCACTCAATAAAAAGGAAAACTGAAAATAGTACAGAAATGGCTCCTAATAGCAATAATGCAGACTTCTGTGGTCATTACCGGTCAGATAATAACCGGCAGTGACCTTAAAACCATACATTATGGTTTAAGTATGGTCTAGTGCTCATTGCAGATGTGTAGCTGAGAGATAAGCAACAGTCTTGCCGTAAATGTTCAAACCATTCCAAGGCTGGCCTGCATGCGGGGATTTTTCCCTCCCTGGTGTTATCACACCGGGAATCTTATAATGATCTGAAAAATACGTACCTTAGGGTAATAGTGCTATACTGCAAAGATAAATACCCAGACCGATGCAATCGAAAACACACCCAGAAAGCTAACTCCCGCGACGCAGGTGAATGTTGTCATAACACAAAGACTCGGGGAGAACATTTTGACCCTTTTAAGCCTCAGCTGTCAGGAAAGCTGCAAGGATCTTAGTTAGTAGATTCATCACCTCTGTGAAATGGCATAATATCGATGTTCCCATTTTGCGGGTTAAAACAGCAAGGCGCAGGTGAGCCAAATCAGTTGTTGGGGAGGAAGCCAGGGGCTGATCTTGAGAGCCAAATGCCTTGTGGGGCAGGCCTGGGTTCCTGCATTCAGATCACCTTTTCGCCATTTCCCAATGCCTTCATCACAAACGGATTTGTATTTCTCGCTTGCCTCCTGTTAACTGGGCGATTTTGCACAGTTTTTCAATTTTTCTTCAAATGTACAGGGAATGTGGCATCTACTCTCTCTTTCGTCATTTCTCTGCTCCACAGATTTTCTCCCACGACATCGCTGCACACGCATCTCTGGCCAAGCCAAGAGCAGCAGCACGTGCTGGGAGCAGCCCCAAATCTAAAGCCTTCTCAGACATGCCAACCCAAAGAAGGGTTCCACCACTTTATCGAGAACCACCAGCTCTCTGGAGAAGCCCACTGGCTATTTCTTGGCAAAGCACCCGCGGGGAGAGTACAGAAAATGGGGCGCTTTCTAGAAAACAGATGGCATGAAGGCAGTTACAGCAAGAACTCTTGGTTTCCAGTTGTGTGGAACACAAAAGTCAAAAAACCTGACACCAGGTCTCCCCACCTCTGCTCCGATCACTCGGGGAACTGGTCACCCAGAGCGGACGTCTGCCTGGGTTCCTTTGGGTCACGGTTATACGCAGCTGCTCAGCCCCTGATCACAAGTTCATGGCCTAGAACTGAGAAACAGCTCACTAAATAAACAGAAGGCCCTTTTTGTTCCTAGTTCGCACTAGCTTTCTCATTCTCTCCTTGCCTACCTGGAAGACAATTTGACTTCAGTGGTAAGGTCTTTACTGAAGATGCTGAAAGTCCCCTTTCCTTCAAAGCTTCATTCACTTAATTTTTCCAGGAGCAGAGCTCAGGGTCTACACTGCCAGCGGTGATGTCCCCAAGGTCGTCAGCTGCCTCCCAGCTGGACAGGCCATAGGCAGGTGGGCAAGCACCTACTGTCTAGATGGTGATTCTCAACAGGGGTCCCCCTGGGGGGACATTGGTCCATGTCTACAGACATTTGGGGTTGTTACAAGTTGGGGAGGACTAGAGGGTAGCAATTACTGTCATCTGGTGGATAAAAGCCAGGAAATGCACAGGAAAGCTTCCCTCCCAACAAAGAATTATTGAGCCCCAAATGTAAATCGTGTTTGAGAAGTCCTGGTGTAGATTCCTTCTGTTTAGAATCTCCCCGATTCATGCGTGAGTTTGGAGCACCGTTCTGGTATCTGTCATGCAGAAGGGCCTCAACCAAGGCTGGAGGAGAATCCCCGAAGGCAATCTACAGCGAGAGAGCCAAGAGATGGGCCCAGTCTTTTCCTTCCCACTTGATGTCCCATTTCCTTCTTCCTTTCTCTTTTCCCGTGTCCCATTGTCTCTCTCTTGTTCTCCTCTCTCTTCTTTCTCTTTGCTCTCAAAAGGCTACATCTGGAGAATGCTTCACAGTTTAACCCATCTGAGCTTTAAAACAACCCTATAAAGGAAGTAGTACGTCCTTACTCTACAGGGGGCGAAACCGAAGCTCCCAAAAATATAAGTCATCTGTCAAAGGTCACCTGAGTTCCTAAGTTGTACAGGTAAGCCCGATGTGTGTCCATCTTGGGCCCAATTATTCTCTCCCAAGAAGAACACTCTGGAACATGACTCAGTCATGCTGCGAGGGGGTGGCTGACCCTGTTCGGAGAGGAATTCAAACACATTTCTACGTAGTTGAGGAGTAAAAATAATATAACAGGAAGTAAACTTCCCTTCGGTCAACATCTCCCCTCCTTCCTGAGGTTATTCAGAGACTGGAAAATGAAATTGTAGCTTTCTTATCATTAGCTATACAAATGGCTTTTTCCGGGAGCTGCGGGCCACAGGGGGTCATCTCGGGCTTTGTGAGGACAGAGCGTAACTGACATCGGACCAACACCACAAGACACTGACCTCAGTAAGTGATGAGAGACCCAACACCCAGGCAGAGACTCATGTCATGTGGCTGCTGGCACATGACGAGATACACGTGGAAATTCACGGCAAATTCCTCCGTAGCCAGAACAGTCCATAGGGCATCCTGGGATTGGCGTCTGGCCTCGGGGGCACTGAGCCGAGGTGGCAAGCATATAAAGGAGTCACATAACTCAAAAAGTAAGCTTTGCACGCACACCATACACCTATTTAATACAGCCGCCAAACTAACCCTGTGCGCACACGCGTTTCCCTGTATATCTCGAATTCTTTTGTGTGCCAGGCCCCCTGCTGGGTACCAACGATACAGAGATGAACTGGCCTCACACTTGTCCTCTGCAAGGATTCCTAAGGGAAATAAGACAGGGCAACACGTAAATCACATTCCAAAGAGACCAAGGCCACGCTGAAGGAGCAGGAAGCTTGGGGATGGCCCCGCGGAGGAAGGGAATAAATAGTTCTGCTCGGGGAGGGCCGGGGAAGGTGACACTGAGGGACAACAAGGACCAGCTTGCCCAAAAGGAAGAAGAGTGGTGTACACAGCAGCATAAGCAAAGGCATCACACAGACAGGAAACCAGACCTGCCGGGCGATAGTGAGACTTTTTTTTCTTCCACATGACTTGAGGAGGGTTTTCTCACAGGACAGAAGCACCAGCTGAGAAAACCCAGGCAGGCCTGAGAAAGGCTTCACCTGCCAAGCCAAGGCATTTAGATGAGACTGTAGAAGCCAGCACTGTTTTTTGTTTTGTTTGTTTTGGGGTGTTTTTGTTTGTTTTTGTTTTTTAAAGATTTTATTTACTCGTTTGACAGGGAGAGAGAGAGAGTGCACAAGTAGGCAGAGCAGCAGGGAGGGGGAGAGGGAGAAGCAGGCTCCCTGCTGAGTGGAGAGCCTGACGCAAGGCTCGATCCCAGGACCCTGAGATCATGACCTGAGCCGAAGGCAGACGCTTAACGAATGAGCCACCCAGGCGCCCCGCCAGCACTGTTTTTTAACTGCACAGGGAGCACTGCCCCAGAAGACATACATGTTACATCACAACCTAGTGTGTCCACACACAGATTTGCAATGGAAACAAAAGTTTTACAAACCAAGACTCACCCTTTCTGCACCAAATTCATCCTGCTATTTTCTGTTTCGAACCTCTGGATGTTTGCTGCAAGTCCCATCACATGGATTCCATGAGCCACCCATCAGCTGTAGCCCACAGTTTTTTAGCCCTGCTACAGGTCACAGGGAGGAAAGAGGGTTTGGGGGGTTGGGGTGTTTTTTAATTGGGAACTGACCAAATCAGGTATGTTTAGGATAATAACTTTGACAGCAAGGTGAGAGGTGGACTGGAGGTGAGAACCTTGGAATTAGCGAAGCCTGCAAGAGTCTGCAAAAAAAAAATAGAAAGTAGGGCAAAGTTCTAGAGCCTTTAAGTCACAGAATCAATGACCCTGGGTGACTTAGTGCAGCAGGAATGAGGGAAAAGCTTCTAGATTGAGAGACGGATGGAATAATGCGACACTACCTGGGACAGGATGCAGAGAGAACAGGTTGAGGGACAGAAGGCTATCAGTCCGGCCTTGGTAAATGCGAGGTGACTGTGGAAACGTCCAGGAAGAGGCTGGGTAGATGGTTCCACATTAGGGAAGCTACATCTAGAGATGGAAACATGAATGTCAATGTAATTGGCAGAGATATGATCATTAAAATCCTGGGGTGGGTGAGATGTCCCAGAAAGCCCTGCAGAAAAAGCAGACAGAATAGACATGGTGCCCTGGGGACACCCAACTGAAGAACCAGAGAGAAGAACCAGAGAGATGATCAAAGGCATTGGAAGAGAGAGCAGAGGTCTCTTCCCTGGAAGGCTGGCTATCACCATGGCTTCATCATTATCCAGCACGATTTCTTTCTTGCCTGCCTCCTCCACTTGAATATGATACACTTCTATACCTCCAGCACCTAGAACAATGCCCCTAGCACATGGTAGGACTCGATAAATATTTGTTGAGTGAGTGAATGAGTAAAGAAAGGAATGTAGCAAGGAAGGAAAGTATTCAAAATATGGGGGTTGTCAACACAGACAATTAATTCCTTAAAAGAATCAAGAAAGAAGACTGAAAACAGGTCATTTGTTTTGAAGACGAGGCTGTTGGTACCCTTAGCAAGAGTCTTTCAATAAAATGTTGGGATAAAAATAATTGTTAAGGCTTCAAAGCGAAAGGGGGTGAGGGCACAGGGAGCAAAGTAGGCAAGGTCAACAGCAGACTGATTTGGGAGAGGGGGAGGGAAGCAGTCTGACATCATGGATAGACTTACATGAATAAACCAAAAGAAAGAAATTGAAGACTAAAAAAAGGGTGGGGAGGAACAATGGGATAAGGTAGTAGGAAAGCTGGAAGGGGTTAAAGGATCCATTGTACAGGCGAACAGCTTGTCTCAATCTATCCATTGAGATTGCTATAATAAACTACCGGAGACTAGTGGCAACAGAAATACCTCACAGCTCTGAAATGTGGGAAGTTTACGATCCAAGCACCAGCAGGTGCAGTATCTGGTGAGGATCCACTTACCGGTTCATAGATGGCACTTTCTGGCCGTGTTCTCTCCTGGTGAAAGGAGCAAGGGAACTTTCTGGAACCTTTTTTATACAGGCACTAATCCCACTCAGGAGGCCTCCACCCTCGTCACCTCATCAGCCCCACCTCCTAATACCATCACATTGTGGGGGTAGGACTTCAACGTAAGAATTTGGAGGGGGCACCAACATTCAGACATAGCAGAAGTTGACTTTAATAAGCTTTGTCCGTGACAGAAGAGGAGAGGAGATGTGGGTTGCCATGAAGAAATGTTGAGGTATATGCACGGAACATGAGGACTCCCCAAGCAATAGACCCTTCTTCTCCCTCAAGAAAGGTGAGGCAAGACTATCTATGGAATCTGCATACGGTGAGGAATAGCTCATTCTGGACGGGAAAGTGGCTAACTAGGGGAAAGCAAAGAGATTTGAGGAAGCACTGAAGCTCTAACGAAACTGCAGTAACTTTGTGGTGGTGTCTCTGAGCGCGGCCACAGAACTTGCTTCAGCAATGCTTAGAGCCCCGGAGCACAAGCAGAGAACACAGAATTGGACTTCTCATGCCCTCACGGTGCGGCCAAATGAGAATCCGTTGCTCCGGACGGAAGCCCAACCATCTTCTCTACCAATAAGGACAGTTAGTCCCAGTGTAGCTCTACCATCCTTTCAAGGCTGTAATACCACGTGTCCTCATACCTCTCTGAGCTCATCCACAACTGTGGGCTGCAATATCGCTCTGACCCCACTGGCTTTGGGTGTGGCTCAAACAGGACAATTTTATTTGAGTTATTTTTGCAAACTCCTAAGTACTGTTCAGATGCCCTGCCTTGCTCTTCCCCCAAATCAGTCTTCTGCCATCTTTCCTATTACAGTTCAACAAGGACGTATTGCACACCTACTAGGCATCTGGTAGTTTCCTTCTCTGCTGACTGTTCTCTTCGGCCCGTGGGAGCCACATTTTTGACCTATGGAATAAGAGCAATTTACAGAGGAGACCGTTAACTCATTCAGTATCTATTTAAATTACTTCCTCATGAAAAGAACTTCTGCCAACTCCAATGCCTTAGAGATGGAACCAAGGAGAGAGAAATTTGCTTTTGTTAGCAGACTCCATAATTACATGGAGATATGTCCACCTGGGTAATAGCTAATGGGATTTTTTTTTAACTTTTTATATAAATATTTCAGTTTCTTACCTTGCTAGATTGACTTTTTCTCAATATTAATTGCCTCCATAGTCTTAATCTATAGCAACATTTCTAACTAGTGTCCCTGTACATTTTTATTTCTTTCTCAGGAGACTGCTACGAGATGACTCAATTTAAATTTTTTAATACCATGAATAAATATCATCTTCCTTTGCTCCGAGGGGGACAAGCGATTCTCTGGAAAGTGACTGTCAGCCCTTCGACAGTTTACTTCATGAAATAGGTCACTGGGTTTTAGCTGGGCCTCCAAGTTTCACAAACTAGAAAAATCCACATCTCCTCGAACCAAAGCTAATTGCCATTCTCTGCGAAAGGGATATAGAAACCCTTGACCCTACATGCCCCCTTCTATGGGCGCGGAGTTTATGAATGAGGTCTGTCACCTAATGGATGATGGGGCAGCCTCTTACATAACGAGTCTCTTCTGTCGTTGGTGCGCGTGGATCCCAGACAACGGGGTCACCTGGGATGCGGAGCTGCCGCCCTAAACTCTGCCTCTTCGCATCCCTGGAGCAGCCGCTCTGGCCACCGGCCCATCTCGCTCCCGTGCCAACGGAAAGGGTTATCTTAGGCCCCCCGCACTTTTTAAATAAGCCCGACTCCTCTCCATTCCTGAGCACATGTTCCGTTCCCCGGATAGCCCGATTTTTACTGCTGAAACTCAAGAAGCTATTAAAGTCCCCTCCGTCTGGCAGAGCCCTAGGACCAGATGGCGTTCTCCTGGCTCTTATAAAGCCTTTATTAACAAAATGACACTAAGCCTCACGGGCCTCCGTAATGACTGCTTTTTCGCACCCACGGAAGACCCTGGATGCGGAGGACAACCTGTTGACTGGTATTCTTGTCATCACTGTTGAAACATCCCGCGACCTCTGAGTTGCCCTGAATCATCACTTGAGTCCTTCTGACCCGCCGCAGGGCACTGGTTAGAACTGGCCCCCCTCGCCCCCCACACACACACACAAAAGGAGGGAGAGCACTTGAGCTGATGAGAGGCCTCAACAACAGACTGCACCCCTCTTCTGGGTTTCTGAACAGGTTGACGATGACAAAGCTCCAGGCAGCCCCCCTCAGGACAGTCAGAGCTGTTAATTGCCCCACCGGCATCATGGGATTTGCAGGGAGGATTCACTTTCAGTCCGGTGTAGCTTTTCACCATGAGCTGATCCGCATGCCGCACATGACTTAAGTGTCACGGCCGTGTCAGGGTGCCCGGGATTGCTGAGGGAGTCAGTAATGGAATATAGAATGTCTCACCTCTGGGTCACTAGTTCAAATGCAAAAGGCCATAAAAAGCCGCTATCTTCTGGTGGACCCTGGGAACGCGTCCAGGCGACATCAGCTGCCGCAAATGGTACTCCCATGACAAGCACTCACGGCACGCTGTCTCAAGGAAGAACTTGGAAACTCACGCCCTCCGAGGTCACGCCGGGCACGGGACAGCATGAGACTGAGGGACAGAATTAGCGGCTCTTTTCCACCTGTCCTGTGACCTCGGGGCGGGGGGGGGGGGGTGCGGGGGGGGCGCACTTTGCCAGCATCGCAAGGTTTATAAATGCACATTTCCCCTCAACGTGTGTTTGAAATTTACTTGTAAAGTTCCAGTTTTGCTCTCTCCTTCTCTCACCTAATTTTTTGTCCACTTGGGACTGGCCTATGGAAACACGTTAGCAGCTGAAACGTTTAAGATTTCCCCAGAACTCAACTCCCTTGCAGGGTAAACGGACAGGGGCCATGAGAGCTGCCCGTACATTTTGCTCAGGAATATTAACACGCCAGGGGATTTTCTCAGCACTGGCACTGTATACTTCAGGACCTTTTCTTGCTGAATACTTAAGTTATTTCTGGAAAAATAATTTTGATTTCCAAAGAAATATGGCTGGTGACACAGAAACGTCCCTTCTTGTTTATTCACTGTCCGTCCTAAGGTTGGCTCTTTCTGGTTTAACTCTTTTCCCTCTTTCTTCACCCTGTTGGGTTTCTCCTGCCTCTTACTGGAACCTTCTCTAGGGAACACAGCCTCAGAACCAGGCTCGATTCCTGCATTTGGAGGCAGAACTGTCCTTCCTGCGGGTGGCATGAGCAGGCCAGCGAACCTTCTGGATCCCATCCTCCCTGTATCTCCCAGGGCCCAGCAGAGAGGCTGACAACGGTAAACACAGCCACATAAATTACATAAATTGCTGCGCCACTCCCCAGCCCCATGGCATGCGTTCCTTTCTGCACGTGGGCCATGCCTTCCCCTGCAGCGGGTCTCTGTGCAAGCTGTCTCTCCTACGTGGGAGCCCCTTCTACTTGCTATGCCTGCAGAACTCCTGTGTGTTCTGGGGATCCCACCAACACCACTGCCCCCTCCCCGTCTCTCTGATAGGGACAACCACCCCGTCCCAGCGTGGGCACTTTGCACATTGGCGATTTGGATTCATGGCCACACCCTCCAGCCAGCAAACGCCGAGAGGGGCAAGGCAGCATCCTCCCTTCTGTGGCTCACCTCGGAATCCGGAGCCAGGTACAGACCCAGCACACTGCGGGCACTATGTGGATACATACAAATCAATGATCTCTTTTAATATTCACAGCAACCCAACGAAGGAGGTGGCATTTCTACCCCTCCATTTTGCTAACGAGGATGCTGAGCCTCCGGGAAGATAAATCACCTGCCCCAAACCACACAGGTAACAAACTGGCAAAAGCAAGATCTGAACCCAAACGCCGTGAGACTCCCAAGCTCTGCTCTTTCCACCATTCTGTTACGCTCTCACACTTCGGTCAGCGCTGGGCTAATGAAAGGTTGTGTGGAATTTCCTAGCCCCCGCCATAGGCTGCTTTTGAACGTCAGTTTGGAGGGGGGGGCAACAGAGGGCATGCGCCCAAATCCATACACACCGCAGCCCACGTTACTAAGCAATCCCTCTCTGCCCCTGAGCCAAAATAAGGCCTTTGATTCCTTACAGGCTCCTTATATATACCTCATCTATATAGGGCCAGGACGAGGGTGGGGCAGGTGAGGCACTTGCAGGAACACCACAATCTCAGTAATCACGGTAACATCTTAATGTAATGTCCTTAGAAAACTGACGGAAAAAAAAAAAAAAACCTGATGAACAAAATGTCAAAATTTTCAGTAAAGACAGGATAGGTATTACTGAGCTTCCCCTGTGTCAGGCTCCACTGTGGCTTGGCAGGACACTGCTGCATGCAATTCTCA
This sequence comes from Potos flavus, assembly GCA_028534135.1. NCBI lineage: Eukaryota > Metazoa > Chordata > Mammalia > Carnivora > Procyonidae > Potos > Potos flavus. The sequence continues at coordinate 160,234,234 of CM052899.1, read as the reverse complement.
CAGGTGAGCAGGGATGGCAGACGTGGGGATTTTGTTTGCCAACGGGGACACGGCGTCTCGTTGCCATTAGATGTCGGACTACGAACCTGGAAGTCACAAGACCTCCTTTTCCTTAAAGACCGGGCTTCTGTTTATCCAAACAACAGATATGCAAGGTAATGTCAGATTGGGATAATGTCTGTGAAGGAGAAAAAGGAGATGATGAAGGACCAATTCTTAGAACAGCGGCGGGCGCCCCTTGCCCCGCCTCCAATCTGTGTGATCAGCGCCCCCTGGAGGAGTGGAGGCCGCAGTTCTGGTGTGGGGAGGCCCCGTGGCTGCGTTAGCTGGGGTGGTCAGGGCGGGGCTCTCCAAGAGAGGGCCAGATAGCTGAGAACCTGAAGGATGGACATGAGCCAGCTCGGAGATGAGGGAACAGGAGTGTCTCCGGGCTGGCAAGCACAGGCTGCCATCACAAAACATCAGACTGGTGACTTAACAGGCATTTACTTCTCACAGTCCTGGAGGCTAAGAAGTCCAAAATCAAGGGGCCCACCGGGTCGGTTCCTGGTGAGAGCCTTCTTCCTGGCTTTCGAAGGTCGTCCTTTACTGTGTACTCACAAGGCAGAGAGAGAAAGAAGCAAGCTCTCTGGTGTCTCTTCTTAGAAGGGCACTAATACCATCCTGAGAAGCTCACCCTCTCATCTAAACCTTATTCCTTCCCAAAGCCCCACCTCCACATACCACATTGTGGGGTTTGGAGCTCCAACATGTGAACTTTCAGGGGACATAATTCAGTCCAGCTAGATGTGGTGACCCAGGGGGAAAACTGTAGGTGAGGCTGACCATCTTGACCACAGCAAGGTGTTTGGGTTAAATCTGGAGAAAGGGAAAGAGCCACAGGAGGGTTTAGCTGGAAGGTGGCTGATCCACTGGCTGGATGGCAGTGTTCCCTCTGGTCCTGAGTGATGAACTATTTGGAGGGAAATGGGTAGATCCAGTAGGAGGTACTGTGTCATCCAGGATCATCGGACCAGGAGGTGGCAGAGAAGATGGAGAGGAACACAATGACTCACAGGCAGAACTGATAGCACTCGGGGATGGGTTTGATGTGAAGGAACAGGGAAAGAGGCTGATTCTTGGGTTTTGGCTGAAGTAACAAGATAGAATTACTGAGGTCATAAAAGACTAAGAAACAGATGTGAGAGTCGGGGTTGGAGTGAAGACAGCATTATCCCATTTCCTGTGGAGCAAGGACTGTTGACCAGAAGTGAGAGTATAATACTGGAGAAAAAATATATATACATTCCTACTGATAATACCCATACCACTGGCTAAAAACCATCACCCAAATTTTTAGTCTCCATCAATCCTCCCACTGTGTCTTACTCATGGCAATAAAGTTTATTCCCAATAATACTGCTGCAATTTTTTATTTATCATCCTTGTGTTTCAGAATTACCACAGCAGTGAAATTTATATTCAACAGCATTATTACAATTTTCAGCTACTAATGAAATTATTGTTTCTGTTTGTGATGTGTTTTGGAGCTATAGTGATAAAAATTTCCTCTCAAAAATACCACTGCAATGTTGATGTCCTCAAAACCTGCCATAAATGACAAATTATAGAATGCCTGGGAGTGGCCAAACTCTCTTCTTGGATAAGCCCGGCTTCTTGTTCCTATCATGGTGGGATCCAGGTCCTTTTGGAGAAGAGAACTGAAATACTAAAGGTTGAAAGTCATAGTTCAGGGGCACTGGCTGGCTCAGTCAGTAGAGCATGTGACTGTTGATCTCGGGATTGTGAGTTCGAAACCCATTTTGGGTGTGGAGATGACTTAAAAATAAATAAAATCTTTTTTAAAAATTAGCATTTGAAAGTCATAGTCCAGGACAGTGGTCTCCAAACATTTCTAATCCTTACCTCATGAGTAAAATTAAAAATAAAATTGAGCACATCCCCCCAGAGTGTTTCCTAATTTATAACATAATGTGATATGACTTGATTATAAATTACTCCTACTGCTCTAATATATTATATGCATGATAACATATAAACCAAGAAGAACTTGAAGAGGATGCGATACAAAAGAAAAAGACACAAATTCTAATCTCTTCTTCCCTCCTCCCCTTGCCCTTGCACACCCCCAGGGTAAATGAGCTGTAGTTTGGAAAGAACTGACCTAGACCACTCGTCTTACCTCACCTCTGATTCTTAGCCATCCTTCTCATGCTCGGAAAGAACGGATTCCAGGATTTTAGGATTTCCAACCCCAAGGGCTGAACGAGGCACCC
>CM052899.1:160187475-160231458 GCA_028534135.1 Potos flavus | reverse complement strand
GAGGCACAGGATGTGGGCGGTGGGGCAGCTGCCCTGAATGTGGACTTCGCTGCCTCAGCCCAAGGCTGGCCTTACATCTGTCATGCCCACAGCCCTGGCTATTTGCCAGGGGAAAGAAGAAAGGAAAAGAAGGAAGGGAGGAGGGAGAGAAGGAGGGAGGGAGACGGAGCGGAGGAGAGCGGAGGGAGAGATTCTTTGAGCTCTCAACCACATGGCTCATCATGGAGGTCGTTCCTAGCTCACGACTGTGGTACTACCTGATTTTAGCAAAGATGCAAATGCAAAATTCAGCTTGTCCTCAAAATTCAGTAGCACTAGGATGAAAAAGAAATGCTTCACCGAGTTGTGACATTTAAGTGGTCATGCATTTTTCAACGTATCAGTTATGCAAAGATGTTTATATTCACTTTCTCCTCGGTCATGTTTCATTTAAATGGGGTGGGCAAAAGTCTTCAAAGAGTTTAATTAAATAAACTAGAATCGTGGAAATCAAAGTTAACTGAAACAGACTTCGGAGGCTAAAAAAGAGTAAAAGCATAAATTACATAAATAATCAGGGAAAAATAAAAGCAGAAGAGGAAACTAAATAAATATCCTTGTTATCTCCACCTCTTGCTGTTTCACCTCCAAGTATATTTTTATCTTGCATTATATTTTCTAAAAATCCAGAAAGAAAAATGTCAGGAGATGACAACATGAAAAGGTTCATGGGATGCTGAGTTAATCTAAAACCTTTAGCAGTAAGGAAAAAATTCTTCATTTAAAGAGGCAGTTTCTCTTAAAAAAAAATGTAGGGCTGCATGGATAGTTTTAATTCATAGTCTTACAAGCATGCAAAATGAAGTTCAAAAAGGTCTAACAGAAGCCCCAGATAAATTCAAGACCGCGCATTTCATCCCTATGTTCATCCATAATAGCTTTAATATGTAAGATAATGACAGCAGTGGTAATGACCTTAACTTGGGTAATCTGTTTGTTGACAGCAGGTGATAATTCGGCCTTCCTGATAGTAATCTGTTTTTTTGGCCAACAAGGGAGAGGGCTATTTGCCACACACATTTATTTTTATGGGGAGGACATGTTTTATAAAGCTGGATATGAGACAGTACAGGTGTCGAATTAATTGTCCAAGTTGCAAAATATGTTAGAGATGGTATGCTAAATCTATGGCACACACTGGCCCCGACATGATGAAATGTTCGCTTCTATTAAGTAACCACAAGCCTGTGTTTCCAATTATGGTGGTGAGCTGCTTTCTGCTGAGTGGATTAGCTTAGCACTTCATTCTGGTGGTAGTTTTATGATCTGAGATCTTTAATTTTCCCAATTCAACTCTTAGGGCCGCAAAGACAAGCTGCCTGACTTTTAAATAATATATTCCCCTTTTAAATTTCTGCCTCCTACCATCTCCTCGGAGTGCTATTTCCTGTCACCGTAATTATAATAATTTGTATGTAGTTCCTGGGATCACATTTCTAATTGAGTCCTAAACTGGTTAACCTCATGAAGTTATTAATATGCTTTTTTAACCTGCACAAATTATATATTTGTCTGGTTGGTCAAATCATGTTCATTACTACATACATTCTCTACCGTTCTTCCTTCCGTTTTAATGTCCCTATTTTAGTCCAAAGAATGTACGTTGTTTTTTAATAATATGCTAAAAATGACAGAACCGTGAGAGTTGGAAAGGCAGGTCTGGGTACAGGGTAGGTTGGAGCAAAGGTTCAGCGGGATTCGAAATCCCATCAGAGCTGAACACCAGGTAATAGCTCTGGCAGAGGGAAGGGAGAGGGGAAGTGGTAGAAGGTGAGATTAAAGTGCAGGCGGCCCAGCCAGGTCAGGGAGGGCACCGAGGAAACCGAGGCTATGGGATCCCCTCCCTCAAGGGTTTTCAAACAAGGATGACCTGACCACGGCCAGGCTTGTGTTGAAACTTTATTTACAGGCGGTGCAGGGAAGAATCGGCTGCCCTCCAAGCCAGAAATGAGCAACGTGGGAATTTGAGTTGTAGCCAAGAGGATGGGTCCGTTTGGAGAGCTGTTTCTACCCCCCAGGAGCCTACCGTCTACCTGCGACAGACCACACGCCAGTGCAGGGTCCTTCGTCATCAACCGCTGACTGCGTGGACACTAGGGACGGTGAGATCGGTGTACGTGAGAAAGTCCGAACAGCCCCCTAGAGCAGATCAAACCTGGGAAGAAGTGCTTCGGGGGACAGGGGCCTGGGTGCGTGTCTGCTGAGCAATGTAGGTGGTTAGTTTGGGAGAAAACGAGGCCACCTGCTTGATGATCCTACGGAGCAGCATTTCCCACCATGTAGTGAGCTCAGCCAGGCTTCTGCTGCTGATAACGCCCCCTGAGAATGCTCCCGGGACTGAAGACCAGCTCTACACAAACCCCCCACAAATGTTAAGATTCACCCCAACTACCCAGGACCAAACCCTAGGCAGTCCGTGGCACTCGCAGGTGTGAACGTTAAATAAGATCTCAAGACCGATCGTCTCTCTGTCCTGAAGATTCATATAATCCCCTTTCTCTGACTGGTCTTTTATTTAAATGTTTCCTAAATCATGTTTCTGTAGGCCTGTGTTGATATAAAATCAATATCTCCACAATTCCTTTCTGTCTACGATGACACAACCAGATTGTCAGTTTTGGATTAGTGTGTTTTATAGGAGCCCCGTTCAGAATACTAGCAGTGGGTTTTGTTATTATGAAATAGTCATAATTTGCATACATAGGATTCATTTCTCCCAAACCTCTCACGAAATATGTTGGTATTTGTTAAGCTCTCGACTTAAAGCATTTCAGAAGTTAGGAGCACATCTATAGCTCGTCTGAAGTCCTCAAATGCAAGGCGCTGGGGGAGGGCAGGGGCATGAAAACTCTGAAAATCTCACCTTTATGCATTTCTGAGTTAATCAGGCAGGAAGACACTGCCCACCTTTACCAAATATATTCTGAGAATCCAGAGAACTTTACTGGTTAAAAGATGTTCATGCAATATCATTGAAATAATTCAGCCCATATTGTTATAATCTGAATGTTTGTGCCACCCCTCCCCATGTGATGGTGTGAGGTGGGGATCTTTAGGAGGTGATTAGGTCACAGGGATGGCGGTGTCATTAATGGGATTAGTGCCCTTAGGAAAGAGAACCCAGGGGCACCTGGGTGGCTCAGTCAGTTAAAAGTCCGACTCTTGATTTCGGCTCAGGTCATGACCTCAGCGTCATACTCCATGGTGAGCATGGTGTCTGCTAGAGATTCTCTCTCTCCCTCTTCCTCTCCCTCTGCCCTCCCCACACCCATGCTCACTCACTCGCTCACTCTCTCTCTCTCTAAAAAAAAAAGAAAAAAGAAAGAAAGAAAAGAGACCCCAGAGAACTCTCGTTTCGCCATGTGAGGTCACAGCTGGAAGACTGCCTTCTGTGAACCAGGAAGTGGACCCTCACCAGGCACTGATCTGCCCACACCTGGATCTTCCAGCCTCCACAACTGAGGGAAATAAATGTCCAATGTTTGAGTCAGCCAGTCTGTGGTGTTTCTGTCATAGTAGCTGAATGGGCTAAGACAATGGTGAAGCGATTTCTTTCAACACATCCTCTATCACCCAACAGCACCTTGTCCTGGAAGCTGGCGCACACCAAAGCCAGGAGAAGGAAAGGGACAGGTAAATCCCTCCACATCCTCACCAACACATGTCATCTTGGGTTTTCTGATGATGGCCATCCTGACAGGTCCGAGGTGATGTCTAACTGTGTTTTCGACTTGAATTTCCCCGATGATTAGCGAGGTTGTACATCTTTTCATAAACCTGTTGGCCACTCGCATGTCTTCTTTGGAGAAACGTCTATTCAAATCTTTAGTCCCTTTTTAAACATTCAGTTATTGGGTTTTTTGCTATTGAGTTTTAGGAGTTCCTTATATTGAATTGAATCCTTGAGGGGTTCAATTCCTCAAGGGGAAAGCAGAGACAAAGATGCTTTTAACACAATAACAACACAGAAGCCTGCTAGAGAGAGGCCAGAATGAAAGGTGGAACTCTCCCAGAGTCTCAAGGGGTGTGATGGACTGAATGTGGGTGTCTCCCCCCAAAAAAATTCATACACTGAAATCCAATCCCCCGTGTGATGGCATTAGGAGGTGGAACTGTGGAGAGCAGCCCCCATGCTGGGATTATTCCTATAACCAAAGGAAGAGACCAGGGTCTCTCTGCTTCAGGCATGTAAGCCGGCTGTCTGCAACTCAGAAAAGGGGGGACACCCTGACCTCAGACTTGCAGCTTCCAGCACTGTGAGAAATAAATGTGGTTTATAAGCCACCCAGTGTGTGGTGAGTTGTTATAGCAGCCCAAACTCACGAAGGCAGGTGGAAACACGGAACTTCCTAGAGAACTGTCTCACATCTTTGCCTAATTTTACAAGTGAAAATTCAGCCACCACATATGGAGCACCCCTTCCACAGCCACTGGTGGCATCTCTTCTCTGCTCGCAGCGACTCCACGGCAACCTTCTGCCAGCCCTCTGCAGGCCGCCCAGTCCGGCACCAGCGGGGTCTTCTCCCCACCTCCATGACATGACCAGACACACTCTCCTCCTTCCATTGCCAAGGGGACCGAGTCTGTGGAGAAACAGAGGATGCCTCTTCTTCACAAAATGGCTACCCTAAACCCATCCATCCATCATTGTTCCACCCAGCACTACCGAGTGGATGGATGGGGGTCCCCACTAACGGACTCCAGACCACCACGAACCAGGACCATGCAGGTAACTTCAGGGGCTGAACCAAACACAACTGCCCTCTGGGAAACTGAGCCAAGAAAGGCAGAAAAGGAGCATCAGTTGGGATGGCTAATGAAGTAGACTCTGGATTGGCAGCCATTTGGGTTGAATCTTAGACTTCATGTGTCAGGGGAGAGGGGGGCCTCCTATGACAGCAAAAGGCAAGTAGCCTCTGTCCAGACTTTGCAGCACCCAGACCTACTTCACATAACATGGGGCTTCGCTTCACTTTCTGACCTTGAGTCGCATAATGAATCTGAATCCTCACCCTACATCTGCTATCCACCGAAGCCTTGTGTGTGTGTGTGTGTGTGTGTGTGGTGGGTTTTCTTCCTTGCAAACAAAAAGAGGACACACTTGCATGAAACAACCCCAGAAGACATCCTTTCCACAGAACAACTGAGGCAATGACCTTCTGAAGGGTACCAAGCCCTTTTTCAAACTGGGCAATTGTTCTTTACAGCAACGAACACAACAGCAGTCTGCTCATTTATATTTTTTAGGACTTTATTTTTAAGTAATCTCTACACCCAACATGGGGCTCAAACTTAGAACCCTGAGATCAAGCGTCCCATGTTCTGTGAACTGAGCCAGTCAGGTGTCCAGAGTTCCGCTCATTTAGACGTTTAAAACATGTATTGCTAAAAACACCAGAGGGCTCACAAAGGTCCACGGCACGTGTCCACCGCAGTGACGCCTGTATCCTGGGCATACAGCAGTGAGTAAGAGAGAAAGTTGGTAAGTAAGAGAGAAAGAATCCAACTCGTCACCAAGGACCACGGGCATCTGGCCTGAACACACTGCTTAACTTCGACGTGCTAAATTTTCTTAAATCGCTCCGCTACCCAAACAACATTATTTTCCTATATAACCGGATCTATCATTGCTCACCATTTTCCAATCCTCGCTTCATGAAACAGCCAGCTGTGCCTTGGCCCAGAACAGTCTATCCGCTGTCCAATGTTCCAGGGGCCACCTTCAGGTTTGTCTTTGCACTCCCCAACAGACACTCAGATGGCCTCTCCCAACGCTGGTTAAGTGGAGGCAGCTGCCCCTACGCTCCTTTGTTTGGGGGAACGACTCTCCATCTTCAGTCCCCGCCTGCACCACCTCTCTCATCTGTATTACCCAATGGTTCACTCTTCCCCTTACTCATTTTCGTCCATCCTCCTCAAAGCAGCCACAGTGATCTTCTGAGAACATAAATCAGGCCATGTCCCTCTCCCACTTAAAAATCTCCAGGGGATTCCCATATCACTGAGAATGAATTCTAAACTCCTCCTGTGACACCTGCGGTCTCCTGGCACCCGGGCTCTACCACCTCCCTCCGAATCTCAGCCACATCCCCTCGCTCGCCCCGCTGCAGCCACGAGGGACATCTTTTGGAAAAACCACCTCCACAAGCCCCAGCAAGACCTCCGTGGGGGACCTCCCTTGAGTCAGACCAACCCCCAGTCGGTACAACCCCCCACAGAACACGCACCATCACGCTCACTGTCAATACAGCACAGGGTCCTCTTCCACGATCTTCGTAGCAATGATCATTTCACAGATTCTCCTGTGCCAATGTTTACTTTTGTTTTCACTCTGCCTTGACCTGACAGATTATAAGTTCCACCAAAGCCAGGGCCTTTCTTGCTTACTCACTGCTGTATGCCCAGATTCTAAAACAGTGCCTGGAACATGATAGAGCCTCCCAAAATATTTGTTGAAAGAACAATCCTCTAACCTGAGATCGAAAGAGTTACAATCTTTCCGCTAGTTTTGCTCAAAAGATTTTTTCCCATTTATAAGCCCCAAGTACTAATTTCTACCTTTACATTACTTTTCCCACTGATAATGGAAATAATAGTCACCATTTGGTTTTGAAATACCAGTCTATGTTAAATACCTAAGCAATCTGCATTTATTATAGGTCAACCAAAAAAGAACTGGATATTACCTGTCTCCTATAATTGGATTGTATTTTCTGAAGAATCATGTTATTCTGGAGTTTTACCTTCTAATTTTCTTTGGTATTACATGTTTTTATTCCCTGCAAATATATAGGCAATTTTTTTCCATTTTGTTTGCAAATCAGGGGAAAAAATATTAAAATCTGAAGCAGACAACAGGCCTTCTAGAAATGACCTGACTGGTATGGATTAGGCCAGGAGGCTTCTCAGCAATATTTTATTGAAAGTTACCTGATCACTAACATTGGGAACAAATCAAGAAAGGGACAGAGACAAATGAGGTCAAATAGATATTATGGATATCCATATGGATATTATGGTTTCCCCGCCATTGTCTCTTGTAAACCAAGTTAGCATCAGTTCATGGGTACCATGTTTGTCTCCCTCTGTCCCCTTGTAGACTAACTTCATCACTGTAGCTTCTGTGTGCTTCCCACAGGCCAAGCACCACCCAAAGCTTTTCACATGTGTCATCTTACAGATCAGAAAACCGAAGGTGAGTAACTTGCAGCACTGGCGGTACAATACCACACCTTTCACCATCACGCTATTCTTGAATTTCCTTTTAGAAATTCTATATGGATAGGCTTCAATTTGCGAAGGTCAAAACTTGAAAGCAATGTAGAATTCTTATGCAAACCTTCCTGGGAAGATATAAATGTTTCAGAGATTCTTTTCTTCCTGGTACAAATAAAGGAACCTAAGGCCCAAATTATACGCACTAGTAAAAACAATGACCGTATTAATAGCCACTGTGTTGTTGAATTCATCATCACAAGTAAACTTTCTCTCTCCCCTTGATTTCGTAAACACTGCACATTAAGTCTGGACTAGATACCTACAGACATCTTTGAAAACAGTATTTCATCATCTGAACATTTGGCCATTTGAAGAAAAAAAAAATACCTTGCTCTAAATTCCTCACTCTTATAAGTGGTTTTTTTTTTTTTTAAATTTCACTTATTTATTTGACACAGAGAGAGAGAGAGAGATCACAAGTAGGCAGAGAGGCAGGCGGGGGGGGGGGGGGAAGCAGGCTCCCTGCTGAGCAGAGAGCCCGATGCGGGGCTCGATCCCAGGACCCTGAGATCATGACCTGAGCTGAAGGCAGAGGCTTTAACCCACTGAGCCACCCAGGCGCCCCTCTTATAAGTGTTTTTAAGGCTTATTGGAAACGTAGCTCATGTCTGTTATTGTGTGTTCAAATGACCACCCACAAAGGCATTTTCTGTCATGAAAGACTTTCTCAAAATCCAAAAACTCTCTAAGAAAACAATTATTTTTTTTCTAGATATTTATTTATTTGAGAGAGAGAAAGGGGGGGGAGGTCAGACGGAGAAGCAGACTCCCCACTGAGCAGGGAGCCTAATGCAGGACTCAATCCCGGGACTCCAGGATCATGACCTGAGTCGAAGGCAGTCACCCAACCAACTGAGCCACCCAGGCGCCCCAACAATTATTTCTTTTCATAACTCTTCTGAGTCTGCTCAAAGACCAGAAACTACAGGGAATTTGATTAGGATCAGAAATAGATCTACGAGTAATAGTATAGGAAGATAACTGAACTAGGATAATCGGTACTTCAGCCTTGACTCCTAATCAAATAAGTCTTTGATTTTCATGATTTTGTTTAATCTAGAATACCCCTTCCCAGTACATATCATAAACTTTGATTCCATGTTTGCATAACAATGAACAGAGTATCTGTATTAGTGTTTTGTTTTATCGACTGGAATTAAGTCCGCCATCAAATAAGGATTTTAAAGTTTTCTTAAACACTCAAGGCTCATCGTTTTTTTCTACTCTGGCTACAGAAAATTCCACGACAATTCCTTTTCAGACTACAGAAGATCTCTTTAAAAGGCTGGCTAACCTCTAACTCAGGCAAGACCTCACAAGCATTTTCAACAAGACTGTCTTCTACCTATGTCCGTAGGTCCGTCCCTTGTCTGTGTTACTCCAATCCTTCTGCCTACATTCCAGTCCTCACACTCTATATCACCAAGTGCCTCAGGGACCAAGACAGTTGGACTGTGTGATGATGAATTTTACGTGTCAACCTGGCGGGCCCACGGGGCCCAGATATTTGGCCAAACATTATTCTGGATGGTTCTGTGAAGGTGTTTCCTAGAGAAGATTAATAGTTAAATTGGTGACTCTGAGTAAAGCAGATTATCTTCCATAATGTGGATGGGCCTCACCCACATCAAAAGGCTTCCAGAAGAAAGACTGATCTCCCTTAAGCAAGGATTCTGCCCACAGATGGGCTTCAGAATCAAGTGGCTGCTCCTCCTGGGTGTTCAGTCTGCTGATCTGCTCTGTAGATTTGGGATTTACCAGGCCGCTACAATTGCATGAACTACTTAAAATCAGTCTAATTCCCTCCTACCCACCCATCTCCCACAGCCACCACACACCTACATGGTCCTTGTGGTATGGCTTTGCAGCCCCTCCCTTCCAGTGATGGAATCAACTTCACTATTCCCCAAATCTGGGATGACCTTATGACTTTCTCTGACCAAACAAAGAAGACAGAAGTAATGTTTTACAAGTTGCAAGCAAGAGGCCTCAAGAAACCTTGCTGCTTCTTCTCTCTTGCTTTTCTTGGGAATCTTGTGGTCACTGCTATGTGAAAGAGCATGGGCTAGCCTGCTGGATGACAGCTACATGATACATGGCTCGGTCTGCCCCCTACCCCAGCCAACAGCCAGCCATCCACCAGATGCAACAGTCAGACCAAAAAGAACCTAGCCGAATCCAGCAGAAGAACCACCCAACTGATCTCAGCCCATATTCCCAACCCATATAATTATGCACTTATAAATGGTTGCTGTTTTAAGCCACAAAGTTTTGGGTGGCTTGGTATCCTGCAAAAGTCTAAGTATGATGAGTACTGTTGCCCTTTATACAGATAAGGAATTCAAGAACAACATAACCTGGATGAGGAATTTTGTCTCTGCCATACTGTGCTTGAAATATCAATGGGACCGTCAAGGAGCTAGTTGGTTAAACAAATCTGGAACTCAGGAGAGACCTCTTGCCTGGAAACACAAATCTGGAAGACAGACATGTCTCTAATTTCCATCCATGGGTAGATTGCCATGGGAGAGCAAGAGTCGAGTGAAATGAGATCCAGGTTGGGACCCAGAAACATTACAACTAAAGTCAGGCAAAGCAAGAGAGTCCATGAGTGAGGGGAGGAAACACAATGAAAGACAGGAAGATACAATAGACATCAGAGGAATTTCTCGACAGAGTCAAAGTCACACAAATGTCTAAAAAATTCATATGTAAACGAGTAGGAATCCCCAGCATTTGGGAATTATAAAGTCATTGCCAGAAGAGAGCTTCAGCAAAGTAGTGAAGGCTAAACCATTATTAGAGGTCACTAAAAACTGAACAGGAAGGGAGGCAATTTGGAAACAATGATTGTCTATAAGTCTCTTGCTCAGCATGGCAAGAGGCCCCCTGCTCTGCAACATTATGTGCCCCTTCACTCCAAGAATCTGTGAGCTACTGAGAAAAACTAAGCTCACAGCCATGTTGATTTGTGTCATTAAAATGGATAGTCCCCAACAAGAGCTGGGACTTTCATGCCATTCAACAAAAGATGACAGGCAACCTCTAAAGGGAAGTGAAAGGTTGATGGAGAAATTTTTCAAGATGGGAGAGATTTGGGTACACTTATTCCTAAGTATATATGTTAAAGGCATAACTAATGGCTCAACATCCTGGAGAGAATGGGAGGGAATGATATCCACAGGTGCAAGGGAAGCTAGGGCTGAACAGATGGAGATTTCCAGATATGAGACCAAAAGTTGACAGAACTTATATTGAGTAATCATGAATCCTCACCTGGGAAGGGAGCCAGTGGTGGGCAGGGGAGTTGTTGACAGTGGGCAGTGTCTGGAATTGCAGATAGGGACAGGGAGTGAACTTGATGACCCAAATGAGGCTTACTGAATGGCACGGAGGTTGGGACAATAAAATTATAGCAGCATTCTTTAGCATGACTGGGTTTTTCCAATAGCAAGTCAACAGCTTGTAAGCAGAAGCAAACAAAACAGTTGGTTGGACTGATCCAAGACTGGGATTTTGTGGGCAGATATAGAAGGGCAAGAGATTAAGGGCTTTGAGGTTTTGGCAAGAGAGTGACTAAAGTGACATATCATGGGCTCTGGGTTGGCTAAAAAAAGGAGTGGGAAGAAAGTATGGTTGATGAACTGGGAAAAGGGAAAGTAGTACGGGGACAGAGATCTTGGAAATAAATGGGTGAGGGAGCAGGAACGCTAAGAGGCTATAGCCATATATAATTACATTGCAATTTAAGGTTCCAGAAGCAGAGCCATTCCAAAGGATGAGGCCAGGGTATGGGCAACGTGACTGGGCTGCCAGAACGCAGTGGGGGCCGAAATGTTGCCACTCTGAAACTAAGCCATTGGGTACATTCTCCACGTACAGATGCCAAAGATCACTGGGTGGTGGCCATTGGGGTAGAAAGGAGACATGAGGCAGGTCCTAGGCCCTAAGGGACACAGGTAAGTGACAGGAAGATGATAAGATGGCCAGGGAGAAGGGTCTGATAGTCTATGGGAATTTCACTGGAGGCTACAGGGATCACAGAATTTTGTGGGATAATGGCAAAGTAATGTTCTAGAAGCAACAATGACCCCAGTTCCTCTAGGCCTAAGGAGTATAGACAAATGAACAGCCACTGCCCCCTCCCCAAAATGCACCTTCTTAGAAAGGAATGAAATTTCAGTAATGGCAAGATTTGGGGAAAGGGAGTTTATATTGCCAATGGACAAAGGGTCCTAAAGCGCTACCAAAAAAGCTGAAAGGAGATCAACTGAGAAAGGAAGTGGGGAAAGCTAGAGAGAAATGAGAATGACCTTCATTGTGGAACCTAATCATTATGGCTCTTGTATAAGAGTTTTTATTTTCATGACAACCTCTAAGATTTGTTGTGTCCGGGTCCAGACCAGACCAACAATCATGACACATTAGTATATAGTTAACATTCCTCTTCCCTTGGAATTATCTCCAGAATGACAAGACATACTGCTTAGAGTCCAGGCTTATTCCTTGTTTTGAAGTTTAAGTAATTCAGTGAGTGGAACAAGAAAGATTATTCTCTCTGTAGATCTCAACAGAAAAGAAGAGAGTAGATATTTGCAGAGACAGACCCTGGAAAAAGAGAAAAAACATTCATCTGAAAACCAGAGTTAAACTTTTGACATAAACTATTTGCTTGGGTCACCTAACCCACATTTTGTTCTAGCAACCCAAAGAACTTGCAAAATCTGAAGACAAAAGAAGGTCATCATTGTGGTGAGTATGACCTTCTGACTGATAATGGTCATTAGACAAGGTTAATTTGAAGTTTTCAAATGCACGAATACTGTACTGTGAGGATTCATTTTATAATAGCCTCCGCCTGGGACCCTGACAAGTAGCTCCTGACAGTGTAAGTTGGTGCTTCTTTTCTGAGAAGCGATTAACACAAAAGTCTAAAATGTTTATGCCCTTTAACCCGGCAGTTCTACCACTCAGTATTATCCTAAAGAAACAATCATAGATGCACACCAGGTTCAGTCATAACTGGCAACAACCTAAACACTCAATATTTAGGAGGATGGTTAAATAAATGGTCCCTATAATCACAGAATGGAATACTACAGAGCCGTTAAAAGGGATACAAAGGCATACGAAATTCGGTGTGGCAGTTGGTCATGATTTATGGGCTAAAATCAGGTTACAAGAATACTTACATATGATACTAATCAAAAATGAAATATGAAGGCCAAGAACAAAGTACGAAGTATATATGTTAAAATATTACCTGTGATTATCTTTAGGTATTTGCATTATGTATGGATTTGATTTCCCCTCTTTTCTTTACTTTTCTAAGAAAAATTTCCAAAACAAAAACGTATCATATCTATAATAAGGAAAAAATTATTAATATGCTTTTATCAGTTTTCTGGCAGATGATATTCAAAACCAGTGCCCTAGAAAACCAAGTTTACATATATATTTTTTTTGTTAGATAGTAAAATATAAAGGAGGAAAGTGTTCCCTATACTTGACAATGCAGAACAAAAGAGGTATCGGTCCTAATTTTGAGACAAAAACTCCATTATTTGCAAATATCCTTTTTGGTTGGTACTTAAAGGAACATTCCTGCCCCCTCTGTGGTCTGGCCATTTTTGAATTGGGGGCTGATATCTTTAAATTCCCACAATGAGTCAAAGTTTATTGCTCTATTCAAATGATCAATAAAGATTTTAGTTAGCACCTATTTCGTGCCCAACAAATGTATCTAACATTGTGGGTAGGGCAAATAGTGTTATAAAAAAAAAAAACTGTGGCATTTACAAATCGACTAAGAAAAAAATTGTAGCTATTTACATACAGTGTAGGCATAAAAGAACTGATAACAACCAGCATTCTAGGAATGCATACCATTTGGGAAGATGTCTTAATTACTGTATATTCCCAAATATATGAGGCATTTTCCTGAAATTCTCCAGAAAAGAGGGATATTCTAATATTTCCAAAGGCTCTCATATTATAGGACATTCTCTAATTACTTTATTTAAACAACTAAGTAATGCTTGGGGAGGACTCATTAGCCTGAAATGACCTCAGTCAATGCTTGTTTGGGATGTTCTGAGAGGTCGCTTGACAGAATCCATTACAGAAGAGGCCGATTTAATATAGATTTAGTCCTTGGTCCTGGAGTGAGGCCCCACATTACAAATGTTTAATATGTTGCAAGCAAGCATTTCAAAAATAATTACTTAAATGAGAACAATGCATATTTATTTAATATTTACTTTATTTCTGGGTCTGTTTTCAGTGCTACTATAATACAAAAATGGTTTCCCTTTCCAAAAAGCAAACTCTCCTTCCACCATAATGATAATGACGAAGACAGCATTTTACAGTTGGCAAACACTCCCCAAAACATCATCAGACTTGATTATCTTAGTACAGTAAAGGAATGGATACGGCCAGAACTTCGGGAAAATGAACCAGTATTTATTTTAACGCATGCAAACAAGGAATCAGCCCATTGTTCTTGAGCGAACTTGTTCTTTAAGACCAGGTTAATTGGGGGAAATAATTTTGCAATTCTCTCTAATGCAACTTTTACTAACAGGATCAAAAAAAATCCACTAGCAACGGAGTCCTACTTCCTAAAATAACAAGCCTTTGATAAACATTGTAAAGATGATTCCATTCCCTTTTACAAGTTTTTTGGCTCTTTTCACAAAGCTGTGTAACCCTTTTAGTCTGACATCACACAAAGAAAGAAGTAAAGGATTTCATTAGCACAATTGCACAGACCCGGAGTGTGTCCCCAACTTCAGATGTTATTTTACTCTCTAGGTTGGGTGACTAATTTTAACCCAGAAAAAGTTCAGTAATCTATTAAAAGTGCAAGAAGACCCAAAATAAAATTTTACGTTGGACTTAACTCATAAAACTGTACTCTTGACACTGTCAACAGAGAGGACTTTAAATGATGCAAAGATCTTAACTTTCTAAGTTTGAAGTCTTGCTTGCTTGCTTGTGACACGGAGAACAGGGTGGAAAGCAAGTCTTCTCTCTACATTATTCACAGGATCCAAACTCTGCCAGCTCCTTTCCTTTGCTGAGTAAGAGAGAGGGAGGGGGCCTTCTGGAGGGAGATTCATCCTTTGAAGTCCCTACTTGTAAATTTCCAAGGTTGACATGTGCGTTAGGACAGACCGCACCCCCTCACCTGTTCTTTCTATATGCAGTCTTTCTTGTTTTTTCCTGACACTTCCCACAGTTTAAAAGGGATAAGGATGGATGGCTAAACAGAGAGACAGTAGACGATGGATGGATTGATGATGCCGGTATATATATGGATATAGAGACAAAAAGACTTTCATAATATATAATATATACATATATATTATATATAATTTTTGTCATGTGATCTATGTGTCATCTACTAAATTAAAGCTCCTGGAGGACAGGGACAAGCACATTGTAGGCACAAAATAAATCTTGAATGAAAACAAATCAATTCTTTAAAAATGAACAACCCTTAAGTACTACTCCTTGACAAATTCCTCCTGTTTTCCTTCTGCCAGAAATGCCCCGTCTGTCCCATTCCCATCCTTCTACTCACCTGCCCAAATTCTCTCCATTTTTCCCAGCCCAAATCAAATGCCACTGCCTTCTTAAAACCTTCTGTGATTCTTCCAGTCAAAAGTAAAAGGTAAACTCCTCCTCTTAATGACCACAGCACTATGCTCTACTCTTTTTTTTTTTAATTAATTTATTTATTTCAGAGAGAGAGAGATGGTGGGGGGAGGTGAGGGGCAGAAGGAAAGGGAAAGAGAATCCCAAGCAGGGATTCCGATGCAGGGCTCTATCTCAGGATCCCGAGATCATGACCTGAGTGGAAACCAAGAGACAGATGCTTAAGCAGCCGTGCCGCCCAGGTGTCCCACTAGTCTCTGCTCCTTTCTTAAAGCACTACGCATTTTCTAAGCTTCTCTGCATGGAGGTGGTGCCCTGCCTGTAACCCACAGCCATGCCTAAGGAAACGTGTTTTATCCCTCTTTGATTCTCCTCTGTCATCCATTGGTTCATCCACCCAAAGGCAGCCTAGCATGGTGGAGCTTGGAAGCCAGATGCAACAAACCCAAATCCCGGCTGGACCGCTTCCTAGCTGTGTGATCTCTGTGCCTCAGCTGCCTCGATGGTAATACATCATACGTAATCGCATTAAGAGTACGCACCCATCTCCCAGGGTTATTCTGATGACGAAATGAGTCAGTGCACCTCACGCCCTTTATAAGGTTTCTGCAAGGTTCTAGTAGTGTTTGATACGTAGGTTCTATTACCCGACTCCATATAATGTATTAAGAATCTACTATGTGCCAGGCACTCCACCAGGTGCCACATCAGCTCTATAAATATTTGAGGACTGACTGATAAGACCTAACACTGACTCAGCCCTGCATTAGTCAATCGCATCGCTGAATCTTTGCTAGCATTCGAGGAGATGGATATCACGATTCCTCCTTTCATGCAGGAGCAAATGGGGTCCCTTCTGCTCTGAACTGCACAAGCACATATTAACGGGGGAAAAGTCTCCATAGCGTTCACCTCACAAGCCCTCCAACTTCTAGAGATTTTTTTTCCCTCCTCTCCTGCAGCTCCCTTGACTTCACACGATGCATCCATCTATTTTAGCATCTGTTCAGCCTGACTCCTGTCATTAGATACATTCTCGTGTGTTTATAATGCATCACTGATTTGTTTCAGATGGAATCGTGGGATCTAAAAATAAAGTGATGTGGAACATATTTCTTTGCATATTAACTTTAAAGAAATAGATTAATCTTAGAAATAATCAAAAATGAATGATCCACTCGGCTTGTAGCAGTTACCAAAAAAATTAAAAGTAAAATCAAAAACCCTGAGATGCCCACTTTTTCTTTCTCCTTTTTGATTTTATTAACTGAAGTATATACTTCATAATTTTTTTCAATTTTAAAAATTAAGAGGTCCAGCGAGCCCTTGGTAAACCAATCATGCTCTTTCCTGAAGATGCTTAAATGAAGGCAGGATTCATTTATCCTCCGAGTCAAATACCCATTTTCAAAAAGTGGCATGGCCTTGCTCTCATCATCCTGAGACAGAACAAAGAACAATAAGTAAGGTGACACATATAATGGCATAAAATTGTTTTCTGAAAACTCAGCCATTTAGCCAACCCATCTGTTCTGTCTACTACAGGCTAGGCACGAGGAGGGCCCCAGAGCCAAGGCGGGTGTGGTACCTTCCCGAGAGGAGCTTCCTGGGCAGCATGGGTGCGAAGCTTACACACGAACCAGGACCACACACTGCAGAAAGGGTAGAAGAAGGAGGACTGGCAATGCAAAGAGAAATTAATTCTTGCCCAAGTAAAAATAGGACTCCATCTATTTGATAAATCATTTCAAACATTTCCCCCTTCAACGTACACTCACACATACACCCATGCAAACTAGTTGCTTCTTTTCTTTCTTTGGAACCTGAAAACACTGTCAATCATCAGCCCTTGGGTGTTTATCTTAAGCTATCGACAGGGTTTAGTGACATCGTTTCATTCGATTGCATGTGTTCCTCTATTACTAAGAAGGGGTTACATGTGCAAATATATATACATTCTGGTTGCAGCACTAAATAATGAGGAAAACTGCAGTTTATAAAATGCAGTCATTCCACGCCACATTTCATTTTGGAAGAGGGAGGGCTACAGTCAACTGTGAACAATTACCAAATTGTCAATGGAATTCAATAAATGTTGTTTAAAAAAACTAATTATTTGTTACAATAACCAGCTACTATTGCCACTTTGTATTTGGAGGTTTGTAAACTACTTCCATTTGAAATGTAATTGATTCCATTTTTATCATTTGTTCAAGTTTATGTGGTTGTTCTCATCCTAAGAGATGATAACATCTATTTTCAGCAAATTATACATTATAATTCCTCATTCAAACGCCGTAACAGAAAACAAAATGCTAATTCATGCTGTAAACGAAACTACAGAATCATAATCACTCATTGTTAACATTAGGGACTAAACTGCTACTGGAAATAATAAATTGGAGCAAAATATGGTAGGGGTTGTTGGTGAGAGTTTTCTTTCTTTTTCTTTGTGTCTCCTCTTCCTGTTTTGTTTTGTTGTTACACAACTAACACACTTTCTGATATGCTTTCAGGCAAGACATTACATGGATATTTCGTATTCTCCCAGATATAAGCCAAACGTTCACTTTTACCCCTTAGCTATTACCTGAAGTTCTATCCTTCAAATGTACAGGAAGAAGATGTGCTCACAAAGCAATCGGAAGTGCACGCAGAAGAGGGGACGCATATTAGACCTGCACACCTGCTTTTCTCCATTTCATTAAGCTTCCAAACCTATGCTTCCCTTTGCTTCAGCGATTACCAACCACCCCCCCTTCTTTCCCTGCCCCCTCCATGCCTCTCCTGTATGAGGATCCCTCTGCAACACTCCTTCCCCCACGGCAAGCTTCCCCTCTGCATCAGGGACTACGTGAAATTAAAAAACAAACAGAAATCCAGTAACTATAACAAATCAGATCAATTCTTATTAAGAAAAAAAATAAGGGGAGAGGGGGTCTCTGTTACCATATTCCAGACACTCTGCTTTCCTTAAATAGCTATGCTCAAGTGAAAAGACAGTAGCATCACCTAATGGCATTTCTCCTTTCCTTTAAAAAAAAAAAAACATAATCCAAAAGAAAATATTTAAATATAATTATTATATCAAAAATGTGAATTCTTCGAACAGACCAAAAAGTCACACTGCCTTCTAGAGTAAATCACTTTTCTGCTGCCCTTTTATTTAATGCCGGCTGCTGTCCACATTTACCTCTTCACTGGCAAAGTGTGATCATTGATTTCCTATGGTCTCTCTGGAAGGAAGTTCTGCTTCCTTGATGATGACTACAAAGGGTAAGTGACCCCATTCTCATTCCAATGCAAACCCTGCACTTTTACATTTCCGCTAGGGCCAAAGGAATGTAAAAACAGCAAGAAACTCTGTCCTCTTCCTAGAGACTGTCTTGCTGTAACTACTGACATTTAAGTTTTCCCTCCCCTTTGCACGACTATATTTTGGAAGATCACAATATCAAGGATGAACCACTAAGAGGCATAGTTCATGATGGACATAAATGTTAGATGCGTGATTCAATGCAAAAGACACCTGTTATAACACAGCCATGCTGAAAAAGGTAAGCTCAGGACTAAAGGGCAAAAGTAACTATATACAGGGCAAACCCAACATGACGTGGTTTTGCCGACAAAATGAGAGTAAGTTTATGCCAAAAAATATATGTATTTTATACACACACACACACACACACACATACACACATATATACACATATAAGATCAGGTTTTAATGCATCTGAGTGATTGTTTATAAAATTATTCTATTCATGAATCTTAAAATTACATTTTTTCTGTAGAATGTTATTTTACTGATACTCACATACATTTGTAATGGGCCCTCTACTAAGTCATAATTATTCGAGGTTGGGAGCTGGCAATCTAAAGACCCCGTCTATCTCTAAAACTGGATCAAGGGGCGCCTGGGTGGCTCAGTTGGTTAAGCGACTGCCTTCGGCTTAGGTCATGATCCTGGAGTCCCAGGATCAAGTTCCTCATGGGCTCCCTGCTCAGTGGGGAATCTGCTTCTCCCTCTGACCCTCCCCGCCTCATGCTCCCTCTCTCATTCTCTCTCTTTCAAATAAATAAATAACTTCCTTAAAAATAAAATAAAACTGGATCGACCATTCATTCAAACCAAAAAGAATGGCAAACTCAAACATTAAGTCCATCACCAAGAAAAAATAAGAACATCAGGTAGTTATGGTTGATTTTGCTGAAACAGATGACTTCACCTCATTTACCAAAGAGAATTTTATCTGGTTATGTTAATAACCAGGGGAAAAAAATGGGCAAACCTGGGCACACGAAGGAGTTCTTCACTATTTCATGAAACTTGCAAATGAAGGACACCATCACAAACTTGCTGGAAATGTACATGTGGCCATGTGACGTTTTTACATTGTACTGGAGAGGAAGAAGTGTCGAAAGTAAGAATTAGCTGGCACTCTGGGCTCTGAAACCAGACTGCCTGGGGGATATCCCAGTTTTGCCCCTACCTAGCACTGATATCTTAGACAAAATATTTAACTCTCTGAGCCTTAATTCCTTTATCTGTAAAATGGGAATAATAATAAAAGTACCTAATTCATATATTGTTTTGGAGATTAAATTAGTCAAATACATGTAAAGTGTTTGGAACAGCATTAATTAACAGTAGCTCTCGTCACTACTGCTTGGTTCCTAAGTTTTAGGTTAATAGAATTTTATAAAGAAAAGCAAACAATATTTCCAAGCTGGTGCCTTAGGAAAGCTAGACTTATTGGAAGGCCCACAAGGAACCCACAATATTACAAGTCTCTTTCGCTTTTCTATCCTTCTAGGAGAAACCCAATGTTAGAAAAACTGGGGTCAGGTGAACTAGATTTATAAGCAGATTTCTAAAAAGTATTTAAGGTAAATATATAGAAATGCACATAAAAAACGATTTTGTAGTTCATCTGTACATCTTCAAGGAAATAAAAACATTTAAAATGTACAGAAATCCAGTTTATATTTTCTTGAACTTTAAGATACTGCTTTTCTAACAACCTTGTAAATGCAGGACATTCCCAAGTCTTGGCTCATCTCCGTGGATCCAAACATTGTTACTACTTTGAAAATTATGAAATACCCAGAGAAGAGGGGAAAAAACAAAACAAAACATATTGAGTTCTTTATAGTACTTGGACTGGATGGTGCAGTGTTCCTCAGTGGGCTGCTTTCTGCTTTGGCTATCCATATTCATGGAAGTTGTGCCAAGCCAAAAACAAAAAAAGGCAGTCAGCAGAAGCTTTCAACAACTTACCCACATCCATTAATGATTCTGCATTGAAACTTCTATCCTGCTTGAAAAGATAGAGTGAGTACAAAGAATTACAGGTACTAGCTAACAAAAGTCCAGGGCTGAATTTGACACAGTCGCTGCCTACTCTAGTAAGGTAATGTGTGTCCATATAAGGATGCCATTTTACATTTCCGGTCTGGAAAATGTGAGGGAGTGTCAGGGGTTGGGCGGAGCGGTGGGGAAGAAAAGTAACAGAGAAGAGTCCAGCGTGGTGGTAGTATTTTTTCACAAACTCAGGTTGAGCTATCCAGTAACCAAAGAACTGGTCAATCAGGTGAGTAAAGTCAGATGTCTCGCCTCATGGCTATCCAAGCAGTGAGCTAATTGGCTCCATTTTTCACTTTCCATTGATTGATTCAATATCATACAGACCTGGCCTGCTTCGATTTGAGCTTCCAGAGTGACAACTAAATAAGGTGACCCAGGTCCAAACCAGCAAGCAGTAATGACCGCTCCACAGTCAGCGTCGCGATGGAGACAGAAAAGCTCAAACATCTACAGGAGAGACTCGCAGGTTGAAAAGCACAACATAAAAAGATAATGCTGGGTTTTGGAAGCTTGCACTACTGCCATCCCTAGGCGTGAAACTGTAAATTAAAGAATGGTCTGCTGTCTGCCGCACGGAGCCAAATCAGAGACATTTCACATACACACTTTAATTGGGGTTTTCATTCTAATTGAAGAAATAAATTCCACCAAAGCAGATGCTTCCTACACACACACACACACACACACACACACTCGCACTATGGTATGTTTTGCACTTTGGCAAGAGGGTGCAAAATATCTGCAACATGGTCTCTTCAGATATAAGATGGAATTTCCCAGTTTTTAAATGGTAACAGATGCAGTTTCGGTTCTCATACACATTGGGCTCTCTCCAAAAAAAATCACCTCAATTTCCCCTCCCCCAGCCTTGGTGATAAAATGTCACAGAAAAAAAACTAAAAAACCTTCCAGTCCACGATGATTCGTGGCTGGGTTGGGGGGTTTTGTTTTGGGGTTTAGTAAAGAACCAATGCCCCAGTTGTTTCCAAATATCTAGATTTCTATATAAAGAACCCCCATCCTCATTATTTTTTTCACTGGCTTGTTTATAACCAGAGGTGTCATACTCATGTTTCTTGTGAAAATGAAAGCAAATCAAAATGCCTTGTGATTCCAGGAAAAGAGGTTCTTTGGGAGACATGCTTGCCTGCTATTGATGTTGTAAAAAGGCTCCTTTTACATGGTATTAGATGTTGAGAGCACATCATATTGATCTAGAAATAAAAAGCTTGATTTTTTTTTTTTAGTACAGTCAACCCTTACCTTCATAAGCACTTTATAACACTAGGAAGATGGTTTTATTTTTAATTGAGGTAGAGTAAACAAATTACATTTGAAGAGCATTGCTATTTTTAGGGAATGGAGGATTTGTAAGCTTTTTGGCAGCAATTCAGGTAAAAATCATGAATAAGTCTCACTCTCAAATTTGGCCCAGGCCTCGCCATAGCAGCCCTGCCTGAGTCCAAGATGAGATTTAGTGTTGCCTTTGTTTTATCCTTTTTCAGCGAAGGAAGAGTTGGGAGCAGATTTCTCAGTCCTGTGCCCAGGCTCAACCGCTGAAAATGTGAACTGCGGAGCGCTAGGAACCTAGGTCCTCACGCACATACATTCTTCAACCGTGAAAATGGTGAGACCGCCGCGTTGGAAACCGCAAATCCTGGGAAGACGCACTGCCTGGCTGCGCTCACCCCCAAAGATTAAAGCTTCCGTAGCACTTGAGGGCACCTTAGTCTAATGATGTACATCTCTCATTTGTTTCTGTACTTCATCGTAAAGTTCATACCGCACCACTGGAAGGAAAGATCAATATTTCAAATAATCTCCCTTTCCCCACCACACAATTTCACCGCACTGAGAGTAGCGCGCCACCCAATACCAGCCTGCGAGCGAACCATCCTCCAAAGAGCAGCGCCAGCTGCTTTATCAGAAATTCTTTCCGATTTTCTTAGCAACACGAGTCTCCCTTTCTAGAAGATCTTGCCTTTTGGGAAAAAGCTTTTCCAAATCAAGTTAAACTAACTTTACCCAAGGAAACCGATAGTTTTCCTCTTTTTTTAAAATGCTCTCCTCCACGCCCACCTTCTCTGGCTCTCGGCTTCCTTTACTGCGACCCTGCCCATCTCCCCTCCCTCTCGCCCACCTCCTTCGGTTTCCAAGGAGTTTGCACGTGATTGCCAGTCCTGCAAATTCGGGCCGCGGCCCTTCGCTTTTAACCGCTCTCCAAAGACTTGTTTCCTATCTCATTCAAGATGTTGCCAAAGCTCCCACCGCTGTAAAGCTGTATCCCTGCGAGCTTCCTTCCACCCTTTCTCTCTCTTTTCAGAGGAAACGCAGTGCCCGAGTTTCGCGGCCTCGAAATACAGGTCGGAGGTACGCGTCTGGAAACTTATCCCAACGCGTCTGACTCCGGGACTAGGGGCGCGGCGCTGCCAAGGAATCCCCGAGTCCCGAATCCCCGCCAGGCTGGCTCTGGGTGTGAGGGTCAAGCCTTTCCTACCCGTCTTGGTCCTTAAAGGCGAGCTGGGGTTGGTTTCTGACTCATCGACAATCATACGCGCGCGCGCGCACACACACACACACACACACACTCACACACACTCTCTCACACACACACACACGCACACGGGCGCGCGTACGCCCGCTCCTGGAGAGCTGGAGTTGGCCGAGCCGGAGGGGTCGTTGGCCCTCGGATACCAGGAGCCGGCGCGGGGAAGCATGCAGAGCACCGGGGCCCCGCAAGACAAGGCCCCCTGCACCGGCCACGGGCACCCAGGGCACCCCCACCCCCACCCCGAGTCGCCTAACTCCAGCGCCAGCCCGACCACCTCGGCAGTTCAAGTTTCTACTCACAGCGGGGCCTCCTCTTTCCCGACTGCCTTGCCCCCAAACCCTCACTTCACGCGCCTGGGCCGCCCTCTTGCCCCCCCCTCCCTCCGCAGCTCCGCGCCCGGTACGCTTCCCGGGGGCCGCCCAGACGCCCCCACCCGCGGCGGCGGCGGCGGCCCGGCGGTCTGGCTGGAGCTCGCCGCCGCCTCCCGCTGCTGCTTGCCGCGGCAGCAGGAGCTTCTCCGGGGCTCCCGGGCCGCCCTTATCTATTATTCACTCGGCTGGCCGCGGCGCTTTCCGGGGAGCCCTCACGGAGACGCCAGGGCTTCGCCCGGCAACTACTAGTTTGGGGATTGCCGTTTCTTAGAAACTGGGGGTGATGCGGGGGCGGCAGAACGCATTTTTGGGTTGTTTTGCTTTGGGGGGTTGGCTTTTCAGCCTGGAGCTCACAGGAGCGCGCTGCGCCCCGGGCCCAGGAGGGAGCGCGCCAGAGCCAGCGAGTGCGGCGGGCAGCCCCGCGAGCGGCCGAGGCTGGCGGGCAGGCTGGGGAAAAGAGACGCCGCGGCGGCCGGGTGAGCCGGGCCGAACAGAGCTCTTTTCCTCGACACCCCCAACCCCCCGCCGCCCGGCTCCCCCCGCGGCGCGCGCTCCGCTGGGCCCGGGAATCCCCCACGTCCCGGAGCCCCGACCGCCCACCGAGTTGCTGCTGCCTTTCACCATTGCTCCTTCCCCTCTCCTCCGGCCCCAACTTTCCCCAGCCTGGACATGCGCGTGTACGTATACACACACACGCGCGCGCACACACACACACCTCCCCTCCCTCGACTCCAGCTCCACTTCCCCGCGTAGTTTGGAGATGATAGATGCCTGTAGACTTTCACCAAACAAGCGGTGGGGGCAGCAGACTACAACAGTTATTTAATTAAAAGGCATTTTTCCTCTTTTTTTCGCTCTCGCTCCCAGAATAGCTTTTGCACCCCTAGACCCTGAGCACACTCCCGTCTCTCCAGGTTACCCGTGGCCGGCTAACACCCATCTCCTTCCACGCCCCCCCTTCTGGCGTCTACCTCCAGCTTCCCCGGCCCCTCCACCCCGGATTCACACCGACATGCACACCTACAGGCCGGCGGCAGGGAGCGTCGAGGGCACGATGCAGCCGGACTGCATTGCATAGTCATCAAAGTTAAGTGTGTGTGTTTGTGGGGTGCTTGTGCGCGCCAGGGGAAGCGCCGGGTCACGGGCGCCGGAGCATCCACTCTGCCCCCACCCCACCCCACCCCCCGCCTCCGCGGGGTCAGGGGACGCCTCCACTTGAGATTGCAGCCATTTTAGGGAAAGAGGTGGCTCCGGGCCCGGGGGGGAGGGGGGGGAGTGGAAGGGGAACAGCACGTCGCGAGGGACTCACAGCTCCGCAGCCCCTCGGCGCAACTGGAGGGCGGGCAGGCGCCGGGCGCACAGGGGCGCGGCGCCCGCGGCGACTTGAGAAAGGTTGCGCTCGAGTTCCCTGGATTTGCCAGGAGTTGTTCGGGGTAACGTGCCGGCTCCTGCCTCTTTCTCGGGTTCCCGCTGGGTTGGGAGGTTGGGGGCGGGGGGAGGCAGATTGGGCACGGGAGGAACGCGACCGCCGCTGGAGACTGGAGAGCTTTCGCTGGGGACGGGGGGGGCACCTCTTCTCGCCGGTTGGCACTGACCCAGACAGTGCGACCCACTTGGCCCCCCGGCCTCCCCACCCCCCCCCAAGCCTCTGCCTCCCCGCCGAGTGCCAAGTGAGCGCGCGGCAGGGGGCACAGGGCGCGACGCCGCCGGGCCCCGAGCCACCCCTTACCTGGTTGGAAGGGGTTTCCCAGGAGGAGCCGTAGTTGTAAAAGAAGGAAGAGAAGAAGGTGTCTTCCGACAGCCCGCAGCCCGCCATGCTCTGGATGCAAATAAAATGAGGAAAGGAAAAAAAAAAAAAAAAAAGCACACACACAAAAGCAACCAAAAATTTTCAAAATCAAATTAAACCAATAAGCGAAGAAGAAATTCTCTCGAAAATAAAGAAAAGGAGGGGGAAGGGAACTGCAAAGGGAACGCAAACTCTCGGCGGTGCTCGCTCTCCGGGTGAGGAGGGATGCTCGGGCTGCCGCTGCCGCCGCCGCCGCCGCCGCTGCCGCCTTCTCAAGACGGTACCTACAGAGGTTCGTCCTGACTTGGGCAGCCGCCGCCGCCGCCGCCTGTGCCGGCTGCGTGTGTGCGCGCGTGTGTGTGTGCGTGTGCGTGTGTGTGGTGTGTGCGCGCAGAGCGAGAGACCGCAGGGGAAGCGAGAGGGCGAGAGAATGAGCGAGCCGGGATGGAGGGCGCAGAGGCAGAGCGGGCGGGCGGGCGTGTGCGCGCGGGGGTGCGTGCGTGTGTGTGTGCGCGCGTGTGGCTGGGTGTGCGTCTGTTTGGGGAGCTCACCGGAGAGCCGGGGCCGTCACGTGGGCGCGCTGACTCCGCCGGCTGCCGGGGACAGCCTGTACTACAGCCCCGGCCACTAAATCAGCCGGCGCCGCCAGACCTTTGCAGCCCCCTCACGGCCGGCGGTGCGCGCCCCGGGACGGCAGGGGGCGCGGGTGCGGCCGCGGGCAGGTGGGCGCGAGGGGAGGAGGACAGCAGGATGCCCGCGGAGACGCACATGTCCCTCGCTACGCCCCGCACCCTCCCGGCAAGCCTTCCTCCCGCCCTCTTTGAAGATTTTTTTTTTTTTTTAATTCCTAAAATTGCTTTCCCGTGCAGAGACCCCTCTTCCAGCCATGGGGAAATTATTTTCACACAGTTGCTGTGTCTCGATTCCCTGTGCCCCTCGTCCCCCGCGTGCGCACACGCAGGCACACACACACACCCGTGGCCGCCTCCTCCCATCCCAAATGCAAACCCACTTCCTTTCGCCGGTTGCTGTAGTTAAGCTAAGTCAATGCTACATCAAACTAGGCTAGGCTGAGAAAACTGGAAAGTGGATTTAGGGGACAATACTGCCCCAGCAGGAAGAAAGGCTCTAGCCTGGCATTCTGTTGATTTAACAGTTTAAAACGAAAAGGGATTTTGTAGCTTCTGCACCTAAAACTCAGGCCCCTTGAGTCGCAATTCTTTAATTGGCGCTCTTCTCTTAAGTCTGCTGTATGGTCTAAAAATATAAACGGATATAATCTCCCCCCACCTCGAAATGGTATTTTAGGATTAAACCTTTTTCTCAATTTTAATAGAGCAGCCAAAAGTTTTTTTTTTTTCATGCAAAAAGCCATTCCTTACCTGCTCCCCTGAACTCCTTCTACAGATCTTTCTAGTGAGTAAAATTCAAATAAAAATGGGCAAATCGGTGTAAGATGCCTCTTACAAGAATTTGAACAAAGGAAAACTTGAAACAACCTGTTTTAGGCAATTTATATTGTTTTCTTTCTGAATTCTTTTTCCAAACGCTGCCCATTTTTATTCAAACCAATTGTGTTTTTCCGAGACTTCACACTTCCTCCTGCAAATTCCCCACTTGAGGTTGAAATCCTCTGTGAAATAAACATTTCCACAGCAACCCAGTGATGTCACAAACATCGGCTCATGATTTCAGAGGGGAAATAAAGCAGGAGAAAGGATCTCTCTAGAAAGACAGTTTCTGTCTTCTTACAAATAGCATCACTCCCAAGTAGAGATTCAGAAAACTTTAGATTTCTGGCTAAATACTTGTTTTTGTTTTTGTTTTCTGAGATTGACTTATTTTTCAATGCTATGTCAACCAATCTTTAAAAAAAAAATAGGTCATCATCCTTTTTTCTGGGTTCATGAACAATGGTCATGAACCATTTCACCAAATCAGTGGTCCCTAACCATACTGGCCACTACAGATTTTAATGAAGGGGAAAGGATTTTTCCCTAAAAAACTGATGTCAGAAAGAACATTGAGAGATGAAATTTAATGTACTAACTTCGGACCCAAATAATGCTGACTGACCTCGCTTCAAAAATACAATAGTTTTTAAGAAGTACTAGACCCACAGAAATTCTATTCTGTTATCAAAATTAGTGCTGATCTCACCACTATTGAATAGAGGGGATTCACCTCCATCATTCCTTCCATTGTTTCCTTTGTCTCCAGGCTTGGGGAAAGAGGGAAGCATTCTTCATGCTGTCCCCCATTTTAATCCTTCTGCAGTCTCACTCCTATAAATATTAAATGTAAAAATACTGGAAAATATAAGATTATGACCAATGCCTGGGGTTTCTTAGCTTTCTTGTCTAAATCAAGTTCTATAGATAATATTTCTGCTATAGAAATACAGAATATTGCTAGAATATCCTTCTAGTCTGTGGGACGCCTGGG
This sequence comes from Potos flavus, assembly GCA_028534135.1. Classification (NCBI taxonomy): domain Eukaryota; kingdom Metazoa; phylum Chordata; class Mammalia; order Carnivora; family Procyonidae; genus Potos; species Potos flavus. The sequence goes on along the minus strand of CM052899.1, from coordinate 160,203,955 downwards.
TGGCTCAGTTGGTTAAGCAGCTGCCTTCGGCTCAGGTCATGATCCCAGGGTCCTGGGATCGAGTCCCACATCGGACTCCTTGCTCGACAGGGAGCCTACTTCTCCCTCTGCCTCTGCCTGCCACTCTGCCTGCTCATGCCCTCTCTCTCTCTCTCTCTGACAAATAAATAAATAAAATCTTAAAAAAAAAAAAAAAGAAATCTAGTATGTAATCTAGGGACGCCTGGGTGGCTCAGTCAGTTAAGCGTCTGCCTTCAGCTCAGGTCATGATCCAGGGGTCTTGGGATCCAGCCCCATGTCGGGCTCCCTGCTCAGTGGGGAGTCTGCTTCTCCCTCTTCCCCTCTCCTCCTCCCCCTGCTTGTGTTCTCTCTCTCTCTCTCTCTCTTGCTCTCAAATGAGTAAATAAAACTCTTCAAAAAAAGAGAAAGAAATCTAGTCTATAACTAATGTCATTTATAGTTGACCTTTGAACAATGCATGGGTTGGGGCAGACCCCTGCAGAGTTGAAGATCTGTGTCTAACTTTGACTCCCCAAAAAACTTTTCTATGAATAGCTTACTGTTGACTTGAAGCCTTACCAACAACATAAATATCTGATTAGCACACACTTTGCATATGTATTATATACTGTATCCTTACAAGGAAGTAAGCTACAGAAAAGAAATTGTTATTAAGAAAAGCATAAGGAAGGGAAAATAGATTCGCAGTACTGTGCTGTATATACTTTTTAAAGTCCACATATAAGGGGACCCGTGGAGTTTGAACCCATGTTATGCAAGGGTCAACTGTATATTTTAGTCCAAACATACATTCTGTGCCTGCGGCTGCTTATTGCTTCCCTAGCTTCAGCTTGGGAAGTTAATTCTGTCTTTCTGACCCCTTTCCTAGTTGTTGAATGAATGGATTCATTCTTCACAACAACTCTAGGAGAATCCAGACACTTTATCCCCATTTCACAGTTGTGGACAGAGGCTCAGAGATGCCAAGGAAACTGCCCAAGGTCATCCAGCTACAAAGTAGTAGGAACTGAACCCAAACTTTGAGACCCTCCCCCTCCTCTCCCATCCAGCTCTAACCAAGCCCATCACAGTATTGCTCTAACATGACTCGTTCACATACCCCCTAAGAAGAGAGAGCATGGTTCTCCCCCTCCAACTGCCCCAATTGGTGATAAGTGTACCTTTGTGAGATACGCTCATGTAACACTGAAGGCACATTCACTAGCCCACCCACTCTTCGTTAGGACGCCGTCAGGAAGCCATTACTATGTTTGTTTCTATGGATAAGGAAACTGAGGCTCAGACTCCCAACCTCCTCCAACTGACAGCTAAGCAAGTGAGAGGCAGAGCTGGGTCTCGAACCAAAGACTTCTGGCTCATGACTTCTCTTTCCCTGAAAATTTACCCTTCCCATCTCCAGACACACAGGAAAATGGGTGCACGGATCCACAGAGCAGGCCCAGGACCTCCTGAGACATGCGGGGGATGGTGGGGGGGGGGGTGGAGTAAGTCAGGAACAGGTGGAAAGAATCTCCTCTGAGCAGCAAACAGGAAAACATTTGTATAAATGAAGTCTGGCCTCCAGCCACAACCATTTGGCTGCCTTCAAATCTCTAGCTCTTTCTTTTTAAACAGGGAAGGCCCAAGGAGGGCCACCTGGAGAGACTTCTGATAAAATGCCTCCTTCTTTGCCCAGCTCGCCCCTCTCCCAGGGCAGCCCTGTCACCCTGAAAGAATTCTTCCTCAGTAGGTTTGCTCACCTGGCATGAGCACAGTAACAAGGAGGTTTGTTTGCTAGTTCCCAACAACATAAAAACAAACCACCCCCCCTCTACCCCCACTGGGGCCCAGAACAGATGCAGACAACCCCTCGGGAAGCAGAGAGAGCTACGGGCTCATTGAGAAAAGATTGCCCAGCCACCTTGCCAACTTCTTGCCGTGCAGTATTCAGAGGTCTGAAGATAGAAACCCGAAACAGAAAGCTTTTGATTTCTGAATCCACTGGGGTTGGTTCTCTCAAGACAAACCAAACTTTCTTCTGCATGCATTCCTGTCATGTTGCCAAGTCACAATTTGTCACACCAAAAACGTGTGATGCGTGGAACTGATATCACTCCATTAATGAGAAAACCCATCTTTATTCATAAACCCTTCCCCCCTCCCAAGAAATCAGTTTTGCATTAATCTCATATTAGAAATCGGTTAATAGTCCAGATGATGCTGGGGTGTGTTCCTTGTTTGTAAATGAGGTGCATTAAGAGTCTCGTATCACCAGAAGACCGGTTCGTGAATGGTGGCTCAGCTCTGCAGATGCGAGAGGCCAAATTGTCGTGGATGTGGATAAGAAATTATCATTTTGGCGAAAACTGCAGCCGGGAAGCAGATGTGATACCCAGAGGAAGTAGATTCCATTCAGTCTCCTTCCTTTATTAAAACAACGTCTGCTAATTCATCTTGTTTGTAAAAGCCTTCTGAATACAGACTTAGGTGTTCCTCCTAAGGCAAAGGGAAAACCAGCACCCTTCCTGCCTTCAAGAGGTTCCCAGTCCCGACAAGCGTTGTTGGATCTACCAGTTTTTCTCTGTTAATTGTTGGAAATTTTCCATCCTCTCCTCAAAATTAGAGTTGCCCAGGGGAAAGAGGGAAATGCAGAAGTAGTGCGAGGAGGTAGAGGGCGGAGGAACGGTGGGACGGTGAAAAGTGCAGAAAGGCAAGGGTGGAAGGAAGGGCAGGGCCCTGAGGCGACAAGAAACGATGGCAGAAAATCACTGTGGCAGTCCCACCAGCAAGCAGGTACTGAGGGCTCGCGGTATGTCCGCCATGATGGTGGAGCGGGACCACCTTTCTTCCTTGGCGGCTTCCCTGAGACAAGACCGCAGGGTCATCTGTGTGTTGGGGAGGAGACCCTGGGAAACGCAGCAGGGAAGTAAGAGAAGCGAGAAGGAGGAGTGGAAGAGGCGTGATGGGTGCTACTGGGGGCCACTGGAACCCAGTACTGCTTGGGAACCCCTTGGAGCAGTGGCCACGGCACCTGTCGTCACCCATTCAAGGGCCAGGGGGGCGGGGCCTGGGTGTGGAGCCTCCAGCTCTCAGCTAAAGGCTGCTCCCCGCTGTTGCTAACTCCCCACCTGTACGTGCCGACCTGCCGCAGACAAGGACAAAGTGGGGTCTGGCAGCCGCAGAGAGTCTGCAGGGAGAGCCTGAGGTGAGGACCTGGGCCCGCAGACGTGGAAATGGTTAAGGGCTGTGGGGATATGGGTGGGGCATCTAGAGCATCTGCTCCCCAAACATTAACTCATTTCATTTTACAAAAACCTCGTGAAGTGGGAACGATTACATTTCCAGTTTTCCCCCAGAGAACACAGCCTAGGAGAGTAAGAAGTGGCATCTGTTGTTTTTACCCTGTTACCACCAGCTCCCTCTTCCAGGAACAGCCCCCTGCTTTTCCTTGGAGAAACATTCCCTCCCCCGTCTCTGACCTCACTGCCTCACTCCAGATACGTGCCGGTGACCCAAGCCGTCCTGCTAAGAGCGCTCCCTCAGATTGTCACAGGAGCTGCAGGGCAAGAGGTGTGTGTTTTCTGCTGGGAGAGCGAAGCCAGGAAGATGTAAGCCTGGAGCTCTTCCAGGCCATGTTCCTTCCACGAGAATGAACCCAACTGCTTGAGAATGAAGCCAGCCCAGAGGAAAGCCAGCTTGGAGATCCAGCCCTGACAGGAAGCACCACAGGTTCCCGATGTACATCCTTCGAGCAACTGGATCCAGCCCGACCTGAAGCTAGACACCTCCCCGGACTTTGCAAGTTCATAAGCCAAGAAACTCCTCTTGAACTATAAGCCAGTTTGAGCTGAATTCATAGAAGTTAAGCAACTTGGCCAAGATCACACATCTAAGGAGTGTGGAAGTAACACTCAAACCCAAGTAACCCTGATTGCATATGGCGCTATCGCACATGGTCTGAACCATCATGTTGTACAGAGGCAATCAGCATCCACCACAGAGCAGAGCTCATGGCCACATCATCCTTCTCAATGCTTGGCCCTCACTTGGAGCCCCCTTCCTTCCAGAAGCAGCTGCCAATTTGTTTAAGAGGATAAGGGATCAGGGTGCATCTCAGTTTTATTTGAATTGTTTGTCCCATCAAATCATGAAAAGGGCAGCCATGTCATAACGATGGTCAGTTGAAGAAAGTTCGGAGTCGAGGTGAAAGAAAGTTTTAAAAGAAAAAGAAATGGGGAATCGAGGCCTTCAGTTTTTTGTTGGTGGTGGGTTTGTTTTGTTTTGTTTTTTGCTTTTGTGATTTGAAGAGCCAATCAGGAGATATTTATGGACAAGCGTTTTAGTCAAGACTTGTGGTTGCAAGTGACAAAAACCCCACTTCCCTGACTAAACCAAAAGAGAGAGAGAGAGAAAGTGTGTGTGTTTCATTGGCTTACCCAACTGAAGAGATCAAAGGTAGGGCTGTCTTCAGGCGATCCTGGATCTATGCGAGGCTCAAACAAATCAACAATTTCTTGGTTTCGCTCGCCTTTGTGTTGACCTCCTTCTCAGTCTCACACAGAGCCTCCAGCAGCACCCGGCTCACCTCTTCCCTCTTACCAGTGGTTCTAACAGAAAGGGATTAGACAGCTGCCCCCCTCTCTCAAGAGTCCCAGCAAAAACCCTGAGACTGCAAATCGCTGGCTCTGACTGGGTCCTGTACCATCTTTACACGAGCCAGTGGGATGCAACAGTCCAACTGAGCAGACTTGAGTCACACGCCCGTCCTTGGCGCTGTTGCTGGAATCACCACTACCGAAGCACGTAGACTGTGAGACTAGAGAAGATGTGGTTCTCCAGGGGAAAATTGGGGCACAATCTGGTAATCTCCTATTTCTGGAAGAAGAATGATTGGCCGTCACGCAGGCAAAAATGGCTGTAATCCACCTTGACGGACATTACAGAGGACACCTGGCCTCTCCCTTGTCTTTAAAGAGTTCGTACTCTGTTCAGAGAAAAGTAACATCACACAAAGAACAACAAAGAAGAGATATAATAATGAATGAAGGTAATTGCAGATTCTTACTCCCAGGCAACCAAACTCAATACTTTAAGCAGACAAGTCTGAGGTAACTTATATAATTACTGGGATGGGCCAGAGAATTGGGTTTGGATGCCACAAATAGGAACAAAGCAGCCAGAAAAAGAAGCTGCATGACAGTAGGGAGTGGACACCAGTAACTCTACCACCCGCTGCCCTGGAAAAACAAGACTTTGCCACCTTGCTGGCCAGAATATCTGATCTCCTGCTTAGCGGCCACCGGACCTTGCTCCCTTCTGCCCATCAGTCTGGAGCAGCTGTGTTTGCCTGGGGGCACCTCAGTCACCTGACCTGCAAAGACATCTGGGAAATGTAGTTTTCAGCTTTCTGGCCTTGAAGTGCCGAAGGGTTAAGTATGGGGTGTCACTAGGGATAGTGAGTGAGTTCATTTGCAGGATGGGCCATAGAGCAGATTACAGGAGTTCAGTGGGAGAGAAGACAATAAAGAGTGGACTCAAGATCAGATCACCTGTGACACTGGTTTATCTGACTCGGTTCTGACATTTACTGAAAGCTCAGAGGCTCTAGATGCCAAGGGGTAGGATGTCCCCAGAAGCCTGGACGCCGAGCCCACCTGGGTCATTGTTTGTCTGTGGGAGCCAATCAGGAGGAAGTCTGGATGCTGTTTCGGGAAGAATAACCTTGACACCTCCCTCCCCTTCAACACCCACAGGCAGTGTCTCTTTGACTTACATACTTCTCTCCACTATGACTCCGTCACCCTGGACCAGGCCACGTTCCTCTCCAGCCAGGACCTTAGAGTAGACTCCTGACAAGTCTGTTTGCATCCATTCTTGACCTCTATTACCCGTCATCCTTCACCCTGCACGTGGGATAATCTTTCCAAAGCACAAATCTAATCATGGCTCCCCTTCAGTGGGCTCCATTGCTCCTTGGCTCAAAGCCCAAATCCCGTAAAACCACCTCTCCAAATTCCTCCAATCTAGCCACCCACACCTGACCCAAGTCTGACACACAGTTTTCTGTGATCGCGCGTGGCCTAAAAAGCCACGAGACCCCTCACGACCAACTCCTACCGCGCACCCCTCCAGTCTCATCACAAGTAACTTTCTCCTCTGCCCCCTGTCCCGGGGCCCTCAGCCCACACGCTGACGTTCCACACACGTCACATTCTTCCCCACGAGTATCACTTTGCCCCTATCGTTCCATGTGCCTGGAGTGCCTTTTCTACCCTTTCTGCCTGGCAAAGACCTTCTCCAAATCTAGCTTGAGAGTCGGCTTCTTTGGAGAAAGGCCTTTGTAACAGACTCCTCACGTCTGTCTCCTCCCTGTTTCTACCATTCCTGCGGTCCATTTCCCACAAGCCCGGTCTTACTCACTTTGATTTTCCCTACCTAGCACCAGACCTACTCGATAAAAGTTGGCTGAACAAGACGGAATAAACTTTAAAAAAAAAAAAAAAAGCAATCCCCTACACAGAAAGCAGTAATAAAGAAAATGTGTTCTACCACCACCTTGAGACCTCAATTAATGTGCTTTTCTCCTCGCGAATCCTTGCTTCCAAGCAAACAGAACCTGACAGCCTGAATTAAATCATTTATCTTTCTAGTTCTCTGCCTTGGCTCTAACACTAGTGGAAAAGCCCTGATATTTCATAAGAAACTGGCAAAAACAAAAGCTACGGCCCAGCACCTTGACTCTGTCTGGTTTTGCGACCCACATCCGCACACAGACAGGAGGAATGTTCATCTCCGACCTTTCTTTTACCTAGGCAGAAGGAAACGCCAGATTACTATCTTTGATCATTTTGTTTGCTCGCATAAACCCTAAAGAGGCTGAGTCTCAGCGTCTGTGCACACGCGTGTGTCTGTGCGCATGCGTGTGTCTGTGCACACACGCATGTGCACGTGTGCATGGGCCCCAGCCACGTTATTCAACTGCATACACGAATTACACAGCACAAGCAGCCTTATCAGAGAAGAACACAGCTGGAAACGCACAAGTCTTCTGCGAAATGTTATGTTCCAGTTCCTTGTGATCCACTGTGATGCCTTCTGATTTAGAGTGACCTATGGGTTTTTAACCACGGGCCTGTGAGGAAACAAAAGACTATTTCCACTCTGCCCCGTATAATTAAATACCTAGATGAAGTTTTCTCCGGTTCTGCCTTCAGAGCCAAACAATGCTTGTTTGCATTCCATCACCATATATAAACACCCACAGGCCAGGATAATTTACCTTGGCTGTTCTGTCGGTGGACCCTTAACTCAGGGCCTTCCGAATGGCATTTAAGCATATTAGAAAGGCCTCTGGTCATGAAGCCTGCAGTGTTTATTTTTCTTTAAATAACGAAAATATCCTAGTTACAGCCCGCTGTCTGGAAAGGGGGAATGTGGCTATAAACACTCTGTAGATCATCCCTACATGGGCTCTATAGAGTCAAATCTCTTTTTCTCTTCAAACCTCCGTCTCAGAGCTGCCCAGCAGTCACTAAGGCAGGGGTCTGGAGGTGGCTTCTCCTGGTGTTCCCTGCTGAGCTCTGGACAGGGAGCTCGCGGCAAGCAGCGAGCAGGCAGGACGGCCAGAATCGAGAGAGGTGGGGGGGTGGGGGAGGGGACAGCCTGGGGGACACCACAAGGCACAGCAGTTCGACCAGGCTCTCCCCCAAGCGTGACCAGGCACACGGACCACCTGGGGATCTCATCCCCACGCAGCCTGTGCCCGGCTGAAGCGGGGCTGGGGCCTGAGAGTCTGCATTTCCTAGCAGGCTCCTGGGTGATGCGGGTGCCCCAGGCCTGGGGCCCACAGTTGAACTAAGGAGGCCTTAGGTCTCAGCCTCCGACTTAGATAGGCCTGGCTGAGGGGCTGCCTCTTGGGAAGCTGGGCACTCTTGGACAAATTGCCTGGCCTCTCTGGGCCCCGGATTCCTTATCCGTGTAAGTGAATGAGAATACCTATCAGGCAGGTCTGCTGAGAGGCTTAAATTGTGATTTGTGAGAGGGGCTGAGCATAACTCGTGGCGAGTTATAAAAGCATTTGGCAAGTGTTACTGTTACCGGGCCCAGGGGCCTCCTGTCCCGCAGCAGGATGGTGACAGAATTGAAACCAGAGCCCACCTCCCCCACTCCCTGGAAAGGGTACCTTGCCCATTTTATTACTTCACTCTTTCTTGCAATAAATGACTTTTCTTGGTGTTATTGTGTCATTACACAAAGTAATACATGTTTGTTTAAAGAAAGGAGAGAGAGGAAGGGAGGAAGGAAAGAACAAAATAAAATAAAATAAAAATAAGAAATGCCACCTGCAGAAACAGCAGGTGGCATTTTGGTCTATGTACCTCCAGTCACAGATACACATTCATCAGAAACCACAGAATGATACTGTACATAGTTTCTAATCCTTTATTTTCACTTGACACATCACAGTAACGATGGAAACAATACAGAAATAAACAAAGACAGTAGCTCTTCTTCATGAGGCTCTTACTGTGGGCCAAACACCCCCTCACACAGGGCATGCCCTCGCTCATTAATTTCCGCAGACTCTCAACTTCTTTTACAGGTGAGGACACCGAGGCCCGGAGCGTGTAGTTTACCCAAGGTCACATAGCCAGTCAACGCGGCTAACTCCAGTTGGAAACCAGGCAGCCTACAAGCACAGCCTGGCCTGTTCATTTTTATATGCAGGGTTCATCCTGACACGCTCTCTGACCACCTGTTATACTTCCCACTTACCGCATCATGAATATCTGTCCGTGCCAGTCCCTGCCGTGGCACATCATTTTTGGTGTCTGCGTAGTATTCCACTGTCTATTGTTGGGTCCATTTCCCAGATGAGAAAGGCGAGGCCTGGGTGCACAGTAGAGTGGCAGATAGTAAGGGGAGCAACCACACCTGCCTGGGAGCCTGGGCGCGGTGCCCCCAACGGCAGTCCCTCAAGAGCCGACGCGGAGCACCAGCCACGCGCACATACTTGTTGGTCCCGTGGAGAAGGGAAGACCAGCGCGATTCTTACCGCCGTGGAACCTGCTGCCCGGCGGGCTGAGCCATGCGGTAAAATAAGTAAGCAGATGGGTGAATGGGATGATCTGAGCTTTCGATGAAATCTCAGAAAACTGGTCCCAGCCTCTGATCAGAAGAATGGAAGCGGCAGTGAGAATCTGAAAGACTGAGGAGGTGAGATGGTAATACCCCCATGACGAGGAGGAGGTGGCCCCACGGTAATCTAGACGGATTTATCCACATCTCTTCACACAAAACAAAACAAAACAAACCCTAGGGGATGAGACCCAGAAGTATGTGTACAGAGTTGTCATGGAGAACATGTGCGAGAGGGCACAGAGCGGGGAGGGCAGGGGCTGGAGTCAGAGGCTGGAGGGCGTGAGCCTGGCCCTGCCCTCTGCGTGGCCTGAGACCGAGCTCAGTCGCCTGGTCTGCAAAATGGGCTTGTGACACTCACCTTCGGACGGGGCCGCTGGGAACATGAAATGGAAAGACCGCATAAGGCAGCTGCCCCTGGGGACACTGAGGGGACCCTGAGCCCCGCAGCTACTGTTGACACAGCCTGCGCCTGGCTGCTGCAAGGTCAAATCCGTACATTCCAACATGTCTACTGATCCACGGTGGGATAAGGAGATTCTGGAGACCTCACAAAGCACATGGACTCGTGAGCCCACCGGGCACTGCCACGGTGTCGGGATTAAGACCCAGATAATACTCTGCACGTCATTTGCCAAGTCTCACCTCCAGGGCAGCCGAGAAAGCTCGGAGTAGTGACTTTCAGCTTCTCATTTGCTCTGTTTCCTCTGGTAAACTGAGGAAAATGCCACCTGGGCCACCCCGACCACCCTTGACTTCTCGCCCCTCTCACGTGGTGCCACAGTTGAGGGAGAGGCCCTGGGGGGTGGGGCGACGACAAAGAAGCCGTCTTTGTTCATGACCATAAACCCTACTGACATCGGATCCGCCATGTGGGGGGCACCAGGCTAAGCGCTTTACCCCCACCATCTAACTTCATCCTCCTGCCTCCCGTTCTCTCCATTTTACAGATGAGGGGACCGAGGGTCCGAGAGGTTAAGGAGGTTGGCCGGGGCCACACAGCAGTTAGGCAGCTAGCTCTGTGCCAGGCCCTTTTCACATCCCCAAGCTCCATCCTTTTCCACCTCACGGACCACTCCCCCGTCTGTTTCATCCTGGTTAGCTGCCCCCTCGTCTCCAGATCCCAGGGTGTCACTTCCTCGGTGAGATGTCCGAAATTGGGCTCGCCAAGCTCTGTCGTCGCCCTCCTTTCGCCTGTCCCTGCTCCAACGGCACAACTGTCCATGCGATTACTGGCGTTCCATATGGAGTAGGGGTTAAGGGTACCGCTCAGGCATGGGGTCCCTGGGACTGGAGCAAGCACCACCTCCTTCCGGCTGAGCGATTTCGGGCAAGTTCCCCAGCCTCTCTCCACCTGTTTCCTTGTCTGCCACCCGAGCGACATGCTGATAACGACCTCACGGGACGGTGGCCCCGACGAAAAGACCAGCACTGCTAATCTGCCTGGGGCAAAGCTCGGCAGGGAGCCCATGACACCTGCGGGGAGCGGCCCGAAGGCCGAGCCCCCTCACACCGTGCCCTGCACCAGGCCAGGTCTGAGTCCAGCACCGCGGCGGGCAGGGCGGGCGCGCCCCAAGTACCTGGGGAACTCGGGGGCAGCGCTGTTGTGATCCGCGCCCCCACCGCGCGGTCATCGGCGGCTGAGTAGCTCGCTCAAGGTCGTGCAGCTGGTTGAGGGGCCCGAATGCTGTGCTCATTACATTTCCCCATTCCTCTGGCTGTGGGCTCTTGCTTCCCACCCGTGGGGCAAACACCCATGGTCTGGGTGGGAGAGGTGGCACGGGGGTCGCGGAAGCTTAGGAGGAAACTTCCTCCGATGCCAGGCGGGCCCATCTTCACACTCTCCTCCCATGGGGGGCACGGGGCCTTCAGTCACCCGGCCCCGCCATCCTGAGCAGCCAGAAGCAAAGCTGGCAGCAGAGGGGCCGAAGGGCGCCCCTGGGAGGGGGCAAGAGGGGCCTCAGTGGGCAGACCTCCCTGCACCAGGCGGCGGGATGTTCCACAGGGCCTCGGGCTCCTGGGCACGGAATGAGGAGGATGCGGGGGTGGGGAGCTCCCATCTCTCAAATGCCCTGGTGTTTTTAACTTGTTCCTTTATTTCCTCCGGGGACTTGCATGCGGCCTGGGCCTAATGATTTCCTGTGAAAGCTCTGCCCGGGGTGTTTTCCTGTGTCCTCGGAGGAAGGACTATTCCAGCCAGACCGGCTCCGTTCCCCTCCCCTCACCCTCTCGGACCAGACCGACCCAGCACTTTTTTTCCGTTGAATTTAAGAGCCTTGCAGACACAAAGATCCTTTTAGCTTTTAACATATTTAATAATTTATTATTTATCTGATTTTTTGTAGATGTGTCCCTCAGATCGGGCCTTTGCATCTCCAGTTTCCAATTTGCACCTACCTGACATGGTCTCTGTTACCGCCCATTGATGCTTGGAAAGGCCAGGCTTCCTCTTTTAACACTTCTTTATAGTCCTAATGAACTTCCATGCTTCATTTACTCAAGAAGACAGCTCTCGCCCCCTTTTACATTTTCCTGCTCACAGGCATACAAATCATATGTGTCACTAATACAGTGTTGGTTTTCCCCGGCGTTGGTGCTTTTTTTAAACATGTTTGCCCTTCAGCTTGCTATTAACCAGTTTCTTCCTACTTTGAAAAACTTGCTCTTTTAAATTTCATCATTCAGTTTTTTCCTCGGGGATTTTACCCTTTATTAAGAAGTCAAAACCAATTTTGGAGCAATCATGGACACCAAATAGTCTCATGAATCTTTTGTATGTTTCACAGCTCCTGGCACAGGGGTGGGCACACGGCAGGGACACGATAAATACGTGTGGCCGCCGAGGTGGCCCGCAAGGACTGGGAGCCTGGGAGGCATCCCGGTGAGGTGCACGGGTGTGAGCTCAGACCGCGTGGGGCTGAGTCCGGCTTCTATCCCACAGCAGCTGCGTGGCCTCGAGCATGGCCCTCAAGTGCTCTGGGCCTCGGCTTCCTGAGCTCTCAAATGGGAAGGAGAGTCATTCTACCATCTTCCAAGGCTTCTTGCAAGCAAGAAGGAAGTAAAACACTTACGATGGTTCCTGACAGACCAAGCTGTCAGTGAATGATAACTTTTGTTATCACTGACTGCCTGCTATTTGCAAGACTTTTAATATTAGAGATTATCTTCGATCAAAGAATCCGGCGAATCCTGCCCCTTCCCCCCCTCCCAATTCAGAGCCACACGGGATAAAGGTAGTAAGAAGATCTTGTCCTTGGTTGTCTACGCAAGCATTCAGCTGTGTGGAAAGGACCCATTCATGTGTCCCAGTGTCACCCTGTCGCTGCCAGGTGACCTCAAGGACAGCATCTGTAAAATGGGGATGGTACTTGGTCGTTTACTGAGAACCCACGATCTCTGTTCTAAAGTCTATCATGTTCATTTAAGCAATTTCCTGACTCATCAGTCTAAAGCAAATCGCCCACACACCAGTTCAGAACAGTTGCTAACCAGCCAACGGAAGCCAGCCGGTCCTCTGTAAGGATGGTGGGCTCGGGTGGCAGAGGCAGAAATAACCACTAGGGGGCGAGTGCGTTCATTCATTGTTCCCAGTGGTGCATCCGTCCCAGAACTAGGGAACCTGAAAGCTAGCGTGCGCAGGGCACCTGCTCTAGCCCCATGTCCCTGCACACTACTGCTCGTAATCTTTCCACTGCCCCAACTCAAGAAATTGTATTAACTCCATATCGGAGCCGAGACATCTGAGCCTAGCCTGCCCAGAGGAAAAACTGAAGGAACCTAGTTTTCTCTTACTCCACCAGGCTGGCCCCAGGATCCCAGGAGAGGGCAGCACTAAACTTTGCCTGGAGGAAGGGAAGGTGTGCAGATACCTGAAACGTAGACATTAACAAAATGGCGACTCAGGTGCATCTTCCCCCCAAAAGGAGCATAGGTTTGGGCCTATCTTTCCTAAAGTATGTCCCAGGGAACATAGGTCCTGGGAAGTGCTCTCTAAAGAGCGTCTAGAATCACATAAGTCCATGAAATGTGGCCTTCACCTTTCTCTCTGAAATACAAAGTACACATTAATTAAAGGTTCTGAGAAGTCCTGCAGTAAAGAAACATGTTTGACTGTTGAAGCCAGTCAGCATTTCCCCAACCTATTTGACATGAAGGTTTTTATATGCGTGTCATCTCTATTAATGTTCACTTTGAGATACACTGGTTTTGGTAAATAAAGAACATAATGAAAGCGAAAAAAATAAGACCTTATACTCTCGAATAAGGAACTGCCACAGGTGTCTCAGGACAGAGGAAAATGCGTCCAACCAAGATACCTATGGAAAGTCTGAGTTATGAAACAGAACCAGGACTACAAAGAAACCTAAAGTCTTTCAGCATTCAAGGGTGACCCCCAAATATAATCCAGAAGACAAAATCAAATGGCAACCAGGTTGTTTCACATCATGGGGTACAAAATCTGTATTTTAGGAGTTCGTGCTCAGAGCTAAGATCTCAAGCATGGGACGCAAGTTTATTCATGAAGTTGCTCTGTCCACCAACACGATGAGACGTTTTGCTGTGGCTTGACAATTGAATGACTTGGAAAAGTACAGTCCCTGCAGCAGCAGCAGCAGCCAAGACCTGGAAACATCCTAAGTGTCCGTAGACAGATGAATGGATAAAGAACATGTAGTATATACATACACACAATGGAAAAGTATTCAGCTCCCACCCCCAAGAAGGAGGAAATCCTGCCATTTGTGACAACATGGATGGACCCTGAAGGCCTTATGGTAAGTGAAATAGGTCAGTCACAAAGAAAAATGCTGTATGAGGTCACTTACATGTGGAGTCTAAAAAACCAACAACACTCACAGAAAAAGAGGTCAGATTTGTGGCCACCAGAGGTGGGAGGTGGGGGGAGGCGGCACTGGATGAAGGTGGTCAAAGTATCAACTCCCAGTCATAACGGGCGCCTGGGGGGCTCCGTTGATTAAGCATCTGCCTTCGGCTCAGGTCAGGATCCCAGAGTCCTGGGATCGAGTCCCACATCGGGCTCCCTGCTCAGCGGGGGGGTCTGCTTCTCCCTCTCCCTCTGCCGCTCCCCTGCTTGTGCCTGTGCTCTCTCTCTCTGTGTCAAATAAATAAATAAAAACTTAAAAAAAATCAAAACTCCCAGTTATAAGATCAGTAAGGATTAAGGATGTCACTAGTGGTTACCACTACCGTATCGTATATCTCAAAGTTGCTAAGACAGTAGATCCTAAAAGTTCTCATCACAAGGAAAATAGAAACATTTCTGTAAGTATATGAGGTGGTGGATGTCAACTGACCGTGGAGCCCAAGTCACAACATATGTGCGTCGAGTCATCACGCTGTACATCTTAAATTTATACAGTGCTGCATGTCGACTGCATCTCAATAAAACTGAAAAAAAAAAAGAACTTAAACAGTACTTACGAGGATTACTCAGTAAAATAAATTCAAGAAAGAGAGGGAGAGAGAAAGGAAGGCAGACAGAATATCAACACACACAGAGGGCAAAGAGTCCCGTCCACAAGGGCAGATGGTTGGACTCTCGGCGGCTCTGAAATCTGCCTTCTCCAGTTCAGGCAGAGGCCAGCAGAGAGAAGGAGGGAGCCAGCTGCGGCCCTACAGCTGGAGCAGCGGCAGGGCTGACCCTGCGGAGACCCTTGCTTAGCACAGGAGCCCAGCAGCTTCCGCTGACCTCACGCCTCGGGATGGCACCGAATGAAGACAACAGTGACCGCTCCTGGAGAGTTGCAGACCGGGTTGCAGATAGGGCGCAAATCCTGGGCTACTCCTTTTCTTGGTGTGGTCTGACTTCCCTCCCCTTGAACCTGAGCTGGCCCTAGTGATTCGCTTGCTCAGGGAAAATGCAGCAGCAACGAGGTCCCGGGACTTTGGAGGCTGGATCCCAAGGAAGCGTTACGGCTTGTGTCCCAGTCTCTTGGGACACACTCTAGGAGCCCGCCCACTCTTCTGTGGCCTTTCCGTGGTCTTTCTGAGAAAGACCAAGCGGCGCTCGGGCTGAGCTGCAGCGAGCAGCCGGTACCACCCTGCCGGCCACGGGAGCGAGCCGTCTGGGAAATAGACCTGCCGCCCCCAGTCCAGCCATCCCCGCTGTGGAGCACCAACACGCCGCCCAGCCCGCCCTGAAAAACCTCACCCTGTGTTCACGGAATACAGGAAGAGGGTCGTTTGCAGCCACTGACCTTGAGGTCATTTGCTAAAGAGCGGTAGATCGCCGAACACACTTCTGTTGAGCTACTTCGGGATGGGCACCAGGGCTGGTGCTCTCCGCCACCTCCTGTCATCTTCGTGGGAATCTGCACACGGTAGGTATTTAATCATACAAACATGAGAACTAAGGCTTTGGCCTTGGTAAGATTAAGCAGCTCACCCAAAGTAAGACCAGAAGTCTGTTTCACCTGTCTCTGATACTTTTAATGACTAGGAAACCCTCAAGGGGTAGAGTCCACCCAACGTGCTAGGGAAAAAAGTAGGTGGGAGAAAAGTAAAGGGAAGGGCAAGCTTCTGTGGGTGCAAGAGACTGCACCTCCGATTTGGCCTAAAATAGAGTACAAGGTGTCGGCTATGGAGAATTTTCATAGAAATGGGCTCTCCCTCCGGCTGCGGTTGCATCACTGCTACGGACCTGCACTGGAAAAAGAAGGGAGGGGGGCACACGGGTGGCTCCATGGGGTAAGCGGCCAACCCTGGATTTTGGCTCAGGTCGTGATCTCAAGGGTCGTGAGATCAAGCCCCATGTGGGGCTCTGCGCTCAGCACCGAGTCTGCCTGTCCCTCTCCCTCTGTTCCTCCCCCCGCTCACACTCTCTGCCTCCAAAATACATACAGACGTCTATACATAAAATCTTAAAAAAAAAAAAAAAAGGAAGGAATATTTTCACAATGTTAAAGACTTTCTTCCCCCTTTAAATTAGCAAAGCCAGCACATCGACCATGCCCTTGACATGTCGTTGAAGAACACTAACGCTATGGACTCAGCCCCTCCTCTGTGTCGGGCACGGCCTCAGGTGCCTCACCTGGCAGGTAACCACAGGCACGTTTCCTTACGTTTGTAAGGGCTTTAGAGTTTACAAACTACATTTGCCCACATGCTCATTTCATCATGAGAGCAGATGCTTTTCCTGGGGAGCAAACGGAGCCAAATTAATCAATGAATAATTAATATTTATCAGGCAGTAACGACGTGATGGAGAAATACGGCCCTTCCTTGCTGTCTCTTCCCTGCCGGTTTGCTTTTCTCCCTTTGCTTTCTTACTACACCGTTTGTACTGTAATGGTCTGTATATATTTCCCTCATGGGCCTGTAA
>CM052899.1:160079961-160187375 GCA_028534135.1 Potos flavus | reverse complement strand
TGGATGGATGGGTGGGTGGGTGGATGGATGGATGGATGGGTGGATGGGTGGATGGATGGGTGGATGGATGGATGGGTGGATGGGTGGATGGGTGCATGGGTGGATGGATGGATGGGTGGATGGATGAGTGGATGGATGGGTGGATGAATGGATGGATGGATGGGTGGATGGATGGGTGGATGGATGGATGGATGGGTGGATGGGTGCATGGGTGGATGGATGGATGGGTGGATGGATGAGTGGATGGATGGATGAGTGGATGGATGGGCGGATGGGTGGATGTGTGGGTGGGTGGGTGGGTGGATGGATGGATGGATGGATGTATGGATAGGTGGATGGGTGGGTGGATGGATGGATGGACAGACTGTATTCACAGTTAATCACCCCGTCCCTGTGACATTCCTGACTATGTGATTATGGGCCAGGCACTTAACCTTTCTGAAGGGAGATTCTATTACTTCCATAGTTACTGGGAATTAAATGACCAGTGCATGTTTCTCGTGGGGGTGGACACGTTGCTAACTCTCCAAAGCAGAAGCTACAAAGAGGAGAGAGAGGAGGCTACTGCAGAGGATGAAGAGCTGGAAGATGAGCATGGAGAAGACAGCACAGGCTAAGTCATCAAAAGAGGCACTAAGGAAGAAAAAGAGGATGCATTTAAAATATTATCTGGTCCTCAAGGTGCCCAAAGCCTAATATTTAGGGAGAAATGAGAAAAGACACCAAATCTACCAGGCCTTTACCATCAAGTGTAGGGTGTGAGGGTGGATGGAGGCAGACAGGGAAGTAAGGGGAGGTTTTAAGATGGACAGAAGACGGTCAGGAGGATTCAATGACGTGGGCGGATGGGGGCTGGGGGCGGAGCAGGGGGAAGGAAGGAGACCCATACCAGACAAGGACGGACATGCAGTGAGAAGGTACTTTGGGGGCAGTGTGTTTGGGGACTCCAGCTTTGTGGAGCGCTCACAGAGAGTTGAAAGGAGTGACAAGATAGGAAAGGTCCTCCTGACAGACACAAGGGGGGCATCACGGCAGCGGTGTGCCGGTTTTCTACTGGCTGCAAGTGAGCAATGGTCCGCCGTCAGGCCCAGGGTGACAGCACTAGGAATGAGCCAAGTACTGGGCTAAGTCACTACATGCATGACCTCATTCAGTGTCCACACCAAGCTCATCTGGTGCCAACCACACTATTATCCCCATTTCATAGATGAGAAAACAGAACTGAGACCTCTGGTCACCCAGGGTAATACAGCTCGTGAGACATGGGGTTAGGCCTTGATTTCTGATTTGCCCAAGGCCAAAAGAGGAGGTTGTCACACTGCTCCAAACCCACCTTTGGTGCTGTTCCACATGAGCGAAGGGTAGAAGTTAGAGAGAAGCGGGTCTGGGCTCAGCAGAAACAGTTCTCTCAGAATTAAGGCTGAGCCTGACTGTCTGCCCGCCCCCCCCCCCCAACTCTGCCAAAAGTAGCCCCTCCGTGGGAGCTCATCGGACAGAGCTGACTGAGGGAGGGCAGTAGGGACTACCTGTCATGTTTTCAGGCTGCCTGGCCCCTTCTGAACTTCTCCTCGACACAGTTTCATACGGATAGTTTCGGTGTCGTTGGTTTTTGTGGTCCTTGCTTATTTTAGTATCTCAGAGGAAAAGTCAAGAAAGCAGGGTTTGGCCTGAAGAAGGGAGATAAACCTCCACAAGTTTATGTAAGGGATAGGCCTAAAGATCCTTAGGCGATTCATCAAGAAGAAACAGGCTGAAAGGGGAGGATACTCGGATGGGAAAGAACTAGAAAATTCCACCAAGATAATAAAACATGGGCTCGCACTACAACTCCACGGGGCTGCGTGCGGAGGGCCCCTCTACGGGAGGCAGGAGGAAGGAAACTGCTAGGACTGACTCCTCTGGGAGGCCGGACCCAGCGACCTCCACCACTGTGTGGATAATGTTGGTGCAACAGATAGTATTCCATCACAGTCTCCCACTCTTCCAGAAAGTTCTGTAAGGTTAATTTTGGCTACACCTGACCCAATGACTTCTACCACTTTTTGGAACATGACCGTGCAATAGGCGGTATTCCATCACAGTCTCCCACTCTTCTAGAAGGCACTATACAGTTCACATTGGCTACAAACAGAATCAACTGTTTGGTCAGTCAATGGCTGCTGTCCCTGTGGACTTGACCATTTGCCTGTTTCCATGTACATCTACTGCCAAAGTGCTAGGCAACCTCCTCCCCATGACTTCTATACTGGTTGGTCTAGAAACTGTCATTACTCACTGAGTGCATCAATTATCTACCAAATGCCACTGCAGAAGGAACACTGGTGAAGCACATGGAAAGAATCCTGTTGTCATTTATTTAGGAAAACTATCGCTATCCTTTTTTTTTTCCCAGCTTTTTAATTTATTGAGGTATTTAGCACATACCCTCCCCAATGTCCATCCCCCAGCCACCCCACCCCTCCCACCACCCCTCAGCAACCCTCAGTTTGTTTCCTGAGATTAAGAGTCTCTTATGGTTTGTGTCCCCACCCCCACCCCCCGGTCCCATCTTGTTTCATTTTTTCCCTCCCTACCCCCCTGTTTTTCAATTTTCCCTGTTTTCTTATGGTGTCAGGACTTACATCTAAGTCTTTGATTCAAGTTAATTTTTGTGAGTGGTGTAAGAGCAGGGCGCAGTTTCATTCTTCCTCATGTGGCTATCCAGTTTTCCCAATGCCATTTACTGAAGAGACTGTCCTTTCCCCACTGGTGTGTTCTTGGCACCCTTGTCAAAAATTAGTTGACTGCATTCATGTGGGTTTGTGTCTAGACTCTACTCTGTTCCACTGGAATGGAAGAATATAATATACAAACCATGTATCTGATAAGGGTTCATAAATAAAACATATAAAGAACCCATATAACTCACTAGAAAAAAAGCAAATAATCCAATTTAAAAATGCACAAAGGACCTGAATAGACATTTTTCCAAAGAAGAATGCCAACAGGTGCAAAAAAGGTGCTTAATATCACTATATCATCAGGCAAATGCAAATGCAAATCATCTCCCATCTGTTAGGGTGGCTACTATCGAAAAGACAAGAGATAACAAATGTTGGCAAGGATGTGGAGAAATGGGGACACTTATACACTGTTGGTGGGAATGTAAAATGGTACAGCCATTATGGAAAACAGAATGGTGGTTCCTCAAAAAATTAAAAATTGAACTGCCATGTGATCCAGTAATCCCACTCACTCACGGGTATTATCCGAAGGAAATGAAATCAGTATTTCCGAGCGGTATCTGCATGCCCCGGTACATTGCAGCTTTGTTCACAACAGCCAAGACACGGGAACCACCTATGCTCTTCCATGAATGAGTGAAGAAAACATGATATTGAGAACACACACACACACACGCACACACACAATATATATAAATATATACACAAAGGTATACTGCTCAGCCATAAAAAGGGAAACTCTGCCATTAGTGACAATATGGGGGACATTATGCCAAGTGAAATAAGCCAGAAAAAGACAAAGGTAAGTAGTGTGTATGGTATCACTTATATGTGGAATCTAAAAAAGAAAAAAAAATCCTACTTTATAGAAATACGAAATAGAACCATGGTTGCCAGGGACTAGGGGCAAGAGGAAATGGGGTGATACAGGTCAAAGGGCACAAATTTTCAGTTCTAAGTAGTTCTCCGGATCTAATATACATCTTGGTGACTCTAGGTGGCCCAAGCATGTAACATTTTTTTTTAAAAGATGTTTTTATTTATTTATTTGACAGAGAGAAAGAGATCACAAGTGTAGGCAGAGAGGCAGGCAGAGGGAGAGGGGGAAGCAGGCTCCCTGCTGAGCAGAGAGCCCGATGCGGGGCTCGATCCCAGGACCCTGAGATCATGACCTGAGCCGAAGGCAGAGGCTTAACCCACTGAGCCACCCAGGCGCCCCGGGATGTAACATTTTTAAAGAGCCATCTTTTTATTAACCAACGAGTTGGTTGCACTCTTACCGGAAAGGAGTGCCTCTACAGTATCAAAAATAGCTTGCACTAACAAAAGTGAGCATTCAGTGAGTGCTTTCCCTAGATTGGGCAGTGTGTTAAATGCACTAAGTATTAACTCCGTTACTCCTCACAACACTGCTTCCTGCTAGATACTATTCCCATTTTAAAGACAAGGAAAGAGGCACTGTGAGTTCAGTTGCCTTAAGTCTGGATCAGGGTCTGTGAGAGCAAGCACCCCTTCCTCTCCACTCTCAGAGGCCACAGCAGTGACGTGGGGCCCCCCCACCCCTGTCTGGGCATCTCCCCGGCCACAGGGTTTGGCTCAGCGGTGGGTACAGGTCCCAGCGGAGACAGCCTGACACAAGAGTTCCTGGGAAGAACCACTATCTTTACAATGGAGGCAGCTGACCTTGAAGTTGGTAAGAGTTGGGATCCCCTAGGAGGATGCAAACGAAGCAAAACAGAGGAAAGCAGAAGGGAGGGGAGGGACTGCGTCCCAAAGCCCTTGTACTTGTACTTGGACAGCATATACTTGAGCCCGGTACTGAGCCCCATCTGAATCCGTCTCCCTAGACTCTTCCGCGGTCTGAGCCAATATATTGCCGGTTTTACTGAAACGTAGTTGGGTTTTCTGTCATCTACAACCAGAATGTTTGTAACTGAATTTCTAACCACAGTTCTTTTTTTCTGGATACTTGTCATTGAATTAGTCTTTGTTGAGAACCTATTAGAAATTTGGGTCCTTCACTGTAGTTTCTAAGGGAGAGTAACAAGTCTGGGACCGTCCGCAGTCACCAGGAACTTAGCATCACACTGGGAGTGAGACGCCCACCCTGTCCACCCTGACTCGCCCACAAGTTGAGTAGCAGAGCTGCCCCAAGGCAGTGACTATGTGCCAAGTGCGAAGAGGGAGATTGGCTGCTGAGGAAGGAATGGGCTGGAGGGCGGTGAGGGGGCCAGGGAGGGATGAGGTGTCAAAGGCCATGAGCAGCTGTGCGGATGGCAGCAGGGTAACCCAGGGAGGGAACCAACTAGTGACAGCGGAGTTGAGGGTTGATTTCCAATTTGCGTTTCCCCCAAAAGCAGACCCTGAGACAATTCAGTGCGTGTATTGAGTTTGGGATGTGATCCCTGAAAATGCTGCTAGGAAAATGTGACAGGGAAGGGAAGGAGGCCAGTAAGAGGGCCACTGTCAAGCTCGATAGAGCTGTCCTGGGAAGCCCTGGGAGATAGTGGGGAACAGGCTGGAGAATCAGCCCAGTGAAGAGGAGAAGAATGAGGTATTCGTCTACAAACTTCCCCGCCGCAGCGTGACTCAAAGCTGCTTCTGGGGCCACCGCCGCTTCAAGCCTGCCCGCGGCCGGGGGACCACGAACACCATGGGTAGCCAGGCACAAGGGCTAGTCCCACAGGTCTGCGACAGTGGGACTGCCTTTCCATCGAGCCAGGACAGCGAGGATTTCTCTGTCCCCAGTGGTATCGTAAAACCTGTCAAGTGGCTCGCTGAAGGCTAGGAAGTTTGGGGCCAGATGGGAACGGGAGGAGGAATGTTTTGAAAAGGGGAACTATCTTCTTAAACTCCAGAGCCCAGCGAACGTTTCAACAGTCACACGGCAAAGGCGGGGAGTGCGTCCAGATGATCTCCCCAGCTCCCTGCCAGCTCTGCTGATCTCTGAGAGTGATTAGGATGAAACAAATCTGCTCCTCCTGAGAAGCCCAGGTGAGCCATGAGGCTCACCTTTGCCCTCTGCCCGGCACAGTGGCCCAAATCCCCACAATTATGGTCTTAAAAAGCTGCTGGTCTTGGACCAGGCGCTTTTGTTTTTCTCATTTGCAGTGGAGAATTAATGCCAATTTCTTGCTGGCAACCTGCTGTGTGTTTGAAGCATTCCTTCATTTAAGCAGAGTGCCCTTTTTTTATTGGAAGATTGGAGGAAGAAATATACAAACTACACTAAAAATATAGGTGAAGTAGGAATGTCATTTAGGAAGCCTTCAAGTTAGAGGAGTCCTATCACACAAACAAGATCTTTCCCTCCTTCATGCAATCCACAAATATTTCATGGAGCCCCTACTTTGTGCCAGGCAAAATGAGTAAAGCCTAGACTCTGCTCTTCTGTGTATATATATAAAAAAAATGTACACTTATGGTCATGTTGTGATCAGTGCTAGGGGAAAAGAGATTAAGGAGGGGAAAGAGTGATATGAGAGCGTGTTATCTGAAATAGGTCCCTCTGAGCAGGTGGCATAGGAGTAGAGACCTAAGAAGGTAAAGTGAGGAAGGAAGCCATGTGGGTATCTGGGGGAGGACATTTTAGAAAAAGGGGAGCCAGGGGCGCGGTGGCTCAGTTGTTTTAAGCATCTGCCTTAGGCTCAAATCACAATCCCAGAGTCCTGGGATCGAGCCCCATGTCAGGAGTCTGCTTCTCCCGCTCTCTCTGCCACCCCTCCCCCTGCCTGTGCTCTTTTGCTCTCTTTCCCTCTCAAATAAACAAATAAATAAAATCTTTTTTAAAAGGGGGGGGCAGACCAGAAGGCACTTGCATGAAACATGTGACACAGGCTGTATTAGTTTTCAACTGCTGCTGTAACAAAGTATCGCATAAAACAAAAAACAAAACAAATGTATTATCTTACACTTCTGGAGGTCAGAGGTTCAAGATGGGTCTTACAGGCTAAAATCATGGTGTCAACAGCTCTGCATTCCTTCTGTAGGCTCTAGAGGAGAACCTGCTTCCTTGCCTCCTCTAGCTTCTACAAGCTGCCTGCTGCCCTCAAATAGATGTGAAGTCACACAGCTGTGCAAGCGGCCTTAAGAATGACTCCGAACGTCCTGCCCTTTCACCACTGCATCCTAATGCCCCCACTGAGACCGACGGGCCCAGATAACCACTTATTTGAAAAGTGCTTTCACTTCCCCAAGCCCTAAGCCATGTTACCCAATGGAATACTTTAAGAAGGGAGAAGCAGACTGGGTACAGCTGGAGGCATAGTTATGGAGGCTTACCTGGGGTTGGGGTGTTTAGGTAGCCTAGGGTTTTCATTCCCAAAGTGTTTACTTTGTCCTCACAAAGGCCCCCAACTCATTCCCATTGGCTCATTTAAGGAACGCTACCTGGCATAACTAAGCTGAAATCCACAGGGGAGTCAGCATGGAATGACAAGAAAATTAGATCTGAAAGAGGAAACAGGATCCTAGGCCTAGACATGAGAACTTGGGCTAGTTGCTTCTGCAACTTTGTCAAGGTCGGGTTTGCTTCACTGCAAATGCAGACCCTTCTTTCCTGCTCTGCCTGATACACAGTTCCTAGTCATTTACAAATAAACCACAGTAATAATCCTTTGGGTGCCTGATCAATGGCTAGGGACTATGTTCTTTTAAATACATTACACACTTTTATATTTAATAGATATGTATCAAATAGATGCTAATACGATCCCCACTTCAGATGGCAAAACAAAATGGGTAAGTAATTTCCTCGGTGGACCCAGGATTGAATGCAAGTCTGTCAGACCAACAAGAACCCATGATATTAGGTTATTGGCAACAGGGCGGGACTGAAACATATCCTTGAAGGGTCTTGGATCTGCCTTTTTCCATTAGAAGTTCAAAAGATTACATTTTATGCTTTAAAAAAATTTTTCTCAAGTAGGCTTCATGCCCAACGTGGGGCTCAACTCACAACTCCGAGATCAAGAGTCACATGCTCCACCAACTGAGCCAGCCTGTAGCCCCTAACAGATTTCATTTTAAATGCAACTCACAACTGTGCCTTTACCAGAAGCCTCGGCTGGTTTAGGTCTATAGGTGAGACAGCACAGCAGCGAGTAAGACCCGCGGGTGTCTGCACCTCAGTCAGGATACGCTGAGTGACAATGTAAGAACACACAGTCCCCAAACCTCGGAAGCTTCTACAACACAGTTTATTTCTTGTTCATCTCCAGCTGAGGTCATCTGGGAACTGTGCTCTGTGTCACCTCGCTCTGGAAAGAGCCAAGGGAGAGGGAACATGGGAAACGCACACTGACTGTGGTCCGACAGCCTCCACTCAGATGTGCCCCCTGGCACGTGCACTCCATGCCACCAGCTGAAGCAAGTCACCATGGCCATACCTGACTTCAAGGGTGGAAATCTACCACAGGCCTGGAACCAAAGGTATTTGGAGAACTGCATTTATGACCGCCACAAAGCATATGTCACAATGACTACCCAACTTAATTCTCACAATATCCAAGATAGCGATTAACTAGTAAAATGTGATAATTCAATTAGAAGGCATCAACAAAACACCAAAAACAAGACAAAACCAGAGAAAATGTAGAATAAACAGTTTAGACAACTCTGCCCACTATTCTTAGAGTGCCCTGAGTCAATGGAATAGGAAGTATGAATCTGCCATTTGCTTATCTCAAGAGCTGCCTGCCTCTTGAAGTGCGTGTGTGTCTTTTATGAAAGGGATTCTCTTTTTTTTTTTATAAATGGCCTCTGAAGGCCGATTTTATCAATTCTCAGCTTAAAAATTGTGATCTTCCAATATCGAAGGGGAAAATGGCCATTTCCCAGCACCTCCCCCCCCTCCGAAATAGCCCAGCATGCATCTCTAACATCTCCCCTTCTTGGGGAGATTTAATTTGAACTATATAATGATTTTAGCATTAAGGACTGTCTTTAGAGTTTGACCCCATATGAAAGACAAGACTCCACTTTATCCCTCTCTAAAAGATGAGGGAATGAACAGAGGCTTGGCGATCCAGTAACAAGGACAATGAGCAAAGAAGTGGCTCAGGATCCTCATCTCCTGAAGGCAAGTCCCCATCAAGGGATAACTTAGATGAATCTCAAGAACTGGGTAGCTCTCCTGCTCTGACCCCTGGCTCAGAATTTCAGCTACCGTCTCCACAGTAGAGATAAAAAAGTATGGGGCAGGAGGCTAAGAATAGTCTCTATTTTGCTTAGTTAACCCCGAAAAGAAGTGTTTTGGTTTCAAAGCCTGACCACCGGGTGTCAAGCTTCAGGGTGAAAGAAAATAAATAGAGATGGTTTATCAACCCCACTTAATTATGCCAATACAACTCAAGTGAGATCTGCTTAAGGACAGAAGATCGGCTGGCCCACGTATGCTAATGTCAGGGAGGGTTTACTAAACTTTCACTCATCTGATTACATCAATTAATATTTCTCTTTTCTATATCTGTACAAATAATTCATTAGGCAGCACAATGATGGGCCCTCAATCCCTTCTCTTGATTCAAGATTAAGAAGTGGTCAATTTCCATATCCAACAATTCTAGAGACAGATAACCTGAAAGCTTCCTACAACAAAACACCTGGAAATGCAGAAGAAAATAAATATAACAGTATATTTTACTTTAAGTAGGCTCCAATGCTCAGTGTGGAGCCCAGTACAGGGCTTGAACTCAAGCCCCCGAGATCAAGACCTGAGCTGAGATCAGGAACTGGACCTGTGCTCAATAGGTGGATGCTCAAATGAGCCCCATAGGTGCCCCTAACAAGACGTTTTAAAATGCACAGCTGTGCCTATCAGGAAACGGGAAATTCCTGGGGTGGCGATGGGAGGAAGGGCCTGAAAATTCAAATGATGTGGCTGGGTGTACTCTTACATTTGCCAAACTTGGCAAGACCGGGACAGGAGGAATGGGAGGAAGGGTGGAGTAAAACTTCAATTTCTACATAAAGCTTGGGCCTTCAAGAGACCATGGCCGAAGTGGCACAGAGATATGACAATTAAGGTCTGCTTCGCACTGGCTTGGAGTGGGGTGAGGTGGGTTATGGGGAGAACACGGCTAAAGAGGTAAGTTAATGGGGCTCTGACGTCTGCTCTTCCCGCCCTCTACCTCCATTACCAAAGTTTAAAACCCAGCTCTCACTAGTCCTATACCTTGGGCAGGTTACATAACCTCACAGGGCCTCATGTTCCCTTGTTGGGCTGCTGTGAAAAATAGATTTAAATTCAATGCACTTTAAGTGCTTAATTAGCACAAGACCTGCATATGAAAGTAGCGTTTAAAACATGGCAGGGCAAATCAAAATGTTTTCAAATGTGTTTTTCTTCCAGAGAGCAACAGATTTTTCCTGAAGAAAGTCAAGAAATGGTATGCATTACCCAGAAATTTTATGAAAAATAAACAAACTTGATCTTTAGTTATAAAGGGCCAAAATTTTACAGCCATTATCAGATCCTAATCACATGATTAGGAAAAAAAAATGTCTGAAATTAGCAAAGTTTTAAAACTTATTCCATGGCTAAATCATTTAAAGTAATGCACACAGAAGTTTTGATCACTATTATCCACATTCTCTTAATGCCACTGGGATAATTCAAAAGCCATTTTTGTTTATTTGGGGAAAGCAGGAAATCAGGTGCAATTAAAAGCCACCATTGTCTACAACTGCATATTGGGGGAAAAGCCGTGACTTGGAATGAAGAGACAAAATAACAAACTGAATGACCTTGAAGAGAATTTGGTTATCTCAGGGCCTTGGTTTTCTTTGAAAATGAGGGTTTAAAATCAAGGACTTCTGAGGTCTCTTCCAACACTTTCTTTGATTTTATGACAGCTACTGCAATTGCAACAGAAACTAACTATCCATTTGGCCCTCCCATTCCATAGAAACAAAACACACAGTATCATTTTAAGAGTCAAAGAGTCAAATTCTTGTTTTGAATTTTAAAGTGCCACATGACTGCTAAGGTTAAAACTTCTCTCTTTCAAAAATCGAAAAGGTTGAATCATCAGAGGATAAAACCCATCACCAATGCAAACCAAAGTGGATTTTCAACCTAGTAGAAAATTTGAATTGACAAAGCATGCAAAAATTAGCTCAAATAGCTGCAGCCTTTCTCTGAGTATCCAGGCAAATGCTTAGTGGTTTAAGTGTTTATTGTTTATGCTGCAGGAAGCAATGAGGCTAGAAGCGTGAATGTGATATGCCCAGAAACTAGAATCTTCACTCAACAGGGAAGGAGTCTTCTTCAAGGAAAAATAACACAACTAAAAAATTACAAATTCTTAATCAGAATTGTTTAATTGTTTCCACAGGATTTGGGGGAGGGGTTAGGGAAGGGGTGAAGCATGGGGGTAAATCACCAACTGTCAATCATGTGTTTGCAAATTTCCAATTTCTTACAGTCACTGGATTTACATACATTTGTTGGTGATGCTTCTTTCTCCATGTACACAGTGAAAGACATTGTCCAAAATAAATTTTGATACAAAGTAGAACTTAGAAAGAAATCAAATCTTACATAATGGAAATACTTTAAACCACAGCATTCATACATTTGACTGTGGATCCCAAATGCTTATCTAAACAGAGGCAACGCAATTAAACTGCCTTCACTCAAAATGGTGTCAGAAGGCAACTACCCTATTTACTAGCCACTGATAAGTTATGACAACACTATTTCATAGCCTGTCACTGCATTGCTTTTAACCCCCTGGCTCTAGGATTCAGGATTTCCTCAACACTAAGGACTTATCTCAAATATTTTAGTGCTGAACAGTTAAAAAAAAAAAAGTCAAGGTGGCAATGCCATATTCAAAAACTAGATAATGACTTGGAAATAAGAGGGATGGGCCCTGGGAAGTGATGAACTGCCACTTAAACTATTTCCCTAAGTTTTCTATTTTTTTAATAAAGAGTGAAACTTTGAACACTAACTTAAAAAGATAAATCTAGTGGGCCCAGAAATTCTATGGGAAATCTGATGGCCATGGAAAATTTTAGGTCACTATTAGTCTTTGTATTGTTCAAATATAATTTAATAACAAATATGAACATATGATTTATGGTGTTTATATTTGCTAACAAGTTCAACAAAAACACCTAATTTCCCTTTCATAAAGCAAATGAATTTTGCAAAATTCTCTATATCTACCTACACAAAAGCTATCAGTATTACTTTTTAATATGAAATATATAACATTTCCTTATGCCATTTGTTTTTTTTTCTCCTCTATGAGACTGAAAAAAATGCTACAGAAGAAAAATAACTGTTTATGCCAAATAGTTCAAAAACTCTTCTGTAAATCTGAACACCAGCTCTCCTGCCTGCCTGGTGGTACCAAAACTCTTGTCAGGAGACTAAAAAGGAAGGCCAAAATGAGTAAGGCCTTCTCCTGGAAACTTAGATGTTTAGAGAGTGCATGATGCCGAGTTCACCTTGCAGACCAATACTTTGGTCACAGTATCTATAAACACTGTCACAGATGCTACATGCTCTGTCAATCCATAAATACAATGTGGGTTATCCATAAAAAGCTCGTGATTCCTTTCAATACGTTCTTTCTGGATACTTCCCTGCAAGCATCCCCTAGCATGTCAAGAGGGAAAGCATTCAGGTTACTCAGATCTCCTTGTCTTGGTCATAGCAGTATATGTTTATACAGGGCAATCTTTTTCCAAGTGACTTTAAGAATCCTAAGAGTCGGGGAATAAGTAAGACAGATCTCTGGAAGGAGGTCACAAAATAATTTCGAGTTCTATGTAAAGAATGGATCTTTACTAAGGTCCCACAAAATACCTACCTAAAATCGTATTTTTGACAGTGGAACAGGAAAAGCTGTCAAGTATGGGCATCCATTGGACCAGATGTTATATATGATTTCATTTAGTGAACCAAACCCTTTGGGCAAAGTATTATAATCAAGCCTCCCTTTACAAATGAGGAAGCAGGTTAGCTAAGTCACAAATCCACAATCTCACTGCCTGATAAGGGCAGAGATGGGTTTTAAACCTGACGAAAAAATAAACAAATGAATAAATAAAAATAAAATAAAATATGATCGTTGTTTACAAAGTTCATTACATCATTCTTGCCCCACTCCGTTGATGACCTTGAACAATGTGGTTTTTAGCCTAATGGGTAAAAAGTAGTAGGGAGTCTTAAGTTCTACCACTACCAGTAAGAAGGAAACAATGACATAAAACACCAAACACATGAAAGCCACAGCAGTTTATTTTTTAAAATACATGCTGAAAAGTTACTGCATAGCAGGCCTAGCGTCAGGTACTAGGAACATAGAAACATGCGACACCGCTCCAGCTCTTCAGGAACTCACAGCCCAACAGAGTCTAACAGCCTCAAATACTCAGACTGAAAGTACAGAAATGGGAAAGATCATCTGTCCTCACCACGACTCCAAGTCATGGGGAAAAGCAGTTCAGTGTGAATAAAAGCAGGAGGAAATAAACCTGATTCACTTGGGTTTGGAAATACTTCTAATCCCAAAACTGAACAAGTGACTTCTGGATTATGTTTACTTCAGACTTCACTTCAGATTATGTTCACTGAGCCATTCTAAAAACACAATCAAGAAAGGGTTGCACTGAAAATCCACACTATAATAAACAAGTAGGT
The DNA here is from genome assembly GCA_028534135.1 of Potos flavus. Classification (NCBI taxonomy): domain Eukaryota; kingdom Metazoa; phylum Chordata; class Mammalia; order Carnivora; family Procyonidae; genus Potos; species Potos flavus. Next base: position 160,173,995 of record CM052899.1, on the reverse strand, counting down.
CACCAGTTAAAACAGGTGTCCTCTTCAGACCCTTAAAGTACTACCTAAGGAAGGACCAGGGATATAGTAAAGTTCCCTCTCCATTTTCTTTACCAAAATGGAAAACTAGACCCACCTTGGTCACATATATGCCTAATACGTAATGTGTAAAGTGTTCTAAACTTATGGTAAGCACCATAATCTAAGGACCAATCAAGGACTCCAACCAGGCTTTATATATCCCAGCTCCCTGCTATACAGAAAACATATTTAGTACAGGGACCCTCATGCAAAATGAAGAATAGATAGTTCTGCTGGTAAGTGGCTACGTGACCTTGGACTTCAGTTCTCCTTAAAAAAAATTAATTTTAAAAAATGGATATAACACAATATACCACAGTTATAAGATTCAGTTCTGATAAGGATTCTGAAGAGCTCCTATAAACTATTTTAGAAGTTGCTACTGATTGCTTTCTCTTTTCCTCTACCATGCCTGATCATTTCTACTGCCTTCAGCCTACATTGTTATTTCTTGGTGAAAACATAACCACAACTACCAAGAGCCATCAATTCATGTTTAAGTCCTCTATATCAAAAGATATCCAATATTACATTTCTCCATACCTAACAAAAATGGGGAAATGTGTTCTTACCCATCAAACAAAATATCTTCTACCAAGACTGACACAAGAAGGTCCTGATCATAACACTACTTTAAGAGGACAATTCTAAAGCAGACCATTACTTTTTGTACAAAGTCCTATGTTTCTCTAAGGTTATTAAATGTTACAGAAGGTTAGTCTAGTGCAGACATTTAAAGCTTAAAATATAAGTCCCTCTTAAACAGAAAAAAGTAAATAATAAAACATAAACTATATTATTAAAAAGTTCATAATATAATTAATTTTGGGAAGTAGTCATTACACAAAACAGCCAAATATAAAGCTTTAACAATTTTTAAGTTATTTTATAAAATAGTCCTGTACGTTTTTGTACCAAGAACTGAGATGGTACGACTAAGAGCAAACATACTAAAGCAATGCCATACATACACTACCACAATTCAGAGATGAAATTCCAATCATTTGTTACAATTTACTGCATGAGTTTATAATTTCTTAAAAATTAAAATGTTTTCCTTTTAAAGAATGCTAGCACTGGTAGGTAAATCCTCCCTGTGAATCAAAGACTAGGTTCTTTGATAAGACACTAAATAGAGCTAGTGCCATAAAGCTGAAATATTCCCATCTAACCTTAGTAAGTCCACTTCATGTAATCTAAAATAAAACAACACACCTCTGTAAGCATAAAAATAAATTCCCATTCATTACGGGTTTTAAAATAAATCACTCCCTAAAATTGAGAGCATGCCTCATTTCACTCTGATCATGTCTCAAATGTGGCTAAGACAAAATTTCAATTGCCTAACAATTCATATGAAAAACAAACACATGAGCTGAAATGAAGATACTTCTCAATAAAGATATCACAACTAGTACTGTGTAATACAATGTTCACCAATGCTACTAACCAAACATCATAGAAGCACAAGCCATGAGAAAAATTCAGATATTAGATGAGTTTATAGGCACAGCTATCAATGATTCTTTTAATTATTTTAAAGATTTATTTATTTGAAGAGTGTGCGCACACACAGCACACACAAAACATGAGGGACAGAGAGAGAAAGAATCCCAAGCAGATGCCGTGCTCAGCGTGAAGCCCGACAAAGGGCTCAATCTCACAATCCCGAGGATCATGACCTGAGTCAAAACCAAGAATTGGACACTTAACCAACTGAGCCACCCAGGCGCCCCTCAATGATTCTTTTTATGACAAGATCTTGAAGACTTTACCACTTTTCTCCATGCCTTTATTAGCCATACTCAAGCTGGGCAGCCTTCTCCATGTTCATCGCTCCCGGGCTATAGACCACAGTAAAGGAACCTGAGAAGGAATCCACAGTCAAATTCATGCAATACTCCTCTCCGTCAAGCCTGAACTTGATTCCCTGGCAGGCTCCATAAGAGGCCATTTGAATTGAGGTCCCTTGACTGTCCTAATCTAAGGAAATTTTTACCCTAATCTAAGGAAATCTCATTTCTAAGGCTAACACCACCAAGCTTGGCTTCAATCCCTGCCTCTTCCAAGACATTGGCTGAAATTTTGCCTAACAACATGTTACAGTGGTCCCTTTCTTTAAAAAAGTATCCCTTTTCTTTATCTCCATCCTAACCGTGCAACTCCTTGTAAAAAGTAGCCTTTCCAAGTTTCTTCCAATTCAAAACCCTTTCACTCCCCAACAAAAAACGAAGTTATTTAAATGTGGTTTTCCCAAGTTTATGACTTGAGTTCTCCATCAGGTTCCATTTACTACAACCTACTATAATTACAAATGAAGACTCTACAAGAAATAGCATCTTTTAAAACAGAAGAGGGGCGCCTGGGTGGCTCAGTGAATTAAAACCTCTCCCTTCGGCTCAGGTCATGATCTCAGGGTCCTGCGATCAAGCCCTGGATCAAGCCCTGAATCGGGCTCTCTGCTCAGCGGGGAGCCTGCTTCCCACTCTCTCTCTGCCTGCCTCTCTGCCTACTTGTGATCTCTCGCTGTCAAATAAATAAAATCTTTAAAAAAAAAAATAGATAAAACAGAATAAAAGAGGCTCACATATTAACAACAACAACAAAAAATCTAAGAAACTTCCCAAATCCAGGCTGGGCTACACTCCGCACACAACTGCTAACAGAGGTGGCTGCAGAGACTGCTTTTGCTAGGTTAGGCTTGAATACCCTAAAAATGAGCAATTACCAAGTCCAAGCTAGAGAATTCGGTTAAGCAAAACAGCAAAGTTTCCATCATCTAGCCAGTGTATACCAACAGAAGTAATTAGAAGTCACCGCAGCAATGAGGTCTCAATCAATGTGTTTGTCTTGTGCAACAGTGTATGGACAGGGCCATTCTGTCCATAGGTCCAGTACTAGCTGGTGCACCACAAAAACTGCCTGGGAACACTATTCCTCCCCAACTTTCTCTAATATATAAAGAAACTGTAAAATTCGAATCCCTGTGTAAATATGTACATACCAAACCTGTCAACTTTACTTTTAAATTCATTATTGATAAAAACTGCATCTGAAACAATGTGTAGGTTAGTTTCACACTACAGGAATTCTAGAGCCATTAAAAAAAATGTACTTGAGATATTCCTAACCCAACTATTTAGGAAGCAATTGTTCTTATGTCTGTAATTTTTTAAATGTTACTTAATGAGCGATACAGAGATGTATTTAAAAGCGTGGGGTGAGGTCTCTCAAGATGAATACCGTCAGGGTCTTGTGACAGTCTTTTCCCAGCCCTGAGCCACATCCAAAATTATCACATAATAACTGGATGCCTTAAATTTATGCTAAGATTAACATGAGCCAAGAGTACGCTGTGGTTGTTTGAAAGGTTAATGCAATCATAAGCTGCATTAACAGAAGTGATGTCATGTCTGGTCCACTGCGAAATACAAGTTCCACTGCACTCTGCCCAGTTTAGACCACAGAACTGACTATAATCCAGAGAATATCTAGCAGAGGTTAATCAGGGATGTTCAGGATATCTAGAAATCATATCAAAGAGAAGGGTGAGGGGAAAACAGGCTATTCAGCCTAAATCGAAGTAGGAAGAAGACAGTTAAGTATCTAAATAGCATCATGCAGTAAAACAAACATCCTTATTTAACTAACTTTGCTCTAGAAGCAAGAATTAGAAACAATTAGTCACAGAGAAATTTCAGCTCAGCATTTCTAGCAGAACTATTAAGATGTCTTTGAAAGAAATGGTTTTCTTTAAAGTATCTGAGCAGAGAGGATGGCCATTAAAATTATTCAGAAGAGAATCTCAGAGTGTTTGTGTTACCTTATAAACCTGAAATTCTAGGACTAAGTCATATGCTTTCTGTTCAGTGGGATTGTGGCTTAGTGGGTTGACTGTAGGGTGAATGTTATCCTGTCCTAGTCCCCTGAGTGGTGTTCATTTCCTCAACTTACAGTCAAAGGCCTTCCTTTCTTATGCTACATTCACAACAAAAAGTAGCTCTACGATTTTGAGAAATGAGGAGACCTCTTCAGAAAAATCTTCAAATAAGATTTTCTGAATATTATGGAAAAATTTTTATATTTAATTTTCTTGTTCTACAGGACCACTAAGGTTTCCTTTGATAGTTTTAACCACCTATGTAAACAAGGGAAATTGTAACCACTTTTATATTCTGCTGCCAAACCTATAAAGAAGGGGTTAGAGGACGCAAATTTTAAAAGCCATTCCTTTGCCAATAACATCAGTGCTTAAGACTCAAAGCTTTGGTCAGATGTGACCAGCCTCGCAAAACTCAACAGTGGGGTAAGCATGATGACAGGGAATGAAAGAGCTCAGCCTGCTCCACTGTTTCCACGGCCACTCCCAGTGCACACTCATCACTTACAAGATGGAAAGAGTATTCGCTGTTCCTAGAAACTCTGCCAAATGCCAAACTTCCTTCTTTACATCAGAGTACTGCAACTTAAGTTTCTCTTTAAGAAAACCTAATGGTCTAATTTAGAATTTTAAAAGCACAAGATTAAATAACACATACACTACACGAAGATCTATTTAAAACTAGATAGATGGTCAGATTATAAAAATATGCAACTGGAAAAAAAAATGCAACATAATACTTTGGCCAAAGGCTGCCTGCGTAGGGGAAACACTCTGACCAAGTCCCGAGACTTTCTTAACATAATCTGAAAAAAATTCTAGCAGATAATTTGCCAATACTTAAACTAGGATAAATTTTTAACCAATTTAAATGCAACCTAAATATTATTTCACCATGTACATTATCCCATGGGAATAACATTAGGCACTTAGAGAAATGAATTTAAACTCTTAAAGCCACAAGCATCATTTAACAACAGCTACCTATATACTAAAAAGTATTCAGCCTGAAAAATTCTAATTTGCCCAACTAACTCCCTTAAACCACGTAAGATGTATGTTACAAAATATATTTAAATTCCAACTAGACCCACCTATAAATTTCCTTTAACATTTAAATGTTGGAGGGTGGGAGAATAGAAGAAGGGAGTCCAGAAATCAAGGAGTACAGTCTTTACTTTTCAAGTGAAGTAACTGATTTATTACAGGCCCCACGAGGGATCACACCAAACACCTCACTTGCTGTTAAAAAAGGGTTTTTAACTTGTCTACTATCTTACAGGAAATGGAAAGTCAAGTTCACATTTTAACACACTTTGCTAATCACTCTTGTAACATTGCATAAAATATCCAACTCTGAGATTTTAGTAAAACTGACTAAGATCTACAATGTAACATCATTCCCTACTATTTAATTCAAATAAACATCTGTTTCGGAGGATAGGGTGTTTAGAAGGTTTCTCTAAGTATAATAAAAAGATCTGCTAAAAATGTGGTAACAAATCAGCCTTATGAAATGAACTTTAAGATGAAGAGAAAGCTAGTCTTTCATTATTCAGTCCTTGGAGAGCCAATTTTGAATGAAAACATATACTTTTATCCCATTAGATCACACCTTGTTTAACCTAACAAAGTGCCATGCCATCTTAAAAATACTGCTTTAATGACTATTTTATCTAAGGAGTAGTAAGCTTTGTGGAAAGATGCTAAATATGTAATCATAGTATACTTACAATTAAAAAAAAAAGCCCCACACTTGAGAAGAGAAGAAGCCATATTTAGAGAGACTAGAACAAAGATATCAAAGTGCTTTGGCTGAAATTAGTATAAATAGACTTTATTGAAGTCAGTGCCTCTGTACTGAGACAGAAGATTGTGTCTACATAAGCACAAGTTGTAACATTTCACAACTTCTAAAAGGAATGTCAACAATTACAACGATCATGCATACCATGGTCGATAATCACATTTTAGAAGCATTTTCAACCATTTCTAAAGAAATGCTTATAACATTGTTATATATAGAACTACTTTCAATAAACTGCAAAACATTGATCGACTTTTCCAGTATGAGCTACAGTGTCAACACAAAAGGGAGGCATAAATGTTTAATTTATGAAATCAGAATGGAATATTTACTGTAAAGAAAAATTAAAAAGCTTTCAAATAAAGGCCATTATTGAACCAATGTGAAGAGCACAACTTGAACTTTTGAGTTCATTCATCTTTTAAAGCTGTCCTCTGAATAACTTCAGTTCTAAGCACTGAATTCAGTACTGTGAATATTCCTTGGATTGAAGTTTGGCAATGATGCGGTCCAACTGTCTCTTTGCTTCGCACTGTGGGAAATTGCTCATGTCATAATATTGAGGGGCAATTTTCACCAACCTGTCCAGAGGGGGGGAAAAATTACCAAATTATCATTTAATTAAAAACTGGAGTTGCTAATAGGATAGGAATTAGTCATTAATATATTGATGAACAAGGGCAAATCTACAAATCCAAATCAACATTACAATTGCAAATGCCTAATCCATACAAACACTACTTTTAGAAGTGCATTACTTTCGTAAGCTCTAACTTTTCTGACGTTGGACTTTCCATAACTTTAAAAAAAAAAAAAAAAGGCTCAAGACAAATCCTTTCAAAAACTCTTTTTTTTGCATTAACATAAAGGTATCAAAATAAGGTTATTAATTTCTTCACTCTAGAACACTATTTTGACCAACCTCTCCAAGGTTATAGTAATACAGGTTCTATATGAGAAATATCTTTGCATTCAAATGATTGTATCTTCTCATTTTCGAAGTTTAATAACCATATATATAGATCTACACCACCAAAGAATTCACTTGACTGAATCTTTTTTAATGTTTAGCCACACAATTTTTTCTCAACAAAGCATTTAAGATAAAATGGTAATGTCCTACACAAGTGTCAAATGTCATAAATCTGTGTAGGAAAGAAGCCTTGCAATATCTAGCAAGTGACATCAACTAAACTTAGTGCTTTCAGTCCTACCATTCTTGGCTGACATCTATCATAAAAGTTACAGAATGGATTCTGGCAAACCAACCAACCAACCAAAACAAAAAACCAGACATACAAAAGGGGAGGGGTGGTAATTTTGCTTAAAATAACACAATCAGTTCCTATAACAATTTGTAAATCAAATATGCTAAGATATAACAAGATGTGTAGTTTTTATGTTTGCTTATTAACCCTCTCTAAAGCATCAACATATAAATAGCTCAGAGCTAATGATAAAAGACTGTTTGTGGTACAGTACCAGGAGACTTGAGTTGATCACAAGAGAATAGCTCCTAAGACACTCCTGAAGCTAGTCAACTATAATTTTGTATTTGGCTTCAAATCCTGCCCATGCCCATACCAACAATCCCACCGTCCTCTTAGCAAAGCAAAGATTCTAAGAGATCAAACACACCATCAGGTCAAAGCCCCATACCTAAACATGGGAGCACATATCCTAAGCTGATGAAAAAGAACATTAAGTTCCAGGACAGGACTAGTGCAACAAAGTCGGATTCCATTCTGAGCAAAAATGCTAACAAAAACTGTTAGAACAAAGGGTGGTACTTACCATTCTGGCTTGATATCTGTACACGTCCGGATGTAATTCTTTGTTGTAAGAACAAACTCATTATAAAGCACCCATTCAGGCTTGTGGTCAAGAACAGTAGAGGGATGTAACTGAACCACCTGGTTATCTTTCACAGTTAAGTAATGCCCTGTTCGTTCTAAATGTGCCACCTGAAACCAAAATCCAGTAAATTAATACAATGCTTTTGATGTGCTACATATAAAGCAAAAGTGGTATAAAGCTACCTATACAATTAGAACAGGCAGGTCTCATTTTTTGCTTTTTATTCAGTGGCTACACTTACTTATCACTGTCTGATAAAAGCAGGGGATCAGCAAATTATTGCAGGCCAAATCCAACTCATTGTCTGCATTTGTTTAAGGCCTGTCAGCCAAAAATGGTCCATACGTCTTTTAAAGAATTGGGGGGCAGGGGGGACAACAAAAGAAAAGTATTTGGTGACGAGTGAAAATCATGTATTTCAAATTTCAGGGTCCATAAGTAAAGTTTCACTGGAACACAGGGATGCGCATTTGCCCATGGCCACATCCGTACTGCGAGAGCAGGCAGGGCTAAGCGATTTCAACAGTGACCTAATGTGCCCACGGAACCTTATATATACACTATCTGGTCCTTCCTGCCTTAAACTACCTAGAGTGGGTTCTTTAGTGCCAGGTGGCAACTGTGTTATTAGATGAACGATTACTATAACATTCACGATTAAGATAGAAAAATAAAGCAAAAGGTAGTCTACAAAGAAAATATAACAAGAATGGAGCAAAGGTGCACGTGCTTCTTGCCTCCATTTCTTCTACCTATAATCAAACACATCAACTGGTGGAATTTATCATTTAATTAGCAAACACAAACAGATGATGATATGCCTTTTCAAATTCTAGAACTACAGTAATATGAAGAATGTGTATGAATGACAGAAATGAACATTAATAAAGAACAGAAAATGAGCTCAATTTCCTTCAATAATTACTAAGCACCTACTAGGTGCCAGGTACAATACTGCATGCCCTGTTTCTAACAAAGTCTAACCTTCACAGAAGCAGAAATCTATAATGTTTGAATATGGCTTTGCCAATCTTTTTGAATTATAAGCAAATTTAAGAATATGTCAAAAAGAAGCCACTGTGTATTAGTACATATTAAACAAATATTAAGAATAAAATGTCTAAAGAATGAATTTTCATACCTAGCTCTATTATTTCCCTAACTCTAATGAGCATGGGATCTTATATAAGGTCCCACAATAAAAATTCTTACTGTTACTATGATTTCAACTACAGACTAGGCACGAATCAATTCTTATTTTGATTTTGTGCATTTGGGTCCATTCTATTTATTTAGCTCATCTGGCCTTAAGGCAGTCCACATCTTGCTTAATAGACACAGTCAAAATAGAGAACGAACAAACAGGAAATAGAAGAGATAATTAAAATCAATCCAATCACAAGTAATGGATTGATTTGTTTTCAGTTTTACCACCAGAGAACGAGTTTTTAAACATAATTTGTTTAAAATCCCTTAAAATAAATGTTCACGGTGTTTCCCTGACCGGCTGTACTTCGGCTAATACAGTCCCCACCAAAACACACTTAAAACTAAATGAAACATTTTAAATTCTTTTTCATCATTATCACTTATAAGACATTTTTGGCTTTTGCAGCACCCAAAGGTCTCAGCTGTAAATATCAATGACCACTCTACAGCACTGTGAATGAAAAACAGTTGTTTGAATATTTGTTTCTGGAGTCTTTAGTTTCTACATGAAGAGGAAAGTGAACTTCTGGATCCACCCAGGGAACTGCCTTGTTTCAGCACAGTTTATAACTACACATCTCCACTTACGATCTAGATTCACAGACTTTTCAATATATTTATCAAAAGCCAAGAACTGAAATTTACGTTGGAGAAATAGCTGTTAATCCCACCTGAAAATGGCCAACATACCATTTGACATAAAAGACTGTTAATTAAAGAGTAATTCCAAACTGATTTCTACATAACTGGATTACTAACTTTGTCATTTAATAAGTTAATCTGTTACTCATTACACATATAAAATTTCTTGGTATACTAGTTCATTCCAGAATCTGGACATAGCATTTAAAATCAATATTTGGAGGCATTCTTTAACTTGTTTAAGTAGATTCAAAGGGCTGTTATAGATAGCAAACAATATTATGTAAACATTTAATTATGCATGCATGTATTATCCACATACCTGCATAAAATACCCAGTAACCAAAGCTTTTCTTATATTAATGTAATAGTCCCTGCTTGTAAAGTCAGTACTTCGACGAGGCAAATTAAATCTGTCCATAATTCGTGATAGCTGCTGGCGTACATTATCTGCTGACATCAGGGACCTGTAGTTAATGAAGTTGTCATAACACCACTGAACCGATTCATGATCTACAAGGTTGGAGGGAGGGGAAAAAAAGAGGGGACATGAATCATCCATATAAGTGTATTATCTAATTAAAAAGGAAAATCATTATTAAGAATGAACTAAGTAATCCAGAAAGGAGAATTACCCACATCAGTGTTATAAAAGAAATCACAATGTTACCAACTTTCCTAAAAATCTGTAGTGAAGTTCAAAATCAGAAATAGCATTAAGAAAAAAAAAAAAAAAAAGAAATAGCATTAAGGTTTCTGGCTACTGGATTTTGTGATTTTGAATAAATCATTTTTAATGAAGTTACATTACCCATGAACATCCACCTGGTTGTTTCTAATATAGTCTAACAGACAGGGATGGGTTGAGGGAATCTTATAAAATGCCATGTCTTCCTCATTTTCAAAGAAAGGACAGCCTTAGATTAAGATTACCAAATACAAGTTAGAAGTTATAAAACTGAACTCAAATGACTACTATGTAATTTTTATTTAACTACTTCTGAGCTAGAGCACCAAACCTAGAGCAAAATGTTTAAAAGTTTCACTGCAACCCATGTGCCTTTTAATGGTGGACAAACAAGATTTAAAATACAAGTGGTAAATCACTCCTTACTCCCCACCACCTATTTTTTTTAACTCCTCCCTCTACCACCTCCCCTCTGGTAACCATTACTTTGTTCTCCACAGTTAAAACAGTCTGTTTCTTGATTTGTACCTATCTTATTTTTTCCCTTTGCTTGTTTTGTTTCTTAAATTCCACATGAGTGAAATCATGGTATTTGTCTTTCTGACTTATTTCACTTAGCATTATACTCTCTAGCTCCATCCTTGTCATTGCAAATAGCAAGAATTCCTTCTTTACGGCTGAGTAATATTCCGTTACACACACACACACACACACACACACACACACACACACACACACACCCCACCTCTTCTTTATCCATTTATCAATCAATGGACACTTGGGCTGCTTCTGTATACTGACTATTGTAAAATACTGCTGCTATAAACACAGGGATGAATGTATCCCTTTGAACAGCGATGAGCACGGGGTGATATATGGAAGTGCTGAGTTACTATATTGAACATCTAAAACTAATATAACACTGTATGCCAACTAACTAGAATTAAAAAAATAAAAACTAGAATAAGAAAGTAAAGAACTAGACTATAAAAGTAAAAAGAAAAAAAAAAGAAATACAAGTGATGTCGTTTATAAGGATGTCTGGAATCCCCACTCATGTTTAATAAGTCTTACTATTATTAATAAACAAAGCTAAACACTTCAAATAATTTCACTGCATGTATTTATTATCAAAGGGGTATTTCTCCACTGATGAATCCTTGACAAGCTTCCAACCAATCCACTGTTTGCTCATTTAAGCAAAGAGCTCAAACTGCAGCATAATATAAAATATTATACAGTGATATTTTTATGTCTTGGGAGAGTCACAATGGAAAACTTCATCATTTACTTCATAGGCCTTTTGATAAATCTAAGAGGGTTATTGTGAAATGGGGGGGAGGAATCTTAAAATGAGAACTATGTTGATCCTTCTGCAGCTTCTGTAATATACATTAATCTTTGGCACATTCTTTTCTCCTTAGTTCTAGGAGTCTACCAATTATAACATACATTTTCTTAATTGCTTTTCAAAGGAACAACAAATATATTAATACATGTTTGCCCATTACAAAATGCAGCCACATTTCAGAAAGGGTGGGTGGGCAGGTGAGGTAGTAAAATGGATCTTTAAATTAAAGAACTGATGTGTTCAAGTCCATTTTAATTAACCCATCTAGAATGAGAAGAAGTATCCACCTGAACTTAATGACATTTACAACAAAGCACCAAATATCTTCCGGAGAGAACACAAAGAGAAGAAAGTATGCTTTAGAGGCATCCTCGCTTATGCTGGTGCAATGTATGGAGCTGAAAGGCAATGGAAATGTCCACACTGAGACAGTAAGAAAGGGGGCCCTTTGAAAAGGGCAGCTGATTTGCAGACTCTGAAGTATAGCTTTTCTGAGGTTCTAAATTTCAGAATTCATACACTAAAGAGTAACAAAATGGCAATTTTAAGTTGTCAAGATAAACACTATCTGGTACTACTACTGTACTTTCTAAATTTGTGAGAAATAAGTTGATAAATTGGAAAAATGAAACCTAAAAATGGAAATATTTTCTTAAAATAAAGCTAGCTATAAATTTCTTAACCAATACAGTAAAACTACTTTTAAGATCTAAAGTCAAATCATTTCAGAGTGAAATCAGACATACAGACAAATCAAGGTGTTCCAAAATAACTTAAATCTAGTTGTTTCTCAAAAGTGTTATTTCAGGGACGCCTATGTGGCTCAGTTGGTTAAACATCCAATTCTCGACTATGGGCTCATGTCTTGATCTTAGGGTCCTGAGATGGGAGCCCCACAATGGGCTCCACGCTCACCAGGGAGTTTGCCTAAGATTCTCCTCTCCCTCTGCCTCTACACCCCTCCCCTCCCTCTGCTCGCGTGTGTGCCTGTGTGCGTTCTCCTCTCTAAAATAAATTTATTTTTTAAAAGTATTATTTCAACATATAGTATATCAAGATGAATTTTAGCTTTTCTATGTAATCAGCCATTGTCATTGTCTCTGATAAGATCGTTCCTCTTGACCAGTATCTGAAACACGGTTGCTATACTTAATGTTTCAATTAACAACACAGCATCATTTAAATATCATTAGTGAAAACATTCCACATTCAATAAAGGGATATGAAATGTCCCAAGTATTATGTAGAGATCTGGAAGTCTGATATTATTCTTTAAATAGCTCCCTTTATTTGAAAAGATGACAGCCAGTAATTAAAGGCTAAATCCTTTGACTAATGGGGACACTTCTACCAAATGTTCATTCTATTTCCTTTGACCTTATTTATTACAAGTATATGGAGTAAAAGGTCTAAAACCACCCAACAGCTTACCATCCCTATGGCAGTGAGAAGCATGCAGTAGACAAAGATCAAGCATCTAGAGAATGGATGCCACCTCTCTAATTCATGACACTCCCTCTCCTAGTCCTATTAAGAAGCGGTAGGATAAAGCTTTTATAGACACCTACTGTTCAATATTTTCATAGAAAGCTCTCAACTACCAATATGTACATGAAGAATAAGCATTTAGTAATTTTATCATGTGAAACAGTAAACTCCTCAAATTTCAAAGACTGAATTGTTATATTCATACCTAAAATCTAAATACACAGTTCTATACTATCAAACCTAAATTTCATTCTCAAAGCAACTTAAGAAATCCAAATACACTCACTGCTGTGCTTAAATAATTTAAATAACTTAATAGTTATTTAAATAGAACTTAAATAACAAAATAACACAATCTCCTAATTTAAAAGAACATTAAAATGTCTTGTGAGACATACACGGTAAAAATCCATGCCGCTCCTTTAGAAATCTTTTAATTTCCACTTAAAACAATATTTTAATGATATCAAAGGATTTTGAGAACCAAGATGGACATGAATCTCCTCAAGACCTTCCCCTCTGCAGCCTCCCTGTCAGTTAACAGGTTATGTGTCTGGTGGTCACGCAGTCCACCACCATGACACAGTTTGGCACACACAGGAATACAGTGTATTTCTTGTGACCTACCCTATCAGGAACAGTCTTTAACATTAGGCGTTATCAGTACACTGGACACAAGAGGGATAAAATAAATATTCTGAAATCTACTATGTACTGGCCTTCATTTTTTATTTTAACCTGATTATTTAACAGTCTATTCAACACAAGTTCGTGTGTTAAGACACAGACGTGCAGCACTTTGGCAACTATGCTCTTTGTTCCACTTACTGGCTCTGCAGCACTTCTGGACTCTGAGATAAATAAATTCATCCCCACCCCAAAAGAGATGTGCCAAAATGAACAGACTATTTTGGGAGTGTAAACAGATTTTTAGGGGATAACAAAAATGCATTACAAATAAAACAAGAGGTGAAAAATTTGAATTTGAGCCACTGCATTTCCTTGTTCTCAAACAAATGGAAATGTTTTTCATGTCACTAAATATTCTCTGAAAACATGATTTAAAGCTAGAACAGGGTACCTGGGTGGCTCAGTCAGTTAACTGTCTGCTTTCGGGTCAGGTCATGATCCCCAGATCCTGGGATCAAGCCCCTCGTATCTGGCTCCCTGCTCAGCAGGGAGTCTGTTTCTCCCCACCACCGCCCCCCAAATAAAATAAAATAAAATAAAGCTAGAACAATATAGCATAAATCACTGAACCATCTTTTTATTGGTGGACATTAAGGCAGTTCCTCCCTACCTTTTTTTATCATATATAATTCTGGGATGAAATCTTTAATTATATCTGTGTCCACTGGATACTGAAAGATAACTTCATAGATTATTTCTGGGTCAAAGGGTGTGAACTTAAGGTCTCAGTGACATAAAATCTACTGCTTTTCATAAAGACCACATCAATTTATATTTCTACCTCTAGTGGAGGATTGTTTCACTAAACCCACTGCTACAGAGCTCAGGACTATTTTTCTATAACCTTTGCCAGTTTTATAGGTGAGAAAATAGTACCTCTCAATAATAATGCTCTTGAACTACAAGTAGAGTTGACCTTTCTCCTCATATTTATTATTTTTTTTTTCTCCTCATGTTTATGGACCACTTGCAACCTGAGAATGGTCCTTCACATCTGCAGCCCATTCTTCTATTTTGTAGTTTTATATTTACTTAAGAGCTATTTATTAGTAAAATTATTAAGCAGTAAAGATTCTAGAAATGATACAGAACTATGCATATAAAATGAATGAAAAGAAACAGGGAAAAAGTACATAAAAATTACAGGTCAGTGGTACATATATTATTTTATGTTTTGTTTTTATGGCTCTGTATTTTTCAGCTTTCTATCATCGGTATTTTCCCCCTGATTATAAGAGTAAACAACTTTGGAAAGGACAGACAATTTCTATTTTAAATGCTAGTCAGGAGTTTTTTCTAAAGTACCTCTGGGTTTCTAATGTAAAGTTGTCACAGATAATAAATGAAAGTAAGATGAAGAAACATCTTATATGCTGCAAGTGACATTTAGACAAAAGAGTGCCTTCAATCTAATTTACACTTACTTTGTTTAAAAGCGTGGTAGACATTCAGCAGTGTCAGATGATCTCCATCTATGTGGGCAAATCTCATCTTGGCTTCATCTGCGGCTTTCTTGGCCTCCGTGGGGCGAACAAAACACTGTGGGACTAAACAAGGTTGGTATGGGCCCAACACAAACGCCCATATCGATGAGTCACGCATTCACAGATAGAGGAACAAGGCCTAGCTAGGTCAGTTCACAGAGCATAGGGCAGGGCAGGATGGCCTCCAACTGCATCTTGGACTGTTTACTACCTTGATTTGGTACATCAACACCTAACCACATCTGTAAGACAAGAGGGTTTCAAAGCTACAGAGTACCTGATGATTTTAACTAGATCTAAAAGTAGGCATCAAACAGCTATTCTGAAGGCCATCAAGATACTAGAAATAGAAAGCTCAACTTATTTCAAAAACCAGTGCCGATAGCTCTACCAATAACCAGAATTATGGTGTCAATAGCCTTTAAGCTAAATGTAATTTTTCAAAAGGCCATCCACTAAATCCATTGAATGGCTATGAAGTTATGAAGCTATATTTTGCCCACTGCAGGGCTAAAAACAACTTTCTAACCAGTCTATTGCCACATTTCTACTGTAATTTTTTCCCTAGTGCTATGGCTATTACCAACTGGTGGGTATCACTATTAGCACCGGTGAGCAGAAGCATAGGTAAACATAAAAAATATCATGAAATCTTGGGTTTTGATGATAGCAGTAGTGGTGGAAGGTTAAACCGCCTTTGAATTGAGAAAATTCAAAAAGGCTGAGGATATTCAGCCTAGTTTTCCAGCATTTTAATAAAAAGATTAGAAAATGACGTCCCAAGTTTAAAAAAAAAAAACAAAACTGTTATTTGAATCAAAACCTCAATATAAAAAGCAAAATCCAATATTTAAAAAGTTGACAATTAGTCTGAAACAGTCATTATTTCAAGGGTCACCAAAATATGTAACTACAGTATTTGTTTAGAGCCTCAATGTTAATTCACATAGAACTTTAAGTTGTTACAAAGCGTGCACTACATTTTTAAAATACAACTTTCCTTAATTCACTTTAGCAATTCCAGAGTCATAAAAGCAGTATGAAAGTAAAAATACTTAACAGCTTGGGACTTTGTCAACACATTTTTTAAAGCTCTTAAAACCTTGTCAATATAAAAAAGTATAAATGATCAGTCCAGATAGAAGGTAATGGGAATAATCAACAACAAGATCAAATACAGTATCAAATTACTTTCCCATACAGTTTCCCCTTTAAAAAGATACCAAAGAAGCCAAATAGACAATGACATATGATCACAGTAAATATTAAATGTCTTGCTTAACGTAACTGAAGCAAGGTAATTCATAGAAGTACAGAAACCTCTCAAAGATGTGAAAGTAAATGTGAACTAGCTCCCAGAATTAACAGTGGAAATAAGTAGCACTCTAGAAGGCCCCTGATTTGCACTATTTTATATCAGGACCTGAAAACTTCCAAAAACTATTTAAATGGAAAACAAATCATTATAAACTCGGCAAACTGTTTTTGTTCCATGACTTCCTCCTCTCCCTTTAACATTCCCCCCCACAAATGCCATGCTTAATAACCGCTACACATAAATGTCCATTCTCTTGATGTGCTAATAAAACCCTGTGTTGTGCAGAGCTCCTTATTACAAATAAGAGATATAGTTGGAAGATTTCAACTGCGTCACAATGACCAGTTTTTTAAAGAGCTAGTAATCTAGACTCAAACGATGGTAATTATATACTATGCCTGATAAGAGAAACAGGAAGAATAAAAACTGAGCAGAAAACAAATAAATAAATACACAAACAATCTGTTAATCTTGCCCCACACTTTCTCTGCAAACTAAAATCTTGGGTAAATACCAACTGGGAGCATCTAACAAAAACATGTAAGAAAGGCAGACAACAACCTACCACCACCTCCGCAAGTGAAACTACAATTTTATTAAAATGATTCGATACTGCCCTGCCCATCTGCTCTGAGTCTGATCAGTCATAACTCTGCAAAAAAACATTTTTTGCTAGTTCTTAAATAAAAAATTCACACCATTAAAACATACCATACATCTAAACTAAGCCAAAATTTTATATTAGGAAATTTTTCAATTTATCCTTTAATTCCAAATAAAATTTTGAATTATTTGAGGCATTAAGTTATAATAAAGACTAATAAACCACTCTGAAGTCATTCTCCCCAGTACTGGAACTAGTACTATCAAGTACTTTGATCATCAGTAAAAACATGAAATGTCTTCTATTTTTAGCTATAAGAATCAGTGTAGTTTTTAATCATAGTCTTCTTTTTGGAAAAAAGTCTAATTTCCAAGTTATAATTCATTTGTGGATTATGCTTTACTGCTAACTAAAAACAGCATGATCTGTTCAGCTTAATGCTCCAATTTCCAAAATTAGCAATATTATCTATTAGGTATACTTCTTTTATCAAGTGTTCTCTGCCATTGTAAAAGAATAATCATCTGGTTTGATTTTAAGCCTAAAATTACACATTACTACTTCTATTTATTTGATACTAACTTTGAAATTCATGTTTGCTTGACTGCCACTAGAAAACGTATTTATACATGTAGGAAAAGCTCAATTTAAATGATAGTTTGGGTTTGTCCAAGGCTCACTTAATAGTGCCAAGTACTAGAACGAATTTCTTCTTGTACTTTCAGTAATAAACCGCAAAACTGATGAACCTACCAAAGAACTCCGTTACAACTGTGTTCAGACTTGTTCTTTTCTTATTGCAATTTTTATTCGCACTCAAGAGAGCCAATGTTTTTACTGTATTTTGTGCACAATTACTTTACTTTTGTAAATATTACGTCTTTATAAATCTATTTACAAGATATTTAGGAAACAAAATGAGTTCCTCAAAACCATCTATAAAATCCACTATCAGACTAAATATTAAAAAACAAAACCAAATGTGAAGTCCACCCAAACTGTGAAGAGCTGGGCTTTTTTTAGTTCCTTTCCCTCTATTACCTGACAACATAGCAGTAATAGATAGGACCTCATTAGAACAGTTGTAGTCACAACTTGCAATAACCATTTTAGCGAGCTGTGGATCTAGAGGAAACTCTGCCATCATGGATCCCAATTCAGTCAGATCTCCATCATCATTTAAAGCAGCCAGGTAATTCAAAAGTTCTAAGGCTCTCATCAGAGTTTCAGGAGCTGGGGGAAAAGGCAATCTATTAGACAAACTGCTTTAATAAGCAAAAATGTGATAAAGTACAAACTATTAGAAGCCATCTCATTTTTCATTCTACAGTGGACCAAACTCAAAACTCAAACTGTCATCAAATTCAGTTACAGAGATCTAGCAAACAATGAATCACATAAACTTGCAAAATTTTTCTGCATAGTTAAAACTCTCATTTTCCTAAAGTAAAAAAAAAGGAAATTTCTCATTTTCCTGCCCAGTCAGTAATTCCCAGAATAATTTAGTTATTCTGAAGAAAGAAAGAAATTAAAAAGAACTTTCTCAGATAGCTGTCACTCTTTTACTTTTAATGCTAACAAGAGACACTTCCTGATGCACACTAGAAGAAAAAAAATAAGGTGTGTGTGTATAATGAGTAAGATGCAGACACAGTGAATTCTGGTTAAAAGGTTTGCTAAAATATGCTTTGAGAATTCATACCTGGTGGATCCATAAAGTCAAAATGCACCAAATCATCAATACCAAGCTTCTTCAGTTGTAATACAACTGATCCTAAATTAGAACGCAAAATCTCAGGATAGGTGTTATCCTAGCAAAAAAACAAGAATGTTTATTCTGTTAAACATGCCTTAATCCTCTTGCTCCAGAAAACAAAACATATCTGTTCTCTGCCTCTTTAGCTATTTACTTTGGCATTACTTCTAAACCACCGAATCACATGAGAAAAATACTTGTGGAATATACCAGAAAGGAATCAGACATTTCCTATGATCTATCTTTACAGGGTTCAAAGTGTTACTGCCACTGTTCACTTCAACTTAGAACTGTAACCAAGAGCTGTACTGGTAGATTATACCATAAATCTCACTCAGGGAAAAAGTAAGGAGCTTATGGTGCCAAAAGGCAAGATGAAGTAAATAAAGCCATTTTCTTCTGGTAACAAATTCAACTTAACCTTCCAAACAAATAGGAAGGATACAGCAAAATCCCTTACCTGCATTTCTGTTTTATAAGCTTTCTCTGTATAAAGTCTGAAGCATTTCCCAGGTCTGGTACGCCCAGCTCGACCAGCCCTCTGTTGAGCTGAAGCTTTACTAATGGCTGTCACCAAGAGAGACTCAACTCTGATTCGAGGGTTGTACACCTATTGGAGTGAAAATAACATAAGAATTTTTCCTTCAGTTAACCACAAAACTGTAATCTAACGGAAGTACGCAAAGTCCACAGCTAATCTCAAAATAAAGTAGTACTGATGAAGGCTGGAAATCACAAAGACAGAAACCGAGAATTGGTCATTTTGTGCCTTAACTTTCAGATATTCTGCTTCATCATTCTGAAGACTCAAGCTAACATGGAAAGGCTCTTATCTATTACACACAAAGCTTCTAACACTTTTACTCTTCCTAACTGAAAATAATTTCGGTTCTACCGGTTTTACCTTGCTCTTACAGAGTGGACAGTTTTGAAGGCTTTTGCCTGAAAAGAACCTGTCAATTTCAGTATCTGATGGTCAGAGTGAACATCAAGAAAAATATTTTGAACTTAGTCCAAAAGAAGTCAGTTACACATTGCCAGTGTAAAGAGAAAAATTTCCATCAGAAACATGAATACTACATGCAACAAATTCTCCCAATTACACCTACAAAATGTAACCAAATGTAATCAAAGATCTGTGAATTACAGAACATCCCCAATATTTGAGTAGTCACTTCCTCTGACCAAACCAATATTCAGCACTGTTCAACTAGTGGTTAACATAAACAGCTTTTCAGTTACCATGCCTGGCACATAAAAGAAACTCTAATTTCCTTGGGTAAGTGACCAATCTACAGGAACGACAATCCTATCCCTCTTATTACTACCTCCATACTTCTTAAATGAACGCAGAAACCAAAATACTCACCGCTGCTACAGAGAAACAAACAAAAAACCCAAACACCACCAACAACAAAAACCAAAACCAAATTAACCTTAAGAGGGGAAAAAAAAAGCCGAGGATTAAACATTACGCATGAGCTTAATACATAAGAGCCAGGTAAGAACAGAAAGGTTTCGTATCACCAACGTCTGAAAATAAAACACAAGACAACAGAAAAATAATTCTAAAAAGTAAACTGCAGTCACTAAATGAGTAGGCAGTAAGTACTCTTAAGCTAACACCAATTTAATAAAGTATACAACTGAAGTACTAAAGTATGTACCTTTTGTTTTGCAAATCCAGGATCGATCACAAATACCACACCATCTATTGTCAAAGACGTCTCTGCAATGTTAGTTGACACAACTACCTGTTAAGAAATTAACAGTATATAAGTTATATTATAAATCAAGTAAAATTGAAATAACAGTAAAAGTAGTCATGAACTTTCACAAATGAATTTCAATCCAGTAAGTAAACTAAAAATAAGGTTTCATCCTCAATGGCCAATGCAATATAAAGAAATATTTAAGGTCTTAAATCAAAATTTCATTTAGTCCATCACAGCAAATTCATTTTTCAAAGAAAGCTATTATTTCAGGTTATCAATCAATCACATTATGTTTTGATTACTTAAATGTAAGGATAGCATCGAAAGAAAAATATCGATGAAACAGTATAAGCTTAACTTATAGAATGTCTCTCTGACAGAACACTACTTTGGTTATTATCCAAAGTCCACAGACATGTGTATCTTCCAAAATTTTCTGGCAGGATTTACAAAGGAAACTTTGTATCACCGAAACTCAACATTTTAAACAAAATGGCACAGGAGGGCATGGGGAGAGAAAATCTCAAGTTATAATCCAAGAACTGGCAGATCATCAAAATCAATGCAGATGTTTTAGAAAGTACAGCCTCAAAGAAGATGTAACAGCATAAAAAGCAACTGTTAATCATTTGAACCTTTTATTGCCAGGGAAAAATGTTTATACCATTTACATACTGTAGATCACTGGTGTATGTTAAGTGTACGACGTATTTTAGATCTATTTTAGGAAACTGGTTGGGGTTTGAGAATAACATGTCACATAATTTTTCTTTTTAAACAGTAAGAAAATGGGATTCTCATTAGTATTTTTCCCCCAAACATTTGATTTTCAGGAACAGAAAACTGCATTAAGTGAAAATGCCTATATATGCGAGCAAATGACATATACGATGAGATACAGGGCCTACTCACAGCTTGTGAAGGAAGATCAGACATGGACAGTGTAAATGATACCAAAGACTCACTCTGAGACTTAAAAAGGGTTTACTTCCACAGCAAAGACCAAGGAAACTTACTGAGAAAACAGCACTGATGCGAGTTGGCAATGGTAAGGTGGGATCTCCCACAAGAGAGAAGGGTAGAACACTAGCAGTAGAAGGTTGCGCTTAAACTAGGGCATGTAAGCAAAAATGCCCATAGGCACATCTAAGAAACAAAAAGGACTTAATACTGCCAAAACTTACTAGAAAGCCACTGACAGGGTAATATTTTAGAATCATTCACATGTCTAAAACCAAAATCCTTCCTTTTTGTATTGGGCAGTTGCAAAGACCGCTAACTATGGGTAAGAAACACAGGTCGTTTGATGATACTGAAATATATTTTTCAGTACATTTAGACAACAGGCACATGGTTCAGTAATTAGAACCAAAGCAAACATAAACAAGGCATATAAGGTTGACAGGTGAATCTGAATAAATATCCTGAGTTTAACATTCTTCTACAAAATCAAGTGTGTTGTGCTGGAAGGAGCAATGAATTTAGGAGTAGGTGGCAGAGCCAGGAAGCAAACCTAAGTAGCTAAGTTATAGCGGAAAGGTTTTAAGACTCCCAAACCTCAATTTCCTTTTATAACTCCTGCATATTAATCTAGCCAAGACAAAGTTGTTAACAAATAAAATTAGATAATAAAATGTGGAAAGTCCTTATAAACCTATTACAGAATCAGCTACATGCTTGTGATTATATAAGAGGTCTTACGGTTTTCTGGAATTCTGGGGTGAAACTGTTACAGTTCTGGATATATATTTAGAACCGTAAAGGAAATAAAAAAAAAAATACATTTCACACCTTTCTTCTAGAACAGAATACAATTAATATGATAAAAATTTATTGATGCGATCAGTTCTTTAGTTATTTGAAAATCATTTTTCTTTACAAAATAATTTCACTTGGTGTGCATGCATCGTTGGGTATGTGTGTGACAAACTGTGGATTTGTGATTCCACAAGTGTTTAAATATAACAGGATTATGCCAACCTGGCAAACCCCATGTCATTATCAAACTAAAACAGTAGTGTTAAAAAAGACCTTAGAGAAGTATGACTTTCAAGCTTTTTTCCCAAAGGCTTAAAGTAAATTGGTTAAAAAGCTTTAAGGTAATAAAATTTTTGAGCAGGACTTATTTACCATACTGATTTAACAATTATTAAAGTATCTTTGAGAAAAAGATCAGGGTTCTGAAACCATGAGAGGTAGGTTTGGGGACCAAAAATCAGAAAAACTCATGTTAACTGTATGACTTTCAGGGTGCTTCTTCCAATGACTCTATTACTAGAGCTAGAGAAGTAATACTAGCTAAGGCTAAAGAAAACAAACTTACATAATACACAAGAACAAATAAATGAGATGATAAAAGTCTTCTAGCTCCCTTGAAACCTTAGCAGTAGACTAAGGCAAGCCATAAGTATGTTCTAGATGTTAAGTGGCACATGATCTAATTAGGAACTGGTCAGAACACAAAGTGATCCTGAATTTGTCAAGGGACCTACATATGACCAGTGGGAATATATATAAATGGTACAAGCTTTCTAGACTGTAACATGGCAATAAGTGTTCAAAAAGCCTTAAAGTGTTCAAACCTCACTGACCAAGCAATTATTTCAGGTAAATAACCCCTGTGGAAAAAAGTTTGACATCACTGCCAATTTTATGTGTTTATGTTAAGATTAAACTTTATCTAGATTTATCCCCTTCCCCCTCAATAACATGACTTGCAATGAAATCTATTTTGATTTATTTCAATAATTCCACTTCAAAGTAGTAGAACTGAGAGTACTTGAGTTGCTCTACTTGAATTCTATTTGGATACAATAATGCGTTTAGGTTCAACTAGTCTGGATTTTTAGTCCCCAGGGAACTCTGTGGGGGTCACCAATTCAGTAAGGACATTAACTTCTTTATTTGTCCACGTCCCAGCAGTACCACACTAAGTTATCTTCAGATAGTGGATCATTAAGTCTCTCTTTAAAACTATAGAATCATCTCCGCAAGGGCCATTTCTCTTTTTTATTGAGCAGTATGCTTTGAGCCATGTTAATTAGTAAACTGTAAGATAAGCTACAGAAAAATCAGCTATTTGTATGGACAAAATTAATGAAAACTAAATAAAATCAAAGAATAGTTGCTGGATTTTAATAACACCAAATCTATAAAACAGCAATTGTAAGACTTACTCAAAAGACATACACAAGTAATTTATTGATGAGTAAACTTTAATGTTTATACAAAACTGTAGCTTGAACTTAAACTCAAATATTTGAATGTCAAGCATGATCAAAACAAGTAAAATGATCTACCCTCACAAAAATACATGCATTCTCAACCTTTCTTGATCATTAAAAATTTTAAACAGTTCACCAGCAGTGCTGTGTTAGCAGACCACATAAAAGGAGCTCAGTAACTATTTGTAAAAGGAATACTAGTTAAGTCCCCAATGCCCATAAAACTTTACCTTTAATATAGCCTACATTTTAAAACTTTAATACTATAAGTCTGTTTTGTTAGTTTTACCACAATCACATAAACTCTATTTTGCATAAAATACAATGAGTAAGAGAACAAATAAGGTACTACCTCACAAAAGGTGTCCAAATATACAGAATTATACTTATTTTGGCAGAATTTTAAAAATTCCTATTAAATATTCTTTGTTCCAAACATTTTAATTTCTTACATTCTACTCTATGCTAGCTATTATCCTTATAGTAGAACAAATTTAACAAAAAAATGAATCAAATTGTATTTGGTTTTACACAACTGGAAGCAGACCATACATCTTTAAATATTCCTTCGTACTTTTAAACCAATTGTGAGTATCGGTCAGTGACAATTTAACACTTGTGAATGAAAGCGCCATTCTATGAACTGGCAGAATAATGAATTCATGACAGGAGAAGCACACCTTGGCCTCTAGTCCTTTATTTTATAATATAAACAGGATATTATCAAAGTTGTGGCATTTCTTTTTAAAGACAATAGGAAAATAGCAACCAACTGCCAGTTCTTCCTGTTCCAGCATGCAGCCACTTTCCCTCACGTAACCTGTGTGCATCTTAATTGCTCCCCTTCTTCCCCACAGTCCCACAACCCTTCAGTCGGCTCTGTCTAACCCAGCCAGAGCCACCGGTATGCCAGTCACCCGCTCCTCCTAAGCGCCAGTCGGCGCCTGGCCAGAATATGTTTCTGCTCACTCTGGTTCTCAGCTGACACTCCTACCTTCTTCCAGGCAGCTTCCTTGTCCAGCACCAAAAACATGATTGGATGAGTGAATCCTCCTCTGTGACTAGGCTTCTATAAAAAATGCTCATTTTTCCTTAAACATGCCAGGCTTCAAAGCTTTCCCCCTGCCCCCCACACGAGATTGACAAACCAACAGCCAAGAAGTCCTCCCTCCCTCTCCTGGGATCATGGGGGGGGGGGCATGAGAGGGGGAATGGGTGCCTGTGCACATCTGTGTGTGTGACAGTGTTCTCAGCGTCTAAGATGAAGCTGACTCATGCCAAGAGAGAACGTGATTTCCCAACAAGAGGGCCTGTCGTTTTAGCTGAATGAAATACCACCAGTGGGGACGCCTGGGTGGCTCAGTTGGTTAAGAGGCTGCCTTCGGCTCAGGTCATGATCCCAGGGTCCTGGGATTGAGTCCCACATCGGGCTCCTTGCTCGGCAGGGAGCCTGCTTCTCCCTCTGCCTCTGCCTGCCTCTCTGCCTGCTTGTGCTCTCTAACAAATAAATAAATAAAATCTTAAGGGAAAAAAAAAATACCACCAGTGGATGAAGCAACACTATGGCCCCCGGTTTGACTCTGAATTGAAAGCCCATGATGGGATCCCAAGGTAAGCCCACACACTGGGGACACCACTGGTCCCCTCCTCATCTGTGGCCATCACCACACATATATCCAACTACTGCTGAGTCACTCTTTTCAGTGAGACAAAATTCTCCTCAGTACCCTTAGGATTTACCCTTAGGATTTACAAGAACACAAAAAGCAATACAGTTAAACAAATTCTAGTTCATGGGCTTAAGTTGTAGATCCTACAAAATGTATCATGTACTGGACTTGTACCAGACTGAACCTAAATTTCCAGTAAACTAATAATTAACAGAGTAAAGAACTCAGATGTGAAATACATTTCAATAAACTCAGGCCCATACTTCTCAAAGTAACCTAAAAATGGTATGAAAAGAGCTGTATGAAAAGACACACAAATATGGCAAATCTTGCTTAACACCAATCTTACTCAGTGGTTAAAAAAAAAAATCATCTTAAAACAAATGCAGATATAGAGTGTACCTGATTTTAAGAAAAATCAAATTATCTGCCTGCAGTCTACTCTTTATCACAAAAATGTTTAAGAAAACAGCTACTTTATTTACATACATCCACTGATACAGAATTAAGCTAAGAACTCCACAGAGAGTAAGTACTTCTCAGTCAACAAATCAACTTCAAAATTATATACTAAAGCTATCACTTAAAACTTCAAGTTTTCCCCCAAAGTTGAGAATGCACATAAAGTAACAAGGAAAAAATGTTTTAACATGTTTTACAGACAGCACTATGACAAAAATAATTGGAAAGTTCAACATAATGAAGCTATGATCACAGTTTCTCTAAAAGTCATATTCACTACTCTAGGTGATCTATGAAAAACTCAGAAGCTGATTTTTTTTTTCTATCAATCTCTTATTAATTTACATTCCACTAGGCTGGTGTTGTATATCCTTTCAATAGGTTTCTTCAATTTGAAAAACTTTGTTTTTTTCATTTGGTTCATTTAACTTTTACACAGCCATGTAAAGAAATAATTAGCCCTGATATATTTAAGTATCTTTATAATGTGTAACTTTTCAGTAATGATAAATATTAGCAAAAAGACTGAAATAAACAGTAGAAAAAGTTGTGAGAATCTGTTAGTCCTGAATACAGAAATAAGAAAGCAATAAATTCCAAATCTGACTGACAACGAAATCATACTTAAGTAATATTTCAAGTAAGAGTTTTTTCTACATGATATACTCAAAGAATTTATAGCAGTTACCACGAGGGACTAGTTTATTCTAGTTATATTAGTACTCTGTATACACAAACCTTAATCCTTGATGATAATCTCCCCAAGTGATGAGGTAAATAATACCCACTTTAAAAAAAAACAGAGATAAGAATCTTACCAAAATGCATATGCAGCTACTATTTAACCTAATAAATGACTAATTCCACTAATGTTTTTCAAATCTTTTCAAACAGTATAATCTTATTTTTGAAGAACCTACTAGAATCCCTAGCTCTCAAACAAATAAAAGCTCTCAAATAAAAGCATAGCGGTTTTGTTTCAAACTTCAACTCAGATCCCCTTCTCCTCCCGACAAAGAGCCCAGAAACAGGTTTAGAAAACCCTTGCCCCTTCCTATGCCAGGCAGACATCCATACTAAGAGAATCTACGTTCTTGCCCTAAAGAAACCCACATATTTATGCAATGCAGCACGATGAATGCTATTATCAGAGATCTGTGCAGTCAATATTTCATACCTATAGACATGACAATTGGTTAGGTCTTTAAGAAAATTCTAAGAAGCCAAGGCACTGAAGAAAAAAGTGCTTAGCTTTTGCCAAGTGACTTAATGGAGAGAAAGACAACACTCCTGCTTTTCTTGACCCATCCTAACCAACCACCCATTTACTAAGGAGGGGTTTCCTGTGGGGGATGGAAAACAGTACACGCTCTTACTCTAAGGCCAAAAGATAAACTAAAGTCTACCAAAATACACTTTTTTCTATTTACTTTTGAAATACAGATTATTTTGTAGTGCGCAACTCAGATCACCGCCACCCATAACTTAGTTCTTAATAATTCAATACAGTTTCATATCCACAGACAGTTCTGTGTTAATGAAACATTTATAGAGAATATTTCAATGCTAACCTTTCTTCCAATCGCTCCATTCTGCTTTTTTGGAGGTGGAGGCTCAAAAATGCGTTGTTGCTGCTGAGGAGGAAGTGTAGAGTATAATGGAATGATTTTAATGTCACCAACTTCAGGGCCCAAATCATCAACCTCACGCTTTATTCTCTTACAGGCTTCATCAATTTCCTACAAAATAAAAGGCCGAGTGTAAAAACAAAACAAACACACACTGAAACATTTAAGTATTTATCATAATCTTAGTTCTATGAAGTTTACTTTGAATTTGGTAAATCAAAACTAAGTTAATAAACGTCATCAGGATTTCCAAAACTATCCAAGAAATTTTGATTTCTGTACTCAAATAAACAGACAACTATTTATTGGCACTCCACACTCTTTTTCTTCTAGTCAAACGTCCTAATTAATTCTCAACAAACTGTACTAAAATTAAAATTTCTCACCCAGGAATATTTAACTGCACTCATAACCTTTTAAATTTTTACAATCTAAAAGAAACTGATGTGCTAGGTATTTTAAATAAGCCAATTAGGCTTTAATGTCACGTATCACTAGTGTAATTATATGGTAGATTTGCTTCATTGTGCCTAATGAGAACAAACACCTTTACAGTACCAACACAGATATTTAAGAAGTAGGCTAACCCAAATAACTTACAGCATCTTCAAAAATTTCCCGACCACCGAAAATAATTTCCAACGCATTTGCATTCATCTCCAGGTTTTAAAGAGAGGACTCACAATGAATACTCAGTGTGTGGCAGACAGAGAAAGAGAGGTAGGTGGAGGCTCCACAGGAGTGGCAAAGGGAATAAAAAGGGGGGGCAGTGAGGGGGAGAGCAACAAATTTAAGTTTTACTAAAGCATTAATTCGGTTAAATTCAGAAGTATGTTAAATGATCTGGCAGCCTGTCCAAGGCACGACTCCATCAAAAGCTATCCTTATCAACAAATTATCTCTTACTCAAAAATCAGAATGATTAAAGAAAAAAAGGGGAAAAAATCTTATTAGGTAACTGTAGTCTGTATTTTTATTATATTAAACTAAAACACAGTAGTTCCCTTAAAAAACAGATAAGGGTCTTGAAAATTATGTAGAAAATTATTATTAAGAATTCAATGTTCATAGTTCCCTTTGAAATCTGAAGTTTCTTAAAGAAAATGAAAGAATGCTATTGATTGATAGAAAAAAATATAACAAAACAAGTATTTTTAGGGGAAAAAAAGCATTTAAATGTTGTATCTAGATTAGAATGCCCCCTGCTGGTATGCAAATACAAAATTAGATCTCTTCCAAAACAAAAAGATTTGAATATAAACTCCAAATTAGATTTTTCTAAAATAAAAAAATAAATACAGGAAAACTGATTGCCAATATTCAGAATATTTTTTTAATTTAGCTAACTTTACCGGATATTTGACCAGAAAACAAAAGGTCCAAGGTCTCCAAACCTCCAGATTTCATTTAGAAAACAAAGTGCCCCAATGTACATTTTCAGATTCCAGAATTTTAGCAAGATAATTCTAACTTTATACTTTCCAATCTGTCAAATATGTATACGGCTAAAACAAAATCACTACTGCATAGGATATAAAGCTATCCCTAATGATGGGAGGAAAAAAAAAATCCCACAACACTTGTTTTTTATACAAGAAAGGTTCTAAACACTTAGTTTTAAAACTGCAACAAATTTTTCCCTAAAGTTTACCAGATTTCCATAGTCAACACTCTTAAGTTCAGGAAAGCACAAAGCTCACTGACATTCAGTAGCATAAAGCAACCATCTGCTTAGGGTTGTTTAGTTATGAGCAATATTAACTACTGAGACGGAAGCTCAAGAGT
Organism: Potos flavus; assembly: GCA_028534135.1. Classification (NCBI taxonomy): domain Eukaryota; kingdom Metazoa; phylum Chordata; class Mammalia; order Carnivora; family Procyonidae; genus Potos; species Potos flavus. The sequence goes on along the minus strand of CM052899.1, from coordinate 160,144,677 downwards.
TTTTAAGACTTTCAGCTCCGAAAGTATTAATATATGTGAGTAAATAAATTTGGACTACTAATTTGAGGAGGCTGAACACACTGCATATGGAAAAGCCATTTTACTCAGCAAAATTAAAGATAAAATAATGTGCTGCTTAAAGAATGGTTTTAACATCTTCATGTAATCCCTGACAAACATTATTGATATTTCAATTATAATCATTCTTATCTAATTGAGAAGTGTAGCTCTCCTAAGGATTTCCACCAGGTAACAATCACAAGTCCAGATTTTATGCATTAACATAAAATTACACAAAAAATATTCTAGAACTCAAATCTTCCTCAACATTTCACCAATTAAGATTGATATCCTACTCCCAAATTAGCTCAGATTACTACAGATGCATTATTGTTTAAGCAAATGGTAAAATGCTCTTAAAAATCATTTTAAAATTTCATGAGAAAACTGAATTTTTGCAGGTGCTATTCAAATTTATGAAAACAAGAATACCGAATTCTGAGAATCTACCATTTAACTGACCATGTAAAAATAACACAGGTTCACAGACACGAAAAACAGTAGTATTTGATATATCTTTAAGTCAGCTTTACTAAACACAATCAGTGAAACAAAATACATTAGGTACTCTGCACCTTTCTCCCTAAAGATCCTCAAATTCAAGACTAGTCACCTAAAGACCTAAAGATGATTTAAAAATGTAACAAGATACATGCAAATTTAGTTCACAATTACAGTTAATAACTTTATTGGAAAACATATACTCCAGCACACATCTAAAAACCATGGGGCTTGCCCCCCTTCCTTTCCTCAACTATAGGATAGCTGCCAAAGTATCAAGTACAAGAACTTAAATCATAGAAAAGCCTTTCAGGTCCTCACCATGAGACCATCTGATACTTCTGATAAAATTCTAATATGCTTAGTTATCTGAACATAATGGCTATTTTTAAAAGTCGTTTAAGAAAATACACTACGCAGCCCTCTAGATGAAGCAATAAACTAGACACCAGGCACAAAAGGACAAAATGAATACAACTGCCTAAAGACCGAATTATTGCATAAATACCATTTATATGCCATCAAAAAAGCATTTGGTACTCTTGCTTACAAAATACATAAAAATTCTTCCATTCAAAATGCATAAAAAGGAAGACTAGTACCAAGATAGACCAACATAGGTCTATCTGTAAAACTGAATTTGCAACACATTTTATTTCCCAGAAGAAGAAGTGTGATTCTGTACTGGGAATGATTTTCCACCCAGGGGACATGTTTCAAAATCTGCTGACATTTTTGGTTGTTACAACCGGGGGAGACAATGTTATGCATCTAATGAGAAGAGACCAAAGCTGCCACGATGCACAGGTTACCCTACAACAAAAAATCTGATCAGCCTACCACATAAATAGTGCTGAGGTTGAAAAACCCTGTTGTACAGTAAAGAACTATAGCCAATGGGGGTACATCACAGATCACATAAATACTGAAGAAATGCAAGGATAAAAAAATTACTCAACACTTTTAGCTCTTAAAACAATAGCATCTGCCGGAATATTATGTGTTATCAAACATTCCCGCAGAAACTGAATACAAATAAAATAATTCACATTCCAATGGAGGCAGGCAGTCACACAGAAGACCTCTGATTTTGCCATCTGGGAGAACTAGGGCAATTCCCCACAACAGTGTTTATAGTTGTGTAATTAATGTACTATAGGAATTATACTAGTTTAAACATTCCTCTGGGACACTGACCTTTAAACCTAGGGAAATATAAAAAAGGCCCGTAGACCTCATTGAAGATGCAGATTCCTATATTTCACCTCAGATTTCACCTATTTCACCAAGTCTGGAACAGGGCCAAGAACTTGCTTTAACAAACTCTCCTCCCCTCAGCAGACAGGTCACTGGCCACACTTGAGAAAAAATGTTCTGGGGCAGGGGTCAGACCTTTTACTGTAAAGCGCCAAAACAATTTAGCCTTTGCATCCATGTATCATCTCTGTTGCACATTATTTGTTCTTACTTAAAACTGTTTAAAAATGTGAAAACAATTCCTAATTCGTGGGCCATACAAAAACTGAAGCAGGAAGAGGGCTGGCACATATAGCTAATTTAAATTTAAATTAATTAAAATGCTGCAAAATTAAAATTTAATCCCTCCTCTCACAGCCATACTTCAAATACTCAAAAGGCTAATATTCCTGGTGACTACCATATCAAATAGCACAGACACAGAATATGCCCAGCACTGAAGAAAGGTCTAACGGGACAGTGCTACTCTAGAACGTCACCACTCAATCCTGGAGAGCTTCAGCATTACTTGGAATCTTGTCAGGAATATAGAATCTCAGGCTCCACCCTATCTATTGAATCAGAATCTGCAAATTTTCTAAGTGATCTGCATGTTTGTTAGTTTGAGAAGCACATTCTAGAAAATTTGTAACACCTACTGAAACAAAGGACAAGCTCTTAAGAAAACCTCCAGTAAAAGGCTCTCTGAAATTTTTTATCCAGATAGTTCTTTCCTGAACTTTAGCTTGAGGATGTCACAGCATACCTATAAACCTGTGGGAAACCAGTTTTAGAAATGCAGTACCTGAGAATAAAATGTGTATCTTAAAATGAGGTAAATAACTAAGAAATTTCAGTGATTGCTTCTAATCCTCAGTGAACACATGGGAACAAAACCAAAACACAAACATTTGTTTTGATGTTGAATAGGCACCCAAGTCACTCAAAAGCTAACTGACTAGAACAATCTGATTTTCACAGCACCTATATGGTTCAAATTCTTCCTTCAGCAAAACTGCAAATTACCACACCACTACTTACCACCCAGGTCTCTCTAAAGCTGAGAATGGCCATTGCTAAATCTTGAAATTCTAAAAGCATTTAACATTCTTAGGATAATTAACAAACACCAACCATATAAAAGGGTATTCATAAAGTACATAGACAAAGAGGTTATATGTTTCGTACATAAATACAATCAACTTGAAGAAAAACTTTAAAACTTGGGATAAGAAATACATGGTTAATATACACCAAGTTCTTAGGTTTAAAAAGCTGTTGTATCATTTAATATGCTAAAGGCTAAACAGTGAAGCAAATAATGACTAATACCTCTTGACCAGTTAAGAAAAGTAGAAGATCTCCCTCCTCCTCTTCACACATATGAATTTGAATTACTGTTCGAATGGCAGCTTCAAGATAATCTCTCTCTGGTTCAGGAGTATAAAAGATTTCAACAGGATGTGTACGCCCAGGAATAGTTAACAGAGGACAGTTATCAAAGTAAATCTGGAATTTCCCTGCATCTAGAGTAGCGCTCATAACTATAACCTGGAAAAAAAAAAACAGTGAATTATTTGAGGTTGTCTTCAAGGACTCTTACATGCTCTTAAGGAAAAAAGACAAGTAATGTTTACTGTTCTATATATACCAATTATTTAAAAACCTATAAAAATCTTCATACAAATAAACTGATTTAAAAAAGTCAAATCCTGGGGCACCTGGGTGGCTCAGTCCCTTAAGCATCTGACTCTTGATTTCAGCTCAGGTCGTGATCTCAGGATTCTGAGATCATGCTCCTTCCCCAGCTCAGCAAGGAATCTGCTTAAGGTTCTGTTCTCTCTCTCCCTCTGCCCTTCCCCCCTGCTCATCCTCCTTTTCTCTAAAATCAAATACAGAAATGCTGAGCTATAGTACAAGAGTTACTGACATGTTAAAAAATTAGAAACAAACCGAATATCCAATAAACTACACTGTATCTTCATGAAACAATACCTTAAAACCCAAAGTTCATAAAATGTTCATAACATGTTTACATAAAGTTTACATAATATGTAAAAGGAATTGATAAAACAATAATAAATAGTATAATTACTCCTATATTTATTAAGAGAACATGTCAACCTTGCACACAAGAAAAAACAGGAAATGCAAAAAAGACCAAAAAAATCGGTGGCACATATATAAATTTTCTTCCTTCTTCCAAATCACTTTGAATAAGCATGACTTCTTTAGAAAAATTCCTACACAGGGATTTTCTACACTGTTGTAAAAGGCCACAGCCACAGAAGGCCATTCAGGGGTAGGACTACAAGACAGTGCAGTCACCCTCCCTCCATGTAAATCACACATTACAGGACCCATTAAAAATTTACTTAAAAAGAAGGCACCCCATAAAACATTCTACTACAGAGTAATTTCTACTTTGACTTTCTTTCCTAAAAGCTTTAATAGCCCACACCTGATTTCACTTATATGTGAAGGCTAAAGAACAAAAAGCAAAAACAGACCTATAAAGACAAAGAACTGGTAGCTGCCAGAAGAAGGGGGTGGAGGGATGGGCAAAATGAGTGAAGTAGAGTAGGAGTTTCAAACTTCCACCTATGGAATGTATAAGTCACGAGAATGAAAGGTACAGCATAGGAAACACAGTCAATGGTATTGTAATGGTATTGTATGGTCACAGATGGCAGCTACACTCAGGGTGAGCACAGCATAATGTAAAGAGAGTTGTCATTACCAATCACTATGCTGTACATCGGAAACTAAGATAACATCGTGTGTCAACTATAGGTCAATTAAAAGAAAACAAAAACTTCAACAGCTCATAAGGTTTATTCAATAATGACTACTCATTTTTCAAATCTTAAAAGCATAAATTTAATTTATAAGCAAAAACATACTAAGGTAACAATTTTTTAAGACCCAGAATCTTTCTGCCCAGTGTACAATCCCGATAACACATATACTAACAACCGAATGAGGAGTCTAAGCTCCAATAAATGGTACACACACAGCAAAAAGAGGCACTTCATAAACTCTGGGAGGCAAAAAGGTCAGAAAATTCAGTCCGTTTAAGCCCTTATAAACACGGTAACACTGGCCAGAGTAATGGCAGTAGAACAGAAAAAAACCCCAAGCAAACTAGGTTAAGTGAGCACATTTCTGTGGAGTGGCTGGCTTGTTCTGGGTGTAGCTGTTCCTATTACCCAACATGATCAGTTACAATGGCTGTGTTTATGTTGGGGTAGGACAAAGATTTGAGGTTTCTGTATTTAATAAAGGGTAGGGTAAGCAGCAGGGCTATTAGATCATAAGAAAACAGGTGGGTTAGAAATGGAAAAGATTTGGCTTAAAAATACATTACTAAAAAGTGAAATCATACCAAGAACACACATGAAGACAGAGTTACGTACCTTAGAAACAAATAAAAATAACAATGTCGGTACTTACTGGTTCCTTATTTTACAACTGATATTTTATAGTTGATTGGAGTGATTGGCATGTATCCTGTTTTTTATATATACCTTTTTTTAATGAAATAAATGAGTAAAAAAGTTACTTCACCTTTAAGTCTGATCTCTGTCTTACAACTTCCTTCAGAACACCCATAAGGATATCTGTAGCCAAAGTCCTTTCATGAGCCTCATCAAGAATTATTACACCATAACGCTCCAGGAGGGGATCATTCATAGCTTCACGAAGTAACATCCCATCAGTCATATACCTATATTTACAAAAAATAAGTTGGCCGAGGTTCATTTAGAGCGTTTTAAAACTAAACTTCATGACATACAAAGACATCAGGAAAATAAAAATTAAATTTTCCCCAAAACAATTGTGCTATTGTTTCATAATCAATTGCAAAATTAAACATGAAGAAAAATTTCTAAGAGTATCAAACAAGCTATACACTATCGAATCTTGTCAGGTGAGACTGTAATACTGAAATACATTACGAAAACAAGATTAAATCTGCTTATGGAATATAATGAGCACATGGTTTCATACAAATGCCAAAGCAATAATGCATCACTTAAATGAGTTTCTTAAAAACAAAATTTAAAACGTAAATGTTCAACTTGCAAAACAAAACTAAGAAGCCACTTTAAGTTGTTTTATAACATCACATCACTAAAATGTTACCACATGCAAATGCACATTTCTTTAAAGCCTTAGTAATTCCCCACTTAAGCCAACAACAGACTTCCTTGGCTCAAAAGGGCCGAGACAGCATAAAAGTCTACCATCTATGTTTGCTCCAGTCCCGTCCACTTCAATGACATAATGGCAAGCACAAAAAGGAATACATTCACGGAATAAGGGGCAGCATTAGCACTACAGAAATGTTGATATATAAGAGACAAAAGGCAAAGGACATCCACTAAATCAATGAATCAGAGGGAAACCAGGTTTAGAGAGGGCTCAAGATAAAACAGCTAATCCAGCACCCAGATGCAGGGTGGTTTGCAAATGGTGTTATGGGCCAGCCATGTCCTATTCATTCTGCTCTGGCTGCTACTGTCACTAAAAGAAAACAACAATCGCTAGTTTGGCACACGGACAAAATAAAGTCTGCCTGTACAGGCTAAAGTCACAGTTCATTCAATTCATGATTTACAAATTTAAAAGCAGTATAAAAATGTGAAGTCATCATTTCTAACTTCACTATTTTTGGTCTTTATTTTTCACAAATTAGTCTAACCTAATCTTTCATGGACTAACTTGGTATTTTTAGCTAATGTGATTTGCTGGAGCAGTTAAACTCACCAAACTGACAATGTACAGAAGTGAATCATTCTCCTTATTTCACTTGAACTTAATTCTAAATTACTAAGACTTTTGGCAAACTAACCCATCCTTACTCTATACATTTTAGGCTTCTTTCTTCTTTGGCCATATTTTTTAAAGTAAACTACATTTCTGCAGTTGACATAGAATTACCTGAAGATTATTTTATATTAAGACCATGAAAGAAAAAACAGTGCCAATTAAACTATGACTCAATGGCTTAATGACAGTGCAGCATAGTGCATGAATCAGCTACACTATAGCCTCTAGCTGCTCTGAAATATCTCTGATCTATTTGAGGACATTTAGTAATTTCTCCTGACTTCAGCTGTTAATTACTGACATGAGATAGGCAATCATTTTGCACATTATCTTAGTAGCAAAACCTAATAGTTTCATCTGCTTGTGAGTAACTTCCACAGATTCCACAAAGCTGTTTGTTTTTTCATTGGGAAAAAAAAAATGAACGGGTCACTCTCTGAACAATAAATATTTGCTTAAATACTATCAAATGTATACCATGCTGCTCAGTATCCAAGCTTACTCATCCCAACATGGAATCCCTATAATCTTTTTGAAGACATTTTACTTAGCAAATAAACCCAGTACACATAGTTCCAACAAAACCGCATTACTTATTTGAAGTGAAATATGTACAGCTAGATCAAGTTCAAGCATTCACAGGCAATAACCACCACCAAACTGCTACCAGTTTATAAGATCCTCAGATTGTAAAAATGTACCTCAATCTCACATACTAAAAATGTGAAAAAGTCACAGAATTGATAAAAGTATCAGGCTTTAACTTGAAAACTCCTTGAAACTTACTAAAAACAAAAGTCGCCCTCTTTATTTTGATCTCTTTCCTCCTTACGCTCAAGCTTCACACAAGCACAACAGTGTAGAGACATTTAAAAGCACAGCTAACCCAAATACTCATTCTTTTAGATTTTTCTGAGAGGAAATGTTGCAAATGGCAGAATACAGATATTCTACGTTAACGGAACTACTATTTGCCTTGTTTTATTAGAAAGTATGCATAATATATGTACTAAGTTAAATGATCAACTAAACCCTCTGACTTCCAGACTCCAGAGACAGACTCCTAACAGGTGTCTCAGCATTTCATCATCACCCAGTGATCTAATACTGAGATGCTACTGTTACCTCTCCTGCATCATAGCAATGTAGGAAGCTTGTTGTTTGTGTAATAGAGCGCTTCGGAAAAAATTACACTTGTAGGGGCACCTGGGTGGCTCAGTCAGTTAAGTGTCCCAACTTTTGGTTTCAGCTCAGGTCATGATCTCAGGGTCATGAGATGGAGCCCCGAGTTGAGTTGGGCACTGCACTCATTAGGGAGTCTGCGTGAGACTCTCCTCTGACCTCCCACCCGCCTGCATGTGTGCACGCTCTAAAGTAAATATTTTAGGGGCCCCTGGGTGGCTCAGTCGTTAAGCGTCTGCCGTCAGCTCAGGTCATGATCCCAGGGTCCTGGGATTGAGCCCCACATCGGGGTCCCCATTCAGCCAGAAACCTGCTTCTCCCTCTCCCACTCCCTCTGCTTGTGTTCCCTCTCTCGCTGTGTCTCTATCAAATAAATAAAATAAAATAAAATAAAATAAAATAAAATAAAATAAAAACAAAATAAAATAAATATTTTAATTAAAGTTGAAAGGTCTCTTAAAAATATAATCAATATTGCTGCTTTTCTAGTGTAGAAGATTCACTATTAGTAGTTAACTTTCCCAGGGTCTCAAAACCAGTTAAATAGCTTACGACTAAGTATCACTGTACTGATCCCCAATTCTGGGCCCCTCCTATACTATCATACTCTCCTCAAAGCCCAAGAAAAATGTACATATAAATACAATAGCAAAAAGTTACCTGGTGTGGGGGTGGGGGTAGGGGTGGGAAACATACAGAAAAAAAAGTAGTCTGTAAGCTCATCTGTGATCTACTGAAAAGAAGTAATATTAAAACAAAAGTACTACTCTTCTTCTCTTTCTTTGTCCTCCGAAATGACTGCAGCAGATGCTCTTAGTGAGCCAAACTTTTTCTACCCTCATTTAATTGACCCACAACCCTTAGGTGGCCTTTTTTTTTTTTTAAGATTTATTTATTTGAAAGACAGAGAGAGAGCACAGCATGCGTGTGCACAGGCACACACAAGAGCCAGAGGGGCAGAAACAAGAGAATCTGAAGCAGACAACACTGAGTGACCGTGGAGCCGGATCGGGGCTTGATCTCACAACCCTGAGATCATGATCTGAGCAGAAACCAAGAGTTGGAGGCTTAACCAACTGAGCCACCCAGGTGCCTGTCACCTTTTAAATCAGGGAAACAGAGCTAGACCTCCCAAGTACATCTGGATCTTCTATATAAAGAGAGATTTTTAAAAAAACTCAACAACCCAGTACCAGATGCAAGGCACATAAGTGTCCCCTCAAAACAGGTATGTCCTTTTCCTCCTCCCTATCTTTAACAATGAGTAATGCTCTCTCTTTAAGTGTGTACCACAACCGAACAGATTTCTGCCATCCAACATCTTTCTCAGAAGGAGTCACCTCAAAATTCTAACTTTGTCTCTATTAGTATACCTTATTTAACATCTGAAAAATATACATTTTTGTTTTTTTTGAAAACTATAGTTTGTTAGGCCTTGAGTTTTGAGACAATTCTTTGCTGTGTGTCACCACAATCACTGACTCCTTTATGGTATGCTTTCATTACTAGACTTCAGGCAGTGTTTTCTGTTGTTATCATATTTATATACAGTAAATTTTTCTTTCTATGGGTGCTGTATGTCTGAAGTTTTGATAAAATAAAAAGTGTGCCAGTAAAAACATACACAGCTGATTTTAGGAACACTGGGCTTTTCTTAAAGTACATTAAGACGCTCGAAGTATAGACATGTTCACTGGCAAAAAATAAGAGGGGATGAGGCTATGGATTAAGACCCAAGTTCAATAGGTCAAATGTCAAAATAATGAAGACCAATCAATTGACCTGGCCTATTTCAAGAACAGATGGGAGGCTGGGAACAAGACCACACACCTATCCTCCCCAGGTTTCCCTCCCCGTCTGGGTTTGTCCTTCCATCTAGACTCCTCTGGCCTGTTGTCACTGTTGTTTACTTATGCTATAGAGAGGAAATTGGAAGGGTCCTACACTTCGCCTAATTAAGTCACTATCAGATTTATGGCAACTTTGGCACAGTATTTGAGGTGATTTTCTTTCTTTATATTTAGAGTGACTTGATTCTGATTATTTCTGTTGTTTTGTACGGAACAGAACTTTGTGTATTAACAGAACTGTTCCCCTGTATCTTTTACGGTTTTTCCTTGTTTTTGTTTCCTTTTAAAATTATACATGCAGTTTTGTGTGCATGTGAAATTAAGGTCTTTATTAACCCTGAGAAAAAAGAAAAGCCACCCAATGACTTGCATAAAGCCCTCTGCTTTAAAAAAAAAAAAGTAACCAAACACAAAGCACAGAAAAAGGCAGAACCAGGTACTGGTGATCCTATAAAAGCCGTAGCCACTTTCCTTTTAAGTTTTACTACCTTCCATAGTACTAATGGAATATTTAACCACAGTAAGGCATCAGTCACAAAAAATAGGGTGTCACAATAAAACTCTGATCACCTAATTTTGAAGTTTCAACAATAGACTAATAATTGAAAACTGAATAGAAGAGTCAACCTCTACATTTGACTGGATACCCTACTATTCAGTGTTCTTCATTTCTGAAACAAAAACTTGCCTAAGAAGTCATCTGTATCACCTGTGAACTGGTTAGAAATACAAAACTTGGGTCTCACCCCTGACCTGCTTAATCAGAAAATTTGAAGATGAGGCATAGCAATCTGTTCGAACAAGCTTTTATGTGAGTCTGATGCTTGCTAAAGTCTGAGAAGCACTAGTCTAAATCAAATTAAACAAGAGGCAGATTAAATAGATGCCTAAAGCAGCAAAAGATCCCTGAAGATTAAACAGTTCTTATTTTCAACCATGATTGTTTAATAAAATAAAATAAACAAAAAAAATTCAGTGGGCTTAGTATGAACTTATTAGCTTGAGTATTTTTTTGCAATGGGCACATGCAAATGGCATAGCACAACTATAAGCCAACTGCCAACCCTGATCCTGGCCAATATCACCAATTCCAACATGAACAAAGTATAATAAAACATTACAGATTACAAAGGTATTATATAGATTATAATTTTTTGAAAAATTTCTCAAGTTGTCTGGTTCAAAGAAAACAATCATAAAGAAAAAAGATACACAGGTGAAAAAGTTTCCCAAAATGTACACCAGAAATTTTTAATAAACTCTGTATCAATTATTCATAACTTTAATGAATGTCAAAAACTAATGCATAGGGGCACCTGGGTGGCTCAGTGGGTTAAAGCCTCTGCCTTCGGCTCAGGTCATGATCTCAGGGTCCTGGGATCGAGCCCCGTATCGGGTATCGGGCTCTCTGCTCGACGGGGAGCCTGCTTCCCCCCTCCCTCTCTGCCTGCCTCTCTGCCTACTTGCGATGTCTTTCTCTCTGTCAAATAAATAAAAATCTTTAAAAAAAAAAAAAAAAAAAGACACACAGTGTGAACCTTCCTAACTCCCTACCTCAAACCTTTTATCTCTTTACAAAAAATTCCAAATAGATCAAAGATGTATAAAAAACACTAGAACACATGGATTCAAATAATTATTCAATACACTGAATACATCTTCTTCAATTAATTCAAAACACCTATATAAAATTCAAGTTTCTACATGGCATAAAGTATGATAAAGCAAAGAAACATGGCAAAGTGAGCAAAAATTGGAACTTAAATCCAGAAGGCCAATTTTGTTAAGAAAATTGCAACTGATATCCAGAATGCTAATTCTGTTAAAAGCTCCTACAATCAATATAAAAAAGGCCAACTAACCACAGAAAGATGGCAAAACACCAAGTTTCATTAATCCTATAATACTGTACATTTTTTCAAATTTACCTTCTCTGTGATTGGGATGCATTTTAAAATAGCACCTTATAAATGACTGTCAAGCAGGTAGCAATACTTCTGGAAAAATGAGAAAAGCACTAGTCTGAGACCCAAAAAGAAACACAAATGGCTCATAAATAACATGTAAAGAAGCTCAATTTCATACAAAAGAAATGCAAATTAAAACCATATATCCAATTTTTCACTTAAAATAATGACAAAGAAAAAAAAGTTCCACAATACAATGTTGGCAAGGATACAGAAACATACACTCATTTGCTCATTCCTTACTGGTCAGAGTAGATATATCTCTATGAAAGGCAATATGGCAATCTAATAAAATTCAAACATACCCTGTAACCCCCAACCAACTTCATTTGTAGGGAATTCATTTCAGATATATATGTGTGAATGTGTGAAAAAATGTGTGTACAAGGTTTTGTTAGGAGGTACTAAGGGCAGCACATTTTTTTTTAAATATTTTATTTATTTATTAGAGAGAGAGAGAAAGCACAAGCAGGGGAGGCGGAGAAGGAAAGGGAGGATGAGAAGCAGACTCCCCACTGAGCAGGGAGCCTGATGCTGGGCTCAAATCCCAGGACCGTGAGATCACGACCCAAGCCGAAGACAGACACTCAAACTGACTGAGCCACCCAGGCACTCCAGCAAGTGTTTTTAATAGCAAAACCTGCAAATCTGAGTGCCCATCAATAGAATAAAACAAACTATACAGTCATTAAAAAGAATAAGGCAACTTTTTATTTACTGTTCTAGAACAATATAAGTGAAATCAGCAGCCATGTTTTGTACTATTCGAGAACAATGTAAGTGAAATCAGCACCTATCAGTAGATGGAGCACCTAGCTAGCTCAGTAGGTAGAGCATGCAACTCTTGATCTCAGGGTTGTGAGTTTGAGCCCCACGATGGGTGTAGAAATTACTTTAAAAAAAATCTCTAAAAAAATAAAAGCAGCCCTATCAGTAGAATACTCTTTGAATGACAATAGTAAAAGAAAGAGAAGGATGACAAAGCTAAAACAGCTTGTACTTACCAGGAACTACGTTAGAAGAAAACTATATATAGTATAGTGACTTTATAAAAAACAGTTCTTTTCACTACTATAAATAGTGAAGCCTAAACACCCACACTCTACCCATCCTTTACAATGCCAACATTATGAAATGGTCAATTACCAACTTTTAAACATGCTCACAGGGAATGCTATTATACTCATTCAGTAGCTACCAACAGTCATCAAATTACCTTCCTCCAACAATTTCTTCCAGTATCAGTTATTTCTATATGCCGTAGGTACAAAAATAAAGAACTGATCATCTAAGTATACATAAGTCAGTTTAAAATGAAGTCATTTACCTCATTTAGGTGATGTGGCTATTTCGGGATTCATCACTAACTTAAAGTCTTCAGTGTCTACAATACAAGTACTATATTTCTCAATTTATATAGTTCTACAAAGTTATGTCAAAAAAAACTTTACAAACCTGATCCATGTGAACACAGCAGTTTAAAAAAACAAGGTATGTGGTTGTTCAATAAGATCTCCTAAAGGACAGCTTATGTCCCCCAGCACAGTCCAAGTTTAGATTACTGTAGAACTTTAACATCTATTTATATATCCAGTCAAGAGAAGAGAAAACTACTTCCTTCTTTGGGTATAAACAGGTCACTTAACTTACCACAGTAAATTGATTCAATTTGTTAAATGATACCCTATTTCCAGAGAATAATAATAATGTTCTTGCCTAAGATTCAAAACAATTTATATTATCGTTTTCCATACTCAACCTGTGATGCCACAGAACTACTAGCAGAGGTACTTCATTATGCATATTCCTTTCAAAGATACTATCTTTGCAAGGCTTAATTTTTGATAGTCGCTCTAATAAAAAGCAAATATAAGGCAAACATCAGTGGAACAGTAAATAAAGGTGGCAGTGTCCAATCCAACTCCAAAGTTTAAGAAACTGACATCAGACTAGTAGATAATGGTGCTTTAAGAATGAAATAAAAATATTTTGATTCCAATGTATGTGTGGTATTTGTTTAAAGGGCTACTAAGTTGGTAGGACATAAAAACTTAACTAAGTTTTTAGGACAAATCAATAAATAAATGGAATTCTGAGTCACTTCTTCAGGCCTAGGATACCCTGAAAAATTACTGAGACTTTAAGCATGTGAACTTAAGGTAACGTAGGAACTTCTACTCTAGTTAAAACCTAGCTGAGTTAATCTTCTAAGTCCATCCACCCTTCTCAGCTCAGATGAAATACCTTCTCCTCTGTGAAATCATCTATATAATCCACGTGACTGAATCAAACTACGTTCTAAATTGCTTCACAGCTTAAGTCCCCAACCAAGTCAAAGAACTAGTGACACTAACAGTTTCTTTGTGTACTTAATATTCCTTTCATTTGTAAATGGATAAGCAAACACTTACATAGTGTCAAGAACAACACTAATCTTACCACAATCACAACAATCTATACATAGTATTAGTTACAAAAAACAAACTACTAGATGTGAACAGTCACATGGAAAGGTACCACACAGTATTTTGAATAATTTGGAATCTATAATGTTTCAATGCATTTCTAATACCAAAAAATGGACAAAAAGCAAACAGAAAACCGCAAATCCCACTTATAACCTGTATAGACAGCCTCCTAGTTCTGAGATCAGCATTCAAAGCATACAACTTTATTTGGGCAAACAGCTAAAATTTTTGTGGTATAGTTCAGTTAGCTATGTAATCAAGCAAAAGAAATACCTAAGAAATTAATAGAAGGCAATTAAATTACTTTTTCAAAATAGACTGCCCATTCCTCAAGTTTTCACAAGTTCTGAAAGAAATGCCTGTCATTCTCAGAAAGCTAGTATAAGTGAATAGGTTTGATTTAACATTTTGTAAGATGTTAAGCACTAAAAATTACAAAGAGCCTTCTAGACCTAAACCCTTGCAAGTACTCAAGTATAAGCACAAAGATCAAATGTAATGTATGCATACCTTTAGGAAATTAAGTTAGCTTTTATGAATAAAGAAAAACCAAAGAATTCTAACTCTAAGGTGACAACAGTGAGTTTTCAGTCTGACAGGAAATACTTAAGTGGTAAATAACCACACTTGTTCTGTGTTACTACTCCTTTCTAAAGATTTAGTAAAACTACCTTATCTAACCCCAGTGCTATACCTGAATTAGAACAAAGCCTACACTACAACATATGTTCAGTAAATTAGTTTATAATTAATGTTTATGTAATTAATGGTCTTTAAAGTACCAGGCCTATTTCCACAGCTTACCTCTCCAGCCCTAAGAGTATTTGGATTCATTCATTCATTTCATAGTGACAAGTAATGCCCAAGTTTTAATTCAAGTTAAAACACCCCAAATTGTAATTCAAGTGCTGCATTAAAAGGAACTTTATTAGGTTGTTTTTATGTCTCTTTTTAATTAACTGGGTTAACTGGTTAATAAGATCCAATAATTTCTCAAATTGGAAATCTACCACCACTATCAGCAGCAGCAAAAGTAGAAATGTTGACTTAGCACTTGTTGGGCGATAGGAATTACTCTAAGGGCTGTACACAAATTAACGTATTTTATCTCAGAACCACCATATGAGGTAGTTATTATCAGCTCTATCTTCTGAAAAAGCAATAAGCACAGGGAGGCTAATTAACATTGCCAAGATCGCAGCTAATAAGTAGCAAAGCTGGGACACAACTCCAGCCCTGTAATCTTAGTCTGTGGTTTAGGATATATATCCCTTTGATTCTCTTCTCAACTCATCTACTTGTTTAATAAGGTTGCCTTATTGGAAACCCACTGTGGAATCTCTAAATAGTCCTTATTCAGTTGGTGCTTTTAACTCAGGCCCCAAAGAATCTGCTATGGGAACCTGCTACAGCAATGCCTCGTAGATTCTCCCCAGTGTCAACCCTAAATGTCCTGTACCAGCCAACTCCTTATTGAAGTAGTGGTTGTACTGGAATCTCGTATTTATTAAATATTTTTAGATTTTCTTTCATCTTCTTGACCAGACTGCCTTTTGGAAATTAAAAAATGTGGTAAGTTTCTGACTCATATTATGGAGAATAGCACTTCTTTGGTTGATTAGTTCAAAACTTTTCTCCCTCAAGCTTTATAAGAGGTTTATCACACCTTGAGACCCGAAGTTCTGTTCATTTCTCCTTATCACTTGATTATAAACTATGTCCTGTCCTTAACTTTTCTTAATTTTTCCACCAGCTTGTCCTGAAGCTATATATATGATAAACAACCCAAGATGGTGGTCTTACAAAACATGCGTCCTTGAAGAAAAGAGCTACACCACCTTTGCTTCATAAACATTACCCCACATTAATTCCTTAGCCTGTGACCCATCCCAAAATTGAAATGAATCTGACACCCAAAAGCAAAAGATTCAGAATAGAAGGCAAATTATAAATTATACACACCAAATCACCCTATCATCATACCATCTCCACCAAGAAATCATGGAAAATGTCTTTTCATGAAAAGCTATCAGTTTTTCACATTTATGTTGGAAGATTTACCCACAATCTACAGTGCAGTGACAAATTTCACACTACTCTGTTGCCTTTTCCATCTCAGGTTTATTTGTTTTTTTCTTTTTGAAGTTCATGCACAAGGCAAGTATACAGATATAGACACAAACTCTGTTTCCCAGAGTTTACACTCCAACTAGGCAAAAGAAAGAAACTAATCTTTAATTTCATACTGTCCATAAACCAGTCCTTTATCATCTCAAGTAATCAGGCATGGAAATGCTGACTTATACAAATCATTTGGATACTTTAAAGAATACACAAACTGCAGTGTCTTCTCAAGTAAACTCTTTTCCCCCCTTCAGAAAAAAATTTTTAAAAATGTTGTTCCATGGTGCCTGGGTGGCTCAGTTAGTTAAGTGTCTGCCTTCAGCTCAGGTCATGATCCCAGGGTCCTGGGCTCGAGCCCTGCATCGGGCTCCCTGATCAGCAGTGTCTGCTTCTCCCTCTCCCTCCATCCCTCCTCCCCTGCTCGATAAAATCTTAAAAAAAAAAAAAAAAATGCTGTTCCCTCTGCCAAGAAAGCTCTGCTCCCTGTACCCCAATCCCTACCCTGGCAAACCATTACTTTCAACTTAGGCTTTTATTCCATCTTCTCTTTTCCAGTCTAAATTGAATTTTCAAATCATGCCTTCATACAAACCCTAGTATTCTCTTTCAGAAGCCTAATCACAATGTGAAATTGTACTTACTTTATGGGGACAAGAACCAGATCTACTTTTTAGTACTGTATCTAACTAACACTTATGTAAATCACTGGGTTCCCTCAATATCAAAATATCTCAGAATTTTGCAACTGGGGGGAGAGGGTACAAAAGGAAATAACTAAATTAGGTACAAAATTACCAACTTCAAATATTATGTCTGCCTGAAGGTTCAAGACTATCAAACTGTTTTATTCCATAAAAAAATTATCAGCTCCCTCAAAATAAATGAAGAACAGATTTCTTAAATTTTGTCACAACTCCAAAGTGCTTCTTAAAATCCACTGCAAGAGTATCATCTCTTCTTCCTCAAAATGAATTAAGTTATTTTTCACTGACCAGTCACAAACTTGGCAACGTCTTCCACTGACTGGTGTGTTCTTCTTTAGCTATCTTGCTTGGTTTTTTTGGAGGGTTTTATTTTTTCATAATTTCCAAACCAAAATGGTAAAAGGAACGTCAAGCATACTGCAAAAGGAATACTTCAGAAAAGTGATGGGAGCAGGCAAAAATCACAACAAATGAAATATAAAAATGATTTACAGCTATGGCGGCTTGACTACTGGGACTGGACAGACTTTTAAGGCTAGTCTAATAGAGTGCACTAATTTATACTAGATCCAATTCTCTGAAAATAGCACGATACTAGATCTAGAATCTAGAATTTATAGATATGTGTCCCAAATACCAAAAAAAGTACCTTTGGGCCCTTAATGTGATTAGAGATGATTTAAAGATACACTAATTTAAAGTACTCTCAAACAAATTTAATTAGTCAAAAAGTATTTGTTTACTGTCAACAATGAAATCAGGAAGAGTATGGTTGAATTCCGAGTTCCTCAGACAGAATCTTCAGAAGTTAGTCCTCTTTACTATTCTTCTATGGTGAAAATTAAAAGCCTTTTTTGGGAGAATAATGGATTCCTAGGCATTTTTATATCCACACCTGACCCCTGAATAACACAGGTATGAACAGGACAGATCCCTCGTACACAGATTTTTTTTCAATAAATACAGTACAGGACTGTAAATTACTTTCTTACGATTTTTCCCTTACCTCACTGTAAGAATATGGTAGATAATACATACATAATATACAAAATATGTGTTAACTGTTTGTTATTGGTGAAATGAATAGCAGGCTATTAGTAGGTAATTTATGGGGAAGTCAAGTTAGACACAGATTTCTGTAGGGGGTGTGGGTGTGGGTTGTTGTTCCAACCCCCCATGTGGCTCAAAGGTCAGCTGTGTATGAGAATAGCTAAAGGAGAAGACTGATGGCTGTCTTAGGTATTCACTCTTCCTATCCAATTAACTATGTAACTGATCCTCCTTAAGTTAAGGTTCTAGCTGTTTTTAACACCCGGGGTTCTCAAGACGTGAGTTGATAGATGACTATACAAAATACATCTACGGATTCATACAACACCCCATTTGGTGAAGCGTTCCTACTATCAAAACTATCATTCGCTCCATACGATTAAATAGGATTTAATTTTAATATCACTTAAAGACAATATTAGGTGAGCTTCTAGCTCTTCGGATTCTGGAAGATATCCCAGTAAGCTTACTCTGTCCAAAATTAAGTAGGCTTTGGTGTTTAAAGTTTACTTATAGCCCGTGGGAACCGTTTCGTAAGAAAACATCACAATGCCAAATATATTCATTTTGATCTATCAAATCTACTTATATGTTACTTGTCATTCCCTATTAACTGAACCAAAATCTTTCACAAGCATACACCTGTTGAAAGCTTACCCCTTCCTAACACACACACACTCTGACCCAGTACTACATGTAATTTTCCTCTCCCGATTTCCACATTCTGTTTTCCCTGCTCAAATGTGGCTTGCCAAGAAACATTCAATACTTAGTGAGTAGTGAATCAAATGTCAAAATAATTATTTCTCTTAAAGTAAAATCTGCCCTTTATTGTCCTCAAGTTCCTGACATTATCTGCATATTAAATTAGTATGAAATCTTAAGTTATGATTTTATGTAATTCCTTCATCAGTTATATCATAATTACAAGTAAACAATAATGTGATTATCACTAAACTAAAAAGATGTACTCAGGGGCGCCTGGGTGGCTCAGCTGTTAAGCATCTGCCTTCAGCTCAGGTCACAATCCCAGGGTCCTGGGATTGAGCCCCTCATCAGGCTCCCTGCTCAGCCAGAAGCCTGCTTCTCCCTCTCCCACTCCCTCTGCTTGTATTCCCTCTCTCACGGTCTCTTGCTCTGTCAAATCAATAAATCTTTACAAAAAATAAAATAAAATAAAATAAAGATGTACTCAATAAAGCTTAAGATATAAACCAAAAATATGCCTTAAAGTCAAAGACAAGCTAATTTAAATAATTGTTCAGCTGCTATTAAAAACAACACTGAATTCTTTAACCTGAAGTTCTAATACTACTTATCAAAGAAACTAGAAGAAACTGACATGAAACTTGAAGAATTATTGGATGTTTTAAAGAAATTTTTAAAGTTATGAATCTCATAGCTATAAAAGAAACTGTATCTTTGACCTACGTACACTGAAATATTTAGAGATGAAAGTATATAATGTCTAAGATTTGCTTCAAATTATATGAGACAGGGAAAAGTCAGGATATGGATGAAACAAGACAGGCCATGGTTAAAGATGCAGGATAAACAGGTGGGAGTTAATCATGCTACTGTACTTCTGCATACATTTGAAAATTTCTGTAATACATTATTTCCCCCATAAGACTATATATTTCTGCCATCAATGACTCATTTCATTGCCCATGTAACATTTTGTTCCAAAATTGTCTTTTAAAAACCTCAGAGAGATTACATCGTGACAAAGAAATCATTTTTTAAAAATGATTTAAATGCCACATATATACAGAATAAACAGAATCAAGAAAAGGGGAAGATTTTTTAAAAGAATTACCATCAGGCAACATATCTCACAACTTATGCAGAATATAAGTGTAAGAAGAAAAAAAAATTAGGACAGTTAAAGAAAATATTAGCGGGGCGCCTGGGTGGCTCAGTCGTTAAGCGTCTGCCTTCGGCTCAGGTCATGATCCCAGGGTCCTGGGATTGAGCCCCACATCGGACTCCCTGCTCCGTGGGAAGCCTGCTTCTCCCTCTCCCACTCCCCCTGCTTGTGTTCCTGCTCTCGCTATCTGTCAAATAAATAAATATTTAAAAAAAAATATATTAGAAAGCTGCTCAACATGGTAGTCAATCATGCACTACAGCTATAAGTGAAAAGGTAAAGGACTTTGAAGAGGCTCCAAGAGTACATTACACAACAAAAGATTCCTCCTTTTAGCTCATAACATATGTACAGTAATAGGTGTATAATTAACATTAAAAGCCCCAAATAATTTCTATCCCATCCCACACATCATTCTTTCTAAAAATAACTATCTTTTACAAAGATGTATCACTTTTCTATCACATTTAAATGCTCTAACATTTCACCTAAGATACAGCACCGAATAACTAAAATCTGACCTTTGAAGCTGTCTACTGAAGAGCTATATATATTGCTAGTAAGAAAGAGAATCCATCTTAAAACGTTGCTTAGTAAGTCTAAGACAGTCTTCTCTGGACTATTCTAAATTTGGATGATCTTGAGACTCCGCTAGCAAAGCCCTCTATCTAGTGGCAGAAAACAAAGTAGAGAAACAAAGTATGTATTTTAAAGATAGTACTTACTTAAGAATGGTTTTTGCACTGCTGCAGTCTTCAAATCGAATGGAGTAACCAACTTCCTGGCCCAACATTACATCCATTTCATCAGCAACTCTCTGAGCCACACTCATTGCAGCCACTCTCCTGGGTTGGGTACAGGCAACTCCTCTCTTGGGTCCTGGTAATGATCGCATGTACTCCACACACCACTGTGGAATCTATCAAATAATTTCACATTTAAATTAATTCTACTCTGCCTGCACATCAGGCATATTCAACATGTAGTATTTTATTGCATTCCAATTAATTCAAAACACAAATCAATTAGGCACACTACAAAGTATTAAGACCTCAACTTCTGCCTTGAGCCCTTCAAGCCAAGAAGGGGTCATATACTGATATGACATAATTGTACTCCAGAGCAGGCTAGGTCCACTGAGGCTGTGCTAAATATGCTCTACAGCGTCAACTGTCCCATCATTAAACATTTCTCTATACACTGGAAAAAACCCAACTTATAAAAAATTCTACTTTATAACAAATGTGAGTTTCCACAAATTTTCTCGGACACTATTAAATTCTTATACAATCTGAATTATAAAATGCAGGTGAAATAGAAATCACAACCCCTTGTGGTTATAAAGCTATGTCTTTCAGGTCAATTCAAATTTGGTTTGTAAACCAGCAGATCTAACCCCTATTCTTCTGCCTTCCGAAGAGGTATGCACAATAGAACGCCTTAGGTGCCATCTTAAAAGTCAATTTCAGTAACTGTCAATTTCAAATTCGATGGCACCTACAAAAGCAAGAAAAAACACCAACAGCACAAGTTGGTCGGCTGCCATGACGACAGCACATTTCTTCCTTGTTCCATTATCAACAGAAGCTAACAGAACCTCTACTTTCATGGCTCTTCACTCACTCACCTGGGTAAGAACCATGGGAAAAATCTAAGTAATCACGACATTAAATGGGAATCCACTGCATTAAAGTCATGATGGGCCTCCATCAAAGCACCCAAAAGCCTGTCAAACTCAAATGCCACAGAAAATGTGGGTGGGGGCGGTTTCGGTACAGGACTACAAAGGCACTTATATTGGTTGTCGTATCATTGCCACATTTTAGTTAGGTTACGTCTGCAATTTGGGGATAACTGTTTTCACTTACAAGTATCTAAAAGGGGAGGGGTGACTATGTCACTTCTCTACGACTGTAACAATGCATATCTTTAAGGGACTTAAAATGAACAGAAATAAATACTACCCTAAAAGAGAAGGGTCTCTCTAGGTCTGTAAACCCACAAACCAAAGTTTAAGTGGTTTTCCAGCAAAGTTTTATACATTTATCTTCATTTCGGCAAGCCCCCTGGCAAGGGCAAAATGTACTTTATAAGACAAAATGAAATTCAAACAAACATTTACCATTCAGTTAAAGCTATTTAAAACTATTTTGGAATTCTCAAGGCAAGAATGTTCAAAGTTTTTTAAATTCACTCCAGTGAAATGGATAACTTACTTCCACTTTAAAAGCAAGATATAAACATTTTTGGCCAATTCAGCAGTTTTTGAACTTCTGATCTCAGGACTTCTTTATACTCTTAAAATAACCAAGGATGCCAAATAATTAATAGACTTTACTATATGAGGAAATTAAAACTGAAAAACTTAGAATATTTATTAATTCCTAACAATAAAAACCCATTCTATGCTAACAAAAACATTTTCATGAAAAATAATTATATCTTCCAAACAAAAAAAAAGAAGAAAGAAAAAATCAGCAGGAAGAATACATTGTTTGGCATTTTTGCATATCTCTAATGTCTGGCTTAAGAGAAGACTGTTGGATTCTCTTATCGGCTTCAATTTTAAATATGTTGCACTATTTTTGTTTTGTTGGAAATATACGAAGAAAATCCTAGACCTCTGAAAGAGTGTCAGGAACCTTTGAGGGTTCCCAGACAGTATTTGGAAAACGCCGTAGTCAATGCATCTATTCACATTTCTAAGAATAGCATTAAGAAGGGAAGCAGGAACTGAGATGCCGTGTACTGGACTGTTCAAGCCAGGAATCGTTCCCTCCTTTCAGCTTCTTCTCTTCCTCCATTTGAGGTTACCTCCCTAAAAACCGATCCTCCGCCCTCTAGTCTTATTTTACACATTATTCTGACTGGTTTTATTTACTCTCCTGACTTCTAATATTACCTGCAATACACTGACAATCCTAACTATGTTTCCCATCCTAACCTAGTAGTCATTTCTACTTGAGGAGTATTTTTTTGATATCCCAAATTCGACAAGTTCAAAACCAAAACCATTTCGCACCCTCCTCCAATACTTACTAATCCCTTCCATGTCCCATCAGTAATATTAACATCGTAACTCCAATCTACTGTTTATTCTCCATTCTCCTACCTTATATGGAGTCAAAGTTTTGTTATAACTTCCTACAGTCTGTTGTCAACATTCTCACTAGACAGGACATTTTTGTAAAAATCCCTATCGAAAAGCTCTGATGGCTCCCCGATCTACACCATGATACACTGAGGCTCAGCCGGCTGTTCCAGTCTGCCCCATCTTCCTCTTTATACACACCCTATATGCTGGCCAGAGCATACAAAGCTTTCTCTTCTCTGAACTTGTTCCTCCGTTCACCCTGAACTGGCTTTAGTTTCTTACATAGGGATATAGTATGAACATACCAACTTGCAATGTAAAATGACTTTTACTGTGAGTCTCAGTCAAATGTTAGAGTCAATACTTTAGATTTTGTTCAGAGGGTCTCATTTTCTGACAGGAATAAAAAGATAACCAAAACGGATTGCTCTCAACAGTTTTGAGTAAAAAATTTTAATAGGAGCATGCCAAAAAAACCTTGGGTGAAATTCACTATTTAAGCTGTTCAGCTTCCCTTTGAACTGCCCAAATGCCTTGCAATCCTAAATACACAAAACAAACAACAAAAAACACTACAAATATTCATCCAAATAATCACAAACCTCTCATTTTGAAATCACTTGACCTTCTATATTAACTGCTACTAAAGAAACTCATCTCTGAAACAAGGTTAACCACTTAAGACCACAGAATAGCAGAATGAAATAACTATAACTGGCTATAAAACAGAGACAAAGCTTTAAATACTAAGCCCACCTAAATCTACTATGTAACCACAGGCAACCCACTAAACCTCTAAGATTCTTATGAATCTCAGGCTCACTTTGCTCATCTGTAAAATGGTGATTAACAGCTTCCTAATAGTGTTCTTGAAACAAATACAGAGGATACAGTGCCTAGCTTTATCCAACTGCTAATCAAATAAATTAATACTATGCAGATAAACCAGCTGACATAATTCTTTAAAATACTAAATCTTTAAAATAAGTTTAAAGTTGTATCTTTTCACACATTTAAATTTCGTAAGATGACAAAAATAAACCTATCAGTTTCAGTTCCTAACAGTCAACACTAAATTTTCTTTTACTTATAAAGAAAAACCATATTTACTAAGGCTCAGTCTTTAAAAGCCTTCTATTCTGATTGCCATTGAAGCCTTCAAAATGTCTCCATGATATACCCAAATTGATAGGTTTGGGGCATAAGGAACTTAAAAAAAAAAAAAAGGTAACTTGCACATGCAGTATGCTTAATTATTATAAACCTGTATCACAGGTAAATAAACATGGAAAACAAGCCAGGAAAAAACACAATATAATAATGATTTCTACATGGTAAGAGGAGTTATTAAATTCATTTCGACACTTCTGGATTTTCCAGATTTTCTACAATGGCTAGGGACTACTACTTTTGTAATCTCTTTGAAATTTTTAACTGGTGGTTAGGCTCAAGCATATGAAAATATGGTTAACACCTCACTCATAGCAGGAAATGCAAATTAAAAATTACACTGAAATACAATTTTCATGTATCAGATTCGTAAAAATTCAAATTCCATAGTATAGTCTTTTGGATGTACTGCTCATGAAAAACAACCATTAGAAGCAGCCTAGAGGTCTATAACATGAGCCAAGTAAACCATGGCTCATCCATTTTTGAAAAATATCCTAGATATATTACTAACAAGACACTAGTGCTTACTGCTATGTATCTGGGGGTGGTGTGTAACTAGATAGATGTGGAGGTCATGGGTAAAGAGACATTCTTTTTTAAAAAAAAAGGATAATATTCACCTGGTTCAAGACAAATACAAAACAAAACAAACAAACAAGAATAACAAAAACAAAACTGCCTCAAATGGTTCAAATCTCCACACTCAAGCAATGGAAAACAAAACTTGTACCTCCAAATTTGTGCCACGCTAGAGTCAAAGTGGTCAGAAAGCATCATTCTGCATTCTGCCATACTTAACGTTAACAAAACAGCACTGCTATTTTCCCCTAGACTCAGGAAAACAGGCACTCCCTACAAGAGTCCCACTCTGTGTGTCACTAAAAAGCATCAAAGCAGCTATTCTTCGGGATGTTCTACCAGACAATGTAAAGGACTACTAGGATCAAATAAGCAACATTTTGTAAACATGATCATTAATACAGTACATACCATGGTATACGATAATAACTCACCTGTGTTGTTTTACCAGACCCAGTCTCACCAACCAGTACAAAGGACTGATGTCTAACCAGAATATCTGTAAACCTATCTTTGTATTCCCAAACAGGGAGCTGAAGCCGTTTCTTTAGAATATCATAGTAACGAGGAGTATGGGGTAGGTTGGTAAAAGGATTAATGCACTGTGGAAGTGATGTGTGTCCTGCATGTCCGGTGTGTGTTGAATGAGCAGAATGTGTCGAATGTGTTGAATGTGCAGAGTGGGTTGAGTGAGCTGAATGGGAAGCTTTTAAAGGTGGTAATCCAGCACTGATAAGCATAGCATTAGTCGAAGCTCGCAATTCCTTCTCCTTTTCTTTCTCCCTTTCCCGCTCTCTATCTCCTCTATCACGTTCTCGGTCTCGATCTTTGGACCGATCTTCACGATCCCGGTCACGATCTCGATCCTTCCTAAAAATAAAAATTTAGAATTCAGATTCTGAATTTTACGCAAGATGTTCTTTCCACACCTTTAACCACCAGCTGAGATAACACAAATCTGAGAACTCAGACTTGATTGAGGAAAATCCCTTCCTACTTAGATAGTAGAAGTTAAAAACTGAGGGCAAGGTGGGGAAAAGGTAGGAATAAATAAAGCAAAAAGAGGATGGCATCACAATTTTCTCCAGATTCCCCTTCAAGTTACATGAAAAGGTATGTTCAAAATTCAAAACTGCTTCTGGACACAAAGACAATTCTATTTCACTAACGGTAATATAAATATGAGTTAAAAGACTGTAGGTGAGTTTGCTTTTAAGTTACACTTCACAGCACTTTCCCAATTTTGTTTAGTAAGCATATAATTGTCCTATAGAAAAACTAAAAACATTTTCATTCTTTTGTTTTCATTTCCACAACATCCTTAAGAGCAACTGCAAAACTTTGTAAACCTATGTATACTTTGGACAGTCAAGTGAAATACAACCATTAAAAACAAGCTCCATTGAACAAAATAAGTTGTTTTAAAATGTTTACTAAATTATGCAGATGGACACTATATTAAATCTAGGTCAACTTTAAGTACTCAATTCTAGTATCTACTTCCAGTTACCAGACATGATTCCTAATAAAATAATAATTTTTAAATAATCTCTGCTTATTTAGTCTACTAATCCAGTTTACTTCAGACCAAATCTTACAGCAAACTTGCCACAAGGTATTTGGACCCAGACTTGAAATAGTGAGGCAACATAGAGCTGTAAGACAAGCCACTAAACACGTCATTACTCCTTATCCATAAGTCACAAAAGACATACAAATTTTCCATGCACCAATTATCGGTAGCTGAGTAGGAAAGACCATTCATTCTCTTTAATAGCACATCAGCAGAACAACAGAAAACCCTTGATAAAATACAGCTAAAATTCTAGAGCCAGCAGGAGTTCGGCTGGTTCCCCAATTACAGAAAGAGTAAGCAGACCAACTGTATTTTATTTTGTCCTTCCTAAAATATAATTGTACTCTACAGAAATTTAAAGAAAAGCTTTATTATGTATATAAGCACATACACACACATCTTTCATACATATACTTTCATAGAGCCATTATACATACTTTTCATACAAATATAAAATACATATATAAGAAGTGATCCTCCTTTCTCCCATCCCACTGTTCACCTTCTACAGAATCACAGGACCTACAAGCCAGGATTGAAGCTTTTCATCCCATTTCACACAAAGAGAAAGGAAGTCAAAGGGAAAAAAAACCCAAAGGATAACCTAATAAACATACAAAATCAAGTCTCAGAACTCACAGCTTCCTGGACTATCTTTGAAATATGCCATCAACCATCCTTTCTTTGCTTATCTCATTCTGCCTCTGGTCTAAAGTATCATTAATTATTTATATTGCCCCAAATGTGAATGAGAAAGTTTCTAACAGGGTATACAAAAATGTGCCCAGTAAAGTGAGAAGCATTGTAGCCATGAATGGTTCAAAGACCATGTATCTTAAAGGTCACAAAACATAAAAGAACCCTTAAAGAACATCTGGTCTAAATGCAAAGGGTTCATGTTTCTAGTACTTTAGGAGTGGGGTGGGACAGAAGACCATTGTATGACCACCAAGAAATATGACAAAAACAGAAGTTTAATGAACTTCTATACTCATAGTACCAGGCACTTAACATATGAACCTAACCTTTCCAGAGTTATAAAATACAGGGGATGGAGAGTAATCACCAAAGTAAATCATAACACCGTGCTTTGTTACAGTAGTATCTATACAAATATGTTTTTTAAGGGCCTACTTCACCAGAAACTTCATTACCAAGAATAACTACAGCACAGAGAGCATAAAATACATTCTAAGGACACAAAGATTTAACTGCTGACTGAGAAATGGGGGCAAAGAGAGTAAAACAAGAGCACTGAGATCACAGCTGTACAACCACTGGCAAGATGTAAGCCTCAACTTACTATCTGCAGATAAGTATTAACAAAATAATCTGAGATTAAAATAAGGAAGCAACAGGAAGGATGCAGAAAGCAAATCCAATCATCTTGCCTACGATTCAAACTATCTACTTTCAATGGGGGAGGATAAAAATTAAAAAACAGCTAAAAGGGCTCTCTCAAACCCATTACTTCATAAATAATGTGTAGACTACTGTGTATGTTTTCTTTTCCTTTTTTTTAGGTTATTTACTTAAGAGAGACAGACAGACAGACAGGGACAAGCACTCTGGCTGAGCATAGAGCCCAACTCGGAACTGGATCCCACAACCCTGACATCATCACCTGAGCCGAAATCGAGAGTCAGGGGCTTCACCCACTGAATCACCTGGGCACCTCTACCTGTTTTCTTTTTTTAAACAGGCACTTTCATTATATGGGAGTTTTACTGTTAAAAAGATTTATTCACTGAGATACAATGCTTAAAAACTAACTAAAAAACAATGCTTTATTGATCACACAGCCACAATCCTGGCAGGTAGACAGTTATGACACAGTTGTTAAGCACATGTTTCTTAACTGTCTCAGCTCAATCTTGGCTCAGCACTTAAGCTAACTATATGACCACAGTTATTTCTTCCCTCATCTATAAAATGTGGCTATTCATAGATCTTGTGCAGTATTTCAAGAATTAAATGAGTTAATACATGTAATGTACTTAAAGTTGTGCCTGGAACAGTGTAAATGCCTGATAAATATTGCATATCACTGAAGGGTTTTTTTTTATTTAATTACAATACCATATTAAAATTCTACATGGAATAACAGGCACTGTAGTACTGCTAATGAGGATGTAAAAACTGGTTATCAAAATCAGAATATTTTAAATACACATTGCTTTTTCTCTGGCAATCTCACTTCTAGAACTTTTCCGAAGGATATAAGTGTGCAAATATGTATACATAAGGATAGTTTCCATCCCGTTGACTTGTAAAACAATAAAGATTGGGAAACTACCTAAACACCAAATAGAAAACTGGGTAGGTAAGTTATGACACCTCTTTGAGTGGAATATTATACAACCAATGAAAAGGATAATGACTATCTATTCTGGTTTGATACATTTCTTAGTAATTAAAAATCAAAGCACCAAACAACCCATATTGAAACATCTCATCGATATTAAATATTATAGTTTATATTCGTGAATAAACATGCAAAGACTAAAAACAATGTTCATAGAGTAGTTAGAGATAAGAATGAAGATTTCAGGGAAATTTGTGCTTTTCTTTCTTTCTTTAAGTATGGGCATTTCTTATAGTCCCTGGGGCAAGTAACTTAACCTCACCTATATCACAGTCCTGTAATGAAAATGTGGTTATACGTACACAGCACCCAGAATAGTTTTGGGACCACAGTATGTACTCTACATATGCTATATTTGTTTCACTTTTCCACAATTAAGGAGAGAAGCGCTTATTAGTAAGTAATCTCCAAAACAACATCAAAATAGAAAGTGTCCTTGTGTTCACAAAGTTTTTTCCGTATGTCAGCTGTCTTTTTCTTAATAATTTTATAGAGCAAATTCTGTGGGATGATGAAAAAGTAGTAAGGTCAGTATGTAACAGAAACCTTCAACTTCTCTACCTGAACTCCAAATAAAAATACAGCAATAAGTACCGCCATAAAGTTTGGGAAGTTGAATCTAAATGAAATCTCCCACCAAATCACCTTCCTTCTCAGTATTGGGGAATGGGCCAGTCATGCTCAGCAGTGGAGTTCAGAAGACTGGCAAACTTCTCTCCCTCAGACAAAACCACTTGTTAATAACTCTGGGGGTTTAAAACAAAAAACAGAAACACACCACCAACTTCAAGATTGCATGGCAGTCAACAAAAGTGACTTTCAAAATTGTCTAACTGAAGGGGGGCGAAAAACCCAAATACTATTAACAATTGTAACCCATTGCTAAAGAATTTGTTGTATGAGAAGTGATACAGTAATGTTTATATAAACTTCTCTCCAGAATTATCTCAGAACTTGGACTTTACTTCAAAGATGAACTCTACCAACAGGTAGATACCATATAATATCCAAGAGAATCATAAGGTCACCATCGTAGACCTAAAAAAAAAAATCCACATTTTTACTAAGGCTATCTGTTTTGCCAAGAGAAAGGGAGCAATTACACACACACACACACACACACACACACGCGGGGCCACTGATGGTGCACACACATACAAATACTAATAAATGAATTCATTGCATCCCAGTGTCTTTTGTTCCAATTCGAACTCTTGTGAGAGATATCAGTTGCATCTTAGCCAGGTGACACGACAATTTATTTTTACTCACAGGAACCAAGAACCAAGTGTTCCCTACTTTACCAACCCATTACAAATGTCATCAAAATAGGCTTCATTGACTTAACTACAGCCATATTCTATGTTGTAATGAAAAAGAGCAAGAGGCTAAGTGAGAATGAAAAGATCAAGGTTCTAGATCTAGCTGTACGCGGTGTAAGTTGCACAAGCCACCTTAACTACTTTGCATCTCCATTTGTCATTCCTTGAGTGGAGATAATTATACTCTTCAAAGTAACTTCCAGCTCTAAGGAGTCTTTAATCAAAAATGCTAAAGTTTTTGGGGGGGAGGGGAGAAGATCCTAAAGAGAGAAAACTAATAACCTAAAAAGAAAGAAAACTAATGTCTACCATTTTAAACTAAAAATTTTACAAGATTAAAATGTTAAATACTTTTGCTTTCCACATTCAATACATGGGAAGGTATCAAAAAGTACACCCTACCCGGGCTTACACTCCAGAGACACACAGACACTCGACACAGATACTGGAAACCAATAGAAATGAAGAACTTTGGGAGAACAAAAAGTCACAGAACTTACGTAGATAACTTGTCAGAGTGATTCCTTACATTCTTTACACACACACACACAATAAAATTATGAAAAGTATTTGGATATACATACATACTCCTGTTTTCTAACCTGAACTACCCAAATAAATCTCGGAACTTCAGGAATGAAAATACACAATGAACAAGAAATGATTGTGATGAAATTGCTAAAGTCAATTGTTAAATTCCTCTGTAACTTTCAGGAAATGCTAAAAGAAAGCAATCTGAAACACCAAGAGTCTAAGCGTTTCAACTCCCTAACAACTTCCCCACGGGCGACATTTTCCTAAAATACTAAAAACATTTTTGAAAAGTGCGTGTTTCCAAAGCTTCTAATGAAGGAGTGGGGATATAAAACAAGAACTTCTTAAGGGGGAAAAAAATGCCTTCTAAATTACCATTCCACGACTGCCCAATAACCACTGTTTCAGCCAAAGCAGGAAATAAAGGAGATGGCGGGAGCGTAGGCAGAGAGCGGAAGTTTGCCTAGTATCTACTTTGAAGTGTTTGAATGGACTGAGGCACAAGCTCTCCCGCCAAACTACAAATGCAGCGGCTCCAAACTACCAGCCCTCCAACCCATCAGGTATACTCCACGTTTTCCTTTCTCAGGGTAGGCCCTCTACTCTCCCTTCCCCCGAGAACTCTTCTGCACGCCTCACTCAACTCCCGCCACCCCCATCCCAACCTACACAAGAATCCACGCGCTTTCCTCACTTTCTGCCCTCTGCCTTTCTCCTTGCGGGGTACCCAGCCGACCCCCAAAGCCCTCTCCGCGGTCGCTCTGCCCTAGAAGTACCTGCTGCCCTTGGAAGCGAATACTCCTGCCGCGCCCTCCCCCCACCTTCTCCCCCGGCTCCAGACCTCACCCGGGAACCCAGGCCACGAGGTGCGCGGCTCCCTCCCGCTTGCTCCCCTCGAAGTGACTCCGGCTCGGCTCGGGAAGGAGGTGCCCTCGTGGCCACGCAGGCCTCTCCACCCTCCCGATTGGGCCGGGCGGCGGCCGCGCCACCCATCTCCCCGCGCCCTTGCCCAGCCGAACACCAGGAGTGGCACCGCTCTCCCGACTCGCCGCTAGTAAGCCGAGCCCAGAGGGAAACAAAGAGTCGGGCTCCAGGACCGACGTGGCTAGGCCGATCCTGGCCCGCTCTCCTCCGGGACCCCAACAAAGCCCGAGCCGCTGCCTCGCGCCCCCGGCCTGGCTTACCCATCGGTCCCCGCACGCTTCTTGCCGGAGGGGTAATCCTCCCCCAAGTCCAACCGGTGCCGCTTGGACATCTTCGGACGCTGCGAGCGGGCGGTTATGAAGAAAGAAGGAAAAAAAGCAGCTGGCGGCTGTATCGGTACAGTCGAGGGCAGCTACTTAACTCTGGAGGACCCCCACCCCTCCCCACTACAACAGCCTACACCGTGCGGCCGGAACCAGGAGCTAAAATGGCGGCGGCGACGAGGGCTGGGCCTGCGCGCGCGCTTCCGCAGCGTGCTGTGCGTGCCGTGCGTGCATGCGTGCGTGGTGCGCGCGCACGCATCGGAGGCGGGAACTCCAGCCCCTCCCTCCCGCGGTCTCGTTGGCCCGCCTTCCGTCCGCCTCGGGGGCTTTTTCCGCCTCAGGGGCTTCTTCCTCCCTGCGTGCTCTCGGTGCTTGCTGTGTGGGTGTTCAGAAGGGTAATCCTCCCTATGGCCTTCCTTCCCCTCTGATTTAGGAAATTGAAAGAGAAGAAAGTCTAGTCCCGGTTAAGAAAGTATGTCCATCTCTATTATCCTGGCTTGAGGGGAATATGACACCATGAGAGGTTGAGAAACTAAGATCATACGGCTGGCTGATAAGGGGCGGAGTCAGAATTGGAACCCAATATTTTGTAACTCCCGATATTGAACTTGCAGCCACTGACCAGACCCTTTCAATTATATTAAGGAAACTGAGGTGAGAAAATATAAGGACTTGCCATGATCCATTTTACCCTCTTTGTAACCCAGCAAGGACAACATGCATTCAACCTGTAGATGCTTTTTACTGAAACAGAGAAAACTGGCAGTAAGGGCATACTTTGCTTCTTTTTCTTTTCTCTGTGTGACTGTTAATGTGATTCCACAGTATTAACTCTACTTCTGTCCTCAATCTTGCAGTAACGCTGCAAGGTAGGTGGTATTCTATAAATGTGGACACTAAGGCTGAGGAAGGTAAGTCCCATTGTCCTAATAGCTCTCCCTAAAGCCATAGCAAACTGTTAGGGTGAAATGACTCTTATGACTTTTGTGGATCTCTGCCCCCAGGGCATATCAGTTTCCCAGCTTGAGGGCTACTATTAAGTACTTTAAAATTTTGGAGAAATAATGAGGGAAAAGGTTAGAATTGTACCTGCAGAAGTGCCTCACCCAAGGACACCTGGGTGGCTCATTCAGTTTATTGTCCACCTTTGGTTCAGGTCATGATCTCAGGATGCTGGGGTCAAGCCCCACATCTGGTTCCCTGCTCAGTGGGGAGTCTGCTTCTCCCTCTCCCTCTGCCCCTCTCCCCACACGTGCTCTCTCTCACTCTCTCAAATAAAATAAATAAAAATCTTTAAGAAAAATAAGTGCTTTACCCTAAAAGGCATCAGCCTGTCATAAATGTGCAAGGAGACTTGGTAAAGGAGGAACTGAAATAAAAATGGTGATGCTTCTGCCTTGGGCCTAGGATATACCTAAAGGAAACTATACTGTAATCGTGTTGTAATCTGAATAAAGAAAAGCCATACTTACCAAAAGACAGTGGCCTTTCTGGAATCTGTAATAAGGACAAAGGGCCAAAATCTGCCAGGATGTTCCCAGCACTGGTGAAGAGGGGCAGAGTTCTGTGCCTAGATGATCCACCCTAGATTTTCAGATAGAATTGTCTGAAAAAAGAAAAAAAAAAATTGTAGACTAGAGAAGAGCCACTACCAGGTCCCTACAGCTTCCCGGAAATGCCAGAGCATATTTCCTTTACACTAACTCTGTCCACTAGATAACCCTCTGATCTATTATTTGTCTATGGCATGAATTTATTCACCTAGAGGGAATGTCTTATGCAGCTAACCAGCTCCGGGTGTCCAGCCAGATATGTCTTTCAATCTGAATTAATAAATAATCATGATAATAGCAAAGACATATAAAGAACTTACTGGGTACCAGAAACTGTTTCTTATATATTTTAACCTACCTGACCCTTACAACGACTTTCAGCTAGGTGCTATGAGTTAGATTCCTTCACAGGTAAGGAAACTGATGTACAAACAGGGTAAGTACTGTGGTCAAGATGACCATTTCTGGGATTCCCAGATAGTCTTTGTGCTTAAGTGCCATGCTGTGCTGCTGCTGCTGCTGATAAATAAGGATTCTCATTCCACATTATTCTCCTAGGGTTTGGTTACTGAGGATAAGTTCCACTAGTCTGGCAAACTCAGTGTGAACTGATAAACTGAAGTTTGTCCATTGCGCAAGGGGAGGACTCATTTACAGAACTCTCCATGGGCAAGTTAGGATTCGGAAGGTTTGCACCCAGCCTGATTACAGAGCCACACTATTAACCGCTACGCTTTATCACTATTCTCTATCTTAATTACTTCATTTACATATTCGCTCAATGAGTATTTAGTAAAGCTACATGTCAGGCATTGAGTTTGGTTCTGGGGATGCTGGAGAGAACAAAATAGCCATAGTTCTTGCCTTCATAACACTTATCAGAGGAAGAGAAGCGTTCAACAGCTAAATACAAAAAAAGCTACGTCGTCTGTTACAGCTCTGATAAGTGCTAAAAGGGCCAGACCATTTTAGTAAATGGTAAAGACAAAACTATCCAAGGGTTTAGAAGTTACCTCTCGGGAACTAGGAACAGTATTATATAACAGTGTCACAGCCCGGTTTTTTTCTCTCTATGTGATCCTACGGTCCTTTCTTCCCTTCCATTAGTGTTGATCCTAAGTGTACTCCTTAATACACTTCCTGAAACTCATCTTTGTTTCAGTTTACTGTTCATGGAACCCAACTTAAAAGATTTGGTGCCAGGAATGGTCCAAGAAAGTGGACACTCTGATTGCATTTTGGGGTTAGCTATTGGTCACTGGCCACAATGAATCAGTGGTGATGGGTAGAACATAGCGACCACAAGAAAGCAGGGTAACCCAAAAGTTTTACTTGTCGTATATAATGAAAGAACATGCATTGCTGTCAAAGTACAGGAGAAATGGTATTTGTAAACACAAAGGATGTCATGGCGACCGCCAGATGGAACTGATGCTAAGAAGAGGTAGCAGTGATTAGAGTGGTAGATTCACAGTTCAAAGTGAAGTGTGAAAACCTTCTGGGAGCATATGAAGAAGTTCTCGTCTCCTGCAGTGGGAAGACGGAGAAAACGGAGGACCAGTCCTGGGACTTACACATAACAGTATGAAAGCCAAGTGGAAACTTGCAAAGACTGAACTCTCCACTTATGCAGGGGTGATATGTCAAGGTCAAGGCCCTCATTGGGAAAGAGCAGAACTGCGACACATGGGATGGGGACATTTAGGGTCATAAGCCCGAACAATCTTGAATCCCTAAATTCCCTTCAACCCGCAGAGCCTGTCCAAATGCTCCACTCCTCCGTATTAAAAGCTAGTGCTCCTTGCTCGTGAATTAATGAGAGGCCTCCTGTCTGCAGGATAATAATGCACTTCTCTCAGGATACATCTGCACTCCCCCCGCTGATTACTTGTCAATAATTAAAGTGAAGTCACAACATATGATATTCCAGGGGCATCCTAGGGCCAATAATATTGGAAAGTGACCCTACCCCAAAGAAGCTATAGGACCTAGCTCACAGGTACCACAGGAGCCAGGAGAGTATACATGGCAACCACTACATTTAAGTGTAATTGCTATGTTAAGAGAGGAGAGAAGATAGAATCATATAAAATATTCAGGGAAAACCAGAGAAGGCAGACAAAAGAAGTGGTGAAAAGAAAATAAAGAAAAAAACTATAATGAATAGAAAATAGTTACAAAATCACCTAGGGAAACAAGAGAAATGACTTACTCAAAAAAAAGGGAAAAGGATTTGAATAGACATTTCTCCAAAGACACACAGATGACCTAGAAGCATAAATGAAGAAGCTCAACATCATTAATCATCAGGGAAACGCGAATTAAAACCACAACGAGGAGCCACTTTTACACCCATTAGGATGGCTATTATAATAAAACAAGTATCGGCAAGGATGTAGAGAAATTGGAACCCTGGTGCATTGCTGTTGGGAATGGGGTAGCCACTATGGGAAACAATATGGTGATTCCTCAAAAAATTAAACATAGAATTACCATAGGATCGAGCCATTCCGCTTCTGGGTATGTACCCAAAAGAACTGAAAGCAGGACTTGAATGGACATTTATATACTGATGTTTATAGCAGCATTATTCACAATAGCCAAAAGGTGAAAACAACCCAAATGTCCCTAAGTGGATGAATGGATAAAAAAAATGTGTATACATACAGTGGAATATTATTTAACTTTAATAAGAAATGAAAACCTGACACGTGTACAACATAGATGAACCTTGAAGGCATTATGCTTCATGAAATAAGCCAGACACAAAAGGACATGTATTATATCATTCTCCTCATATGAGGTGCCTACAGTGGTCAAATTTGTAAAGACAGGAAGTAGAGTGGTGGTTGCCAAGGGCTGAGGAGAGGTAGAAATGGGGATTTCTTATTTAATGGCTACAGGGTTTCTGTTTGAAATATGAAAAAGTTCTAGAAACAAGTACATGTACATCAATGTGAATATACTTAATACCACTGAATTGCGTACTAACTTAAAATGGTAAACATTATGTTGTATATATGTTACCACATTATAAAGAAATGAGAGAAGGAAGGTCAAAATTGCTGCCTCCCTTAAAGATCTAAAAGATGGATGGATGATCGTCCCTGTCATACCTTCATTTAATTTACTGGTCAGGCCTCTGCCAAATCCAGACAAATTTTGGAGAATGGCAACAGACTATCACAAACCTAACTAAATAGCATCCCCAATTTTAGCTGCTATGTCAGGTGTGTCATCTTTGCTAGAGCAGATTAGCATGGACCCCGGTGTGTGGTAAGCAGCAATGATCCGCCAAATTGACTCTTTTTCTATCCCTATCCAGAAAAAGGACACAATTCACATTCCTTTGGAGCATGCAACTGTATCCATTTATAGATTTGCCCCAGTGCTATGTTAAAACTCTGCTGTGCTCTGTCATAACATAGTCTAGAGAGACATGAACCAGCTGGACCTCCCACAGAATATCACAGTGGGCTGGGAAATTGACATCATACTAGCTAGACCAAATAAACAATGGCTAGGAGATTGGAGGCCTTGGTAATTCACATGCACTCTTGAGGGAGACAAACCTTAAAAGATTCAGGAGCAGGGTGCCTAGGTGGCTCAGCTGGTTAAGCATCTGGCTCAGGTAATGATCTCAAGGTCATGATCTCAGGGTCATGAGATCTAAATCCGTGTTAGGCTCCATGCTAGGCATGAAGCCTGCTTAAGATTCTCCTTCTCCCTCTACCCCCTCCCCCTAAAAGAGAGAGAGAGAGTCTTCCACATAAGTAATACTTTAAAGTCTAGTGATCTTCACTGTGCGGGGACATCTCTTCCTTGCCATCACGTGCAAGGCAGCACAGGGCCTGCTAGGTAGGTCTCTTCAAGTTCTGGAAGCCATATATTCCCAAAAATACTGCTTCAACTTACACATCAGATGACACAGATGGATGCCTTTTAAAAGGGGGTCCATAGTAAGAAAGGACTGCCACAGGTCCAGGCTGGAGGGCAAACGACTGGCCTCTTGGACCATACTGTCCAGCGGATCCTACAGTATTAGGGATGTCAGTGATGGAAAAAGATGGCATGTGGATTTTCTGTAACCCCAATTGGAGAATCACAGTACGGATCCATAGGTTCTGGATCAAAGACATATCAACTGCAACACAGAATCACACACCTTTTGACAAACAGCTTTTGGAGTACTATTGGGCCCTGATTGAGACAGGTGCATCATCATTGAACATCAAATGACCAAGACACTAGAACAGCCCCTCATGTGCTAGGTTCTATCACATTCTCCAAGCTGTAAGGTGGGATGGGCCCAGATGGAAGAGATACCTTTAGAATTCGACATCAATAAAGCTAGAGAGTACAAGCGAGCTGTGTAAGCACAGGTAGTAGGCACGTAGCTCAATCAACCACCACTGTTAGATGCCCCCTCTCTCTCAGTTCTGATGCTGTGCTGGGGCCAGTTTGTATCGGCTCATGAGAGCTCATTGTTAAATTTTCAGGAATGGTGCCGTCCTGTTGACATCACGTGGATAGTTCGAAACTGACTCTAGTAGAAGTATTTATACCGTGAAAATGAGCAAATGCTACAAATCACATATTTTTTTCTCCTTTTCAGAAAGCTGGTTGTTAAGTATTTACCAGTAGACCACTGCTCATCTCACATCTCAATGATCAGCTGATGTAAGAGGGAAAAGCCTGAGATGGATTCACAAATGGCTCAACAGTGGCTTCACTGCTGCCTCATTCAGCGTGATCTTGAAAGGTTCACCACTTTGCATGGAAAGAGAAGTGGCCTGAAATGAGAACACTCAGGGATTCACGGGCAATGCTAAAAAATTTGGCCATCTGGCCGGGGGTCTGGAAGCAGAAAGCTTGGAAGATTGGGGGACAATGAGGATTAGGGTAAAGCCATGCAGACGAACATATGGAAGCGGTCACAGAGCGTGATGATCTTTATTTCATAGGCTAATATCCATCGAAGAACATCCATCATAGAAGAGGCATTAACGAACCACATATCATCCAGTGATAGACAGACTTCTGTCATCAGCCACTCCCGGGCTTGCTTGATGGGCACATGAATGGAGTTGTCATGGTAGCAGGGATGGAAGCTATATGTGGATACAACAGCATGGGTCCCACTTAACAAGGCTAGTCTAGCTACTACCATCACTGAACATCCAATTTTTTCACAACAGAAACCAATGCTGAATGCCTAATATGATACAATCCCTCCAAGAGAACAACTACATTGGATACCATTAACCCTGGAAGCAGCAGCCATTCATTTTGACAAGAATAGACACATATTTTAAGTATAGATTTCCTTTTCCTATCCAAGGTCCTTCAGCCAGTGCCATTATCCAAATACATGAAATGTTCAATCCTCTATTATGAGATTCTATATACCATGGTGTCAGACAAAGACACCTACTTAACATTAAAGGAAGTGCTGGAACAGACATATGACCAGGAGATACAGTACTCATATCACATACTACAATACCCAGAAGTAACTAACATGACAGAAAAACTGGCTCAGAAACAACATCTTATGAAGACAGCATGCCATCCTCCATAATGCAATGCACATTGTAAAGAAATGACTCTTATATGGTGGTGTTTCCCTACTAGGTAGAATACATAGGTCTGGGAATCAGAAGATGGGAGACGAGATTCCTACCTTCCTTCACTTTTAATTGTCCATTTTGGGAATTTGTACTTCCCATTCTTGAAACTCCAGATTCTGAATAGTTAAGAGTCCTAAAAGGAAATACT
The DNA here is from genome assembly GCA_028534135.1 of Potos flavus. NCBI lineage: Eukaryota > Metazoa > Chordata > Mammalia > Carnivora > Procyonidae > Potos > Potos flavus. The sequence continues at coordinate 160,105,611 of CM052899.1, read as the reverse complement.
TCCACCATGGCTGTCAACTCTCAAAGTACTCTCAAAGTTGTACTCTCAAAGTACTCTCAAAGTACTCTCAAAGTTCCTCATGCCAAGCAACCGGAAGGCAGAAAGAGGAATCACCATCCTGGCAAAGGTAATTGGCCTTGATCACCAGGAGATTAAGGCTGCTGTTACACCAAAAAAAAGTATGTCTTCCTCCCAAGTGATCCATTTGAGCACCTCTTGGCACTCTCATTTCTAATTTTGATAATAAATATACAAATGTGGTAGCTACAGCCTAAGAATGGCATAGTGACCAGGGACTTGGACCCTTAAGATCTGAAGGTCTGGAGTTTTTGTTTGTTTGTTTAAGATTTATTTATTTATTTATTTATTTATTTATTTATTTATTTAATTTATTTATTTGAGAGAGACAGAAAGGGGGGGGAGAAGCAGACTCCCGCTGATCAGAGAGTCCAACATGGGGCTCAATCCCAGGACCCTGAGATCATGACCTGAACCAAAGGCGGATGCTTAATCGACTGAGCCACCCAGGCACCCCTGAAGGTCTGGGTTTTATTACCAGGTAAGCCATCAGGAGCACCAAAGATGCTACCTGAGGGTGAAACGAAAATAGATGGCCAGTAGAGGAAGGAGGTGATGAGTGTTCATTGCAGCCCTGAGACCATTGCTGCAATGGAGGTCTGCACACCTCCTACTCAGGATAGCCTATGTCTAATAACAGATTATTATGGGAATATAAGTCTTGGTCCCACCCATCGTGATTGGACTCAGTTGGAAGAGCTATCCTTGCTTCGAAGTCCCCACTGGGATTGACTGTGGCCTTTTGAGGGACTATCACAGCCACACTTTTCTCTCTATCCAATCCTACTTTCTTCTTTTCTTTTCCACTAGTGTTGATCCCTGGAGCACTCCCTCATGAACTTCCTGTGTGCTAATCTCAATATCAGAGTCTGCTTCTCAAGAAGCCTAATTTAAGATATTAGAGTTGGCTTCCTTATTTTCAATATGAACAACCCCCAAACACATTCTAGATGACTTGTCAGAAAGTTTAAAAGTCTCACATATACATTCATACATTCAGTTAGCAAATATTTACTTAGCACCAACTATATGTCCAGAATTGTTCTGGATGCTAAGGCTATAGTGATGAAGAAAATAGAAAAGATTCCTGCCCTTGTGGCACTTATATTCCAGTGGAGTGTAACAAACAATAAGCAAGAAATTCATAGGATAACTTCAGATATTCACGAGTACTGTGAAGAAAATAATACAGGATAGTATGACAGAGAATGATTAAAGTGCTAGAAGTTGGAGGGACTCTACTGAGAAGATAGTTAGGAAAGTCTTCTCTTAGAAGTTGCAAGGGCTCCTTGGCATGAAGAGCTCAGAGAGTGCAGTTGACAGCCACAGTGGAAGTATTTCCTTTTAGGACTCTTAACTATTCAGTCCGGAGTTTCAAGAATGGGAAGTACAAATTCCCAAAATGAACCATTAGAAGTGAAGGAAGGTGGGTATCTTGTTCTCCCACCTTCTGATTCCCAGACTTATGTATTCTGCCTATTGGGGACACAGCACCATATAAAAGTCATTTATTTAGAATGCGCATTGCATTATGGAACCTTTTTAAGGACTGGAAAAGAGTATCCCAGGCAGATAAAAGAGTGAGCGTAAGGAAAGAAGAGTGTATGAGTATGGTAACAATAGGAAAAGAGCAGCATGGATGCAGGTAGTGAACAAGGGGGGTGGTGGTGAGGGTGGGCTGAGTTGAGGTCATTAAGGTTGGCAGGGGCCAGATTGTGTAAGACCCATGGGTCATTGTAAGGAGTTTGGATCTACTCTAATCTCAGTGGAAATCTATTGAAGAATTTTACACAAGGGAGCTACATTTCTTTCTTTCTTTTTTTTTTTTTGAAGATTTTATTTATTTATTTGACAGAGAAAGAGAGAGATCACAAGTAGGCAGAGAGGCAGGCAGAGAGAGAAGGGGAAGCAGGCTCCCCACTGAGCAGAGAGCCTGATGCGGGGCTCGATCCCAGGACCCTGAGATCATGACCTGAGCCGAAGGCAGAGGCTTAACCCACTGAGCCACCCAGGAGCCCCAAGGGAGCTACATTTCTGTTTTTACTTTTTAATGAGTCACTTTAGCTACCTTTGGAGAATCAACTATGGGGGAAAAGGCAAAAATGGGAGCAGGCAGTTTAGTACAGAAGCTACTGAAGTAGGCCAGATGAGAAGTGATGGTGACTCAATCCAGAATGATGACAATAAGCAGGTGAGACAGAATTGGATTTGGGATCTAGTTTTGAGGCAGAGCCAATAGGACACACTAATGAATTGTCTCAAAAGAAGGTTGGAAAGGGGAAAGAAAGGAGAAGACTATGGGACATCTGATCAACTGGGTGTATGGTGGAACTATTTATTAAGATGGGTAGGATTGTGATGGGTGGGTTGGAGGAGATGAATTAAGGGTTCTATTTTGGTCATGCTAAATTTGAGATGCTTGTCAGACAGACATCCAAGTGGAGATATCGAGCTAAACCTACAACTAAAGCTTAGGGCTGGGGATATAAATCTAGGCATCATCAGCATAGAGATGTTATTTAAAAACATGGAACTAGGGGCACCTGGGTGGCTCAGTTGGTTAAGTGCTTTTGGCTCAGATCCTGATCCCAGGATCCTGGGATCGAGCCTGCTCAGCAGAGAGCCCGCTTCTCTCTCTCCCTTTGCCCTTACCACTCCCTACCCCACGCTGCTCATGCTCTCTCTCTCTCTCTCTCAAAATAAATAAACAAAATATTTTAAAAAATAATAATAAATAAAAAAATAAAACTATGGAATTAGGTGAGATCACTTCATCCATGAGTGAGAACCAGGCCCTGGCATCTTCTTGGTATCCTTTCATCAGCCAGTGAAGGCAACGGAGAAGAACCAACCATCAAAACCAGGTCCCTTAGTAAGAACACAAAGCATATCAAGAAAAAAAAAAAGTTCAATGTTTCTAGGAAGCCCAGTGTAGTAGGCAGACTTTGGCTCCATGATCTTCATTCTCTGGATATTTCACCTTTATCTACTACATTATGTAGCAAAAGATACCTAGCAGGTGAAATTAAGCTCACGGACATTAAGATAGGGAGACTATCCTGGATTATGCTCACAGTCCCAATGTAATCAAATAGCCTTTAAAAATGGAAGAGGAAGGCAGAATAGTCAGATTGATGAGATAAAAGAAGAGGAAGGAGAGATTCTAAGCATGGGAGAGACCCATTCCTCTGTTGCTGATTTTGGAGATGGAGGAAGGGGGCAATGAGCAAAGGAATGAATGTGACCTCCAGAAACTGAGAACAACACTTAGCTGATAGCCAGTAAAGCAAACAGTTCTACAACCGCAGGAAACCAAACTCTGCAAATAATCTGAATAAACAAAGGAACAGATTCTTTCCTAGAGCCTCCAGAAAGGAATGTAGTCCTGCTGACACCTTTATTTTAGGCTGGTGAGTCACCTATCAAACTTCTGTCATACAGAACTATAAGATAGATTCTGCTGCTTCAAGCTGCTAAGTAATAATTTGTTACAGCCATAATAGAAAATGGATGTTGAAGTAAGACAGGGCAGCTACCTGACCAATGGTTTGGGGAAGATGGAGGCCATTGATGACCTTTATGTGCTGTTTCAGAAAAATGGTGGCAGGGACAACCCAGACAAAAGGGTGGAGTGAATTAGAGATAAAAAGATATAAAGGAGGAGGAGAGAGCAGAGACATGACACAAAGGGATAGGTAAATCCATGAGTTCTGATACAACATCCAGGCCCCAGAGAAAGTGTTCAAGCTGGTAAAAAAAAACAATATTGAGGTCCACCAGCAAGAAGTCAGGCCACCTCTGGATTGGCAAACAGGTCTACTGCTAACATTGAAGGAATCTGGGGCAAGGATACAAAGGACTGCTAGTGGCCTGCGGCATATATACCTTCTCTTCCCTCCCTTTATGGACACCCCAGCCCCATGGTCATGCCTCCCATCCAGGTTCTCAGGGGTAGAGACTCCAAATGGCCACACTCCCTTGGCTCTATAGACAACTTGCCAAGTGGTAAATACTGGCCCGAGAAGACCCCCATGGGAAGACTGGCCCAGGACTTGGAGTCACGAGCATGGTCATGAGACCTGGGCCATTCAGGGTTTGAGCCCCAGTTCCCTGAGTCTAAGGGACACCTTGCTCTAGGTTCTAGTAGTGTGTACCAGTGTCTCCTCCTCTCATGATAACGGTTTAAACAGAGCAGTAGGAAGCTCAGGGCAGCCCTATATAGATACTGAGGCAATTAAGATGAATGGAAGCCTATAAAGAAAACAGGAACAGAAATTGAGGAATCAAGACCGACCCAGAGACTTGAGAACAGCAGTCACATGGTCCCCAAGCTGATTCTACAGCACAATGCCTGAACTTACTTGGTGTATGGAGATAGCTTCTCCTTCCCCAACTCAGTTTTACACACTTCTCAGGCACTCTTCCTCATGCGGAAGTACCGGGGAGGAGGATTTCATCATCTCCACTGACCCAGGGAGAGCCTGACTTCCGCTGGTCCATGTTTCTCAGTTGGGTGGAATTAATGAGTCGCCGTGTGGCCCAGGATTTTGGTTCTTGTTCTCTTGGATCTGCATGCCCACAAATGAAGTCCATTCTCTTTCTCCACTCCTCCTGCCCTGTGTAACTTGCCCAGAAAGAACAGCCACACTGCTCATGCCCCGGTTTCCCCACCAAGAGGAGAGAGGCTTAGTTACCGAGCTGTGCGACTTGCATTCCAAGGGTGAAGAGTTATTAGCCCCACTCTCAGTCCCAGGTCCAGGCCAGATTCGTGGTCAGTTCTCCCAAAGCCACTCTTCTGAAAGCAAATTCACCAAAGGCCGATTCACTGAATGGCTCAGTCTCTAAAACCTCAGTCACTAGAAATTTTGTGTGGATCTTTCCTCTATCTTCCATGTCCCTCCTTAACACACTCATGCTTTCCTCCACCTTCTTAAACTTGGGATTATTCTTTTAATGCCATTGTCTAAGAATTTTATCATCTGTGTCGTTTCTGGGTTTGTTTTATAGATTCCTTTTTCTCATCATCAAGAGTTATATTATCTGCTTCTTTGCCTGTCTGGTACGCTTTTATTAGACGCAAATACTATGAATGTTGTCTTGTTCAACGTGGGGTATTTTTTGTTCCTTTAAATACTTTTGGGCTTTGCTCTAGGGCGGAGTTAAGATACTTGGAAGGAATTCGATCCTTTCAAAGCTTGTTTTTATGCTTCGTTCATTAAGTCCAGAAGGGCCTTTACCCTAAAGCTAGTGGAGAGGATTGCTTGGCCTGATCTTTCCCGGTGGTCTTTCTCTCGCTTCATGTAGTTTTCCTCTTTCACATCGCTGTGGCCTGAATGTTTGAATCCCCCAAATCCGTACACTGAAATCCTAACCCCATGACGGCATTTGAAGTTAGGTCTTTGGGAGGTAATTAGGGTTACATGAGGTCACAAAGGGGGGGGGGCCCAGGATGGGATTAACATCCTTCCAGAAAGAGGAGGAAAGACAGGATCTCTCTCCTCTCTGCAGCTAGCACTAAGGAAGACCACATGAGGGTATAACCGAGAAGAGGGCCTTCACCAAGAACCTCACCCTGTACCCTGATCTTGGACTTCCAGCCTCCAGAACTATGGAAAATAAATGTTCACTGTTTAAGCCACCCAGGGTATGGCATTTGGTTACAGCAGCCTGAGCTCCCTCAGATACATGCGCACTGCTGAGTGCTAGGCTGAAACCCTCAAAGGGAACCCTCTGCAGGGCTTCGGAGCTCTCTCCATGTGGCTCTTGGCTGTCCGGTGTGCCCCGCAAATTCTAGCTGCCTTGACTCAACTCTTCAGACACTGACTCTGTGCTCAAGTCAGAGATCTCTCTGGGTGCTCCTCCCCGAACTGCAGCTGAGAAATTCTCTGTAGGCGGTAGGCTTAGGCAACCTCAGGGTTCATCTCCTTTGTTTTCCTTCTCTGTGCTGCCTGTGGACCAATGCCTGAGACTGCTATTTTGTATGTTTTGTCTAGTAATTTCATCGCGTAGGGAGGAGGTGAAATCTGGGCCCTGGTTGTTTCATTATGGCCCAGAGCAGATGTTAGGAAACTATGTTAGTAAACTAAGTCTGTACGGTAGACTCTCAGTCTTTGCTCCAATATCTGGTGGGGAAAGGTTTCTCTCATTTTTCTTTTTTCAAATTTTTTGTGGCCATTTAAGTCTCTTTGCCTTTCCTATGAATTGTATAACTTGCTTACTAAATTCCCTTAAAAAGGCCCATTGGGATTGGGATTGAATTAAATGTATGTACTAATACGAGATATAACCGATACCCTTATACTTGCATATACCTTGCCCTTGGATGGGAAAAGGTAATATCATAAAATAACACTTTTCACCTGCTGGATGCTGTTGATGGACTGGAAAGGGAAGATGCATGGTTGAAGGGTGCATTGGAAGACCCAGTTGAGGACGTGCTGGCCAATTCAAGGCTGATAAATTGGAAAGAGTGGGGACTCCATTGGATGAAAATATTAAAATTGTCAAGATTAGGGAGAGAGAGTGATCTCTGGGATACTTTGTTAAATGAAAAAAGGTGGAAAGAAGCATAAACAGTTCTCCACCATTTAAGAGAGGGGAAGTACAGGGGCAAGTGGGTGGCTCAGTCAGTTAAGTGTCCTAGACTCTTGATGCCAGCTTAGGTCATGATCTCAGGATCCTGAGATCGAGCCCCATGTCAGACTCTGCACTCAGCTGGGGGTCTGCTTGAGATTCTTTCTCCCTCTCCCTCTGCCCCTCCTCCCACTAGGGCGCCCTCTCTCAAATAAATAAATTAATTAAAAAAAAAAGAAAGGGGAGATACACAACACGCAGGTACACATACTAGTACATATACACATGTGCATAAATCTACTTAAATTTAAAATTGAAATTGCCAAGTTGATTAGCTGTTACTAGTCTTTTTTTTTTCTTAAGATTTTATTTACTTTTTTTGACAGAATGAAAAAGAGCACAAGCAGGGGGAGCCACAGAGGGAGAGGGAGAAGCAGACTTCTCACTGATCAGGAACTCTGATGCGGGGCTCAATCCCAGGACCTTGGGATCATGACCTTGAGCCTGGAGTCAGACGCTTAACCATCCGAGCCACTGAGGCAGCCAGGCATACCTGTTACATTTAAGACTTCCTGTTAGGGGAAGTCATGAAGGAGCAGGCACAGTAGCTGGACTTTTTCAAATATATCTTGCTTTTAGATTTGACTTTAAAACCACATACAGATTGCATAGTTATACATCTAACTTAAATTTTTAAAAAGCGATCTCTGAAAAACTTCAAGTAACCAAATGAACCCAACCCAAATGGAATCAGGTTGGTGGCACAGCTACACAGAGAGAACGTATATAAAATAACTTTTAAAGCGTGGTAATTTGATAGCACGTCCCTAATGAGATAGGCCCTAAGGGCAAAAGAAGAATTGCAGAAACTGTCTTCAGCTGCTGCAGAGATCTCGTTTTTGAGGCAGTGTGGAGATCGTTGTTCTGAGACTGGAGTGTGTGCAGAGTGGCCTAAAGTCAACAAATTCGGTGGGGATTGTCAACAAACCAAATTTTTCAGTGTGGCAAAAAGAAGATCAATCAGTTAAGTAAAAATCCTGTAGTCTTTAATTTGAATCGAAACTATCGATATAAACTCATGGTACGTGTAATCCTATAAACAAACACTGTTTTTCTACTCCGTCCACTGAAAAAGTCCGGACACTGTGACTTGGCCAGTAACATCAAGCGCCCAGATGGTGGTCCCATCCATTTTCCCTAGAAGGCAGCAGGGCCCAGGGAGCTACAGCCTCAATAGGTCTTGCGGCAGGAAACACACCCCCTGTTCCGAGCAAATGAGCTTCTTTTTCTCTGATAGAACCTCAAAGATTCCCAGGGCTGTGTGCAAAGTACTCACCAGCCAACCCAAAGAGGCCCCCAGAGGCTGCCGAAACATACAAATAACTATCACTGAAATATATCAATATTGAGGCTCACTAGTTCTTAACAAAACAAACAAACCAAGCCAAACTCAGGGGTCACCCTTAGAGGATTCCAGGAAACCAGCTCATCTGAAATCTATCCTTTATCTTATTCTCCTGGGTAACCTGTCCACCAGGGACCCCGGTGACTGTCAAGGACACAGCATCTTTGTAGAAGAAACTTTTAAAACTGTTCCAGTTGACAAAAAAGGAGTGATGGAATTAAAATATTCCTCCCCAGCCCCCGCCCCTGTGTGAATCCTAACAAAAAATGCAGTGGATACCGGGGTACTGAGCAGCAAAGAGAGACAATCTGACATCCTGCACCAACTTCTCGGAAAAGAATTTGCCAGAAAATTGAACCTGAGTCTGATCAAACTTCTAGATCTAACCACCAGTACACGGAAACTACAGGAGACAGAGGAATACATTCGATGACACCACAGAGGTGCAATTATCAAAATTCAGTCTAGGAAAAGGCTACTGGACAGTCTATTTTTTTTTCAGTAAATTGTAAGAACAGATGTGACAAAGGGAGAGTCTACAGATTAAAAAAAAAGAACTAAAAACCAATCACCTCCAACTGCAATTTAGGGCTTTATTTTGATCCTGAGTCTAACAAATAAGCTAAATAATTGTGAGATCATTGGGGCAACTTAAACAGTGACTAGGCATTTAATTACAACAAGAACTTTTTAATTTTTACAATGTTATAATGCTATTTCTTTTTAAAATAAATGTTGAAATTGTTACAGATTTTGAAAATATTAATTCTGCCCCTAAATAGACATAACGAAAGTCTGTTTATTATCTCAACAGTTCTCTTTTGGAGGGGTGGAAGGAGTTGGATAAAATTATATTAAAATCCATAGGGAAATATAAATGCCTGAATAGCAAAAAAACTATGAAGATAAATAATGAGAGACTTGTCTTCAACTGAAAGCCGCCGTAATAGAAATCACGGTAATACAACCAACATGGTATTGGCATAAGGGTAGACAAATCAGTGGAACACAAGAACAAATCCAAAAATAGATCTCAGTATATATCATAATTTAATATGTGACAAAGGTAGTATTTCAATTCTATGGGAAAGAATGGTTTATTTAACAAATAGTGCTGCCATAACTGGCTGTTCATCTAGAACGAAATGAACTCGTATCCCAATCTTACAATAAGCCCAAAAATAAATTTCAAGTGGATTAAAAACTTAAATATAAACAATAAATCTTAGAAGAACATTTAGGTGACTACATGCAAATCTAGGGGACAGAGAACACCTTTTTAACTAAAATCAGAAACACAGTAAGTGGGGCGCCTGGCTGGCTCGGTGGTTAAGCCTCTGCCTTCAGCTCAGGTCATGATCTCAGGGTCCTGGGATTGAGCCCCGCATCGGGCTCTCAGTTCAGCAGGGAGCCTGCTTCCCCCTCTCTCTCGCTGCCTGCCTCTCTGCCTACTTGTGATCTCTCTCTCTGTCAAATAAATAAATAAATAAATAAAATCTTAAAAAAAAAAAAAACATGGAAAGTATACAAGATAAACATTTGATTATATAAAAGTTTAAAACTTTTATATGGTGAAAGACACCATAAAGTCAAGAATCAAAATATGCATTTAGGACAATATGTGCAATGCAGGTAACAGATAAAGGGTTAATATTTCTTATATGCAAAAAATTCTTACAAAGTGATAGGAGAAAGATAAGCCCTTCCAATTTTTAAAAAGGGCAAGAGGTATAAACAGGCGATTTACAGAATAGCTAGTCCAAATGGCTGATAAACATATGAAAAGATACCCAAACTCACCAGCAGTCAGGGAACTAAAAATTAAAATAATAATGAGACACTACGCAACACCCATCAGACTGGCAACAAGTTAAAAAGAGTGATATTATCTATTGCAATCTCATGCTTTGCTTGTGAAAATGTTATTGCCTTTTGAGAAAAAAGACAGTCTAGCAGCAGCTATCAAAATAAAGAATCCACATACCCTTTGACCCAAGGATTGAACTCCTGTGAATGTGGCCAGTAGAAGTAAAAGTACCAGTACAGAAGCCAATATGTGAAATTGTGGACTGCAGAATTATATTGGCAAAAACCTAAAGACGAAGTGAATATGCACACATAAGGAAATCATTGACTAAATTGTGTATCTGCATCACAAAGCAGTACGTCATTACAGGAGAAGGTATTAAAACTACTCCCTATGAATTAGGATTTCTATGGGATGTTGAGAGAAGAAGGCAAGATGCTGAGAATTGTGTACAGCATGGTTGCCAGTGATAACTAGTATATATGCATGAATGTGCGTGGATGTGTAAATGTATATATTTGTATGCAAACCTCTCTTTGTTTATGATTTTGTGAGCTTGGGGAAAAAGCATGGAATATTCTACAAGCGGTTGTTAACAGCCAGGTTGAGAGGGTAGGGGACTGAGATTTGGGTAGATGTAAGGAGCATAAAAGAAAAAAACAGCTGATCTAAATTTTTTTAAGCTAGCATAATGGTATATATACAACATACATATACGCATACACATTAATGTATATATATGTTATATATACATACATACGTATAGTGTGTGTGTGTGTGTGTGTGTATGACGCATATTAAAGGAAAAAACAAGAGTTAAATCTGCCTCTACATATTTGTAGGGTGTCCATGATATGCTGTTAAATTTTAAAAAGCTTGTACTGTGTATGATATGATTCTGTTTTGTCAAAACAAAGCCCATGCAAGCAAACCTTTAAAACTGTGGGCTGCACAAACGCTTGTAATACTGAATGAGCCATGAAAAAGATGTGAAGGGATAAATGCCAGGTTGTTAACATTTGTTACCTCAAAGGGGATTGAGCCGGATGAAATGGTGATTCACTTATTCTTTATACATCATTGTACTATTTTACTTGTTACAATTGGCTCCCTTGCTTTGTAACTTGAGAAATATCAAGCTGAGAAAACAAACAGAAACTAACTAAACACACACACACACACACACACACACACACACACACACACACGGGATGGGGGGCTTCATCTAGAGAATACAATATCTTTCATTATAGACTGAGGTCTTCTTTTTCCCCTTAAATAAAGTTTCTTTATATTTCCAGCCTGCTAAAATTCTTGTTGTTACCATTGTTCTCTTAATCAGGAATGAGGGTTTAAAGGTTATTAAATCTTTTTTGGCATCTGTTGAGAAGATCATCAGGATTTTTTCCTTTAATCAATTCATGTCATTTTTCTCCTCCGTACCTCTGCTGTCCCATGTAGTGACCTTATCCAGTCTCGTGGCTTTAAACATTAAACACATCCCAACAACCCCCACATAGATCTCTGCAGCCCAGACTTCTCTTCTGTATTCCAAATCCTGGAGAGCTGCCGCTTGACATTTTCACCTGAATGTCTAATTGATATCTCAAATCCAACATGTCCAAAATGGAACTCATGATCGCCTTTCCCTCTTCCAAATTCCACCGAACCTTCTTGTCCAGCAGCTACCCCTATCTCAGGAGAGGTCAATCTCATCCATCCAGTTGCTCAGGCCAGAAGATGTGGGTCATTGGTGACTTTTCCTTTGGCAACCTACACCCAATGCATCAGGAAATCCTGTTTGTTCTACCTTCAAAAGATATTCAGAACTGACCACTTTTCATTACCTGCACTGCCACCACTAGAACATACACTCCAAGAGGGCAAGAATCTTGTTTTGTTTACTGACTATATGTGAGTCACTGTATGTGACTCAAATGCCTGGGACAGTGCTTGGCACATAACAGATGCTTAACACATAGGTGTCGAATGAAAGAACGAATTAGTGAGTTGCACTAGCTCAGATCATAGAACTCCCCCAAAACCAGTCCCCCTAATGCCACAATTCCTATCTCTCATGTGTTTGGAACTGTGATACTCTACTGGATTTTTTCCCTAACCCTTTTGCTTTTCCCATTTTAGAAATAATTCCAAATTTCTGGCTCATTAACGAAGCTTCCTATTATTTCCCCACATGGTTATAGATTCATTCTTCTTAAAAGTGCTTCTACAGTGAGTGATTTCATAGAATTTGGTGCGAGAGGAAAGGCAGATGTGTGTGCTCACTCCCCCCAGACTTGACCTCCGAGAATTGGTAGTTTGTCAGCGTGAGTCAGTCTCTCTGAGTAAATCTGATGGACTCGAGTTACTGGTGACCCCATCAACACAATGTAGCCTTGTGAGGCCTGGCTTGGCCACCAGCTGGACTCCTCTAGTATCTCCAACTCCACTCCTTGAACTGTAACACTGCTCTCATTAACTGGATATCATAAAGTATTTCTTTCAGTTCAGAAAGGAAACGAATTGCGTAAATGCTAGATAACAAAAATGAGGTTCTAATGCTTGACACCACATTTCCTTTCTACTAATCAACCCTATCTTAATACCAAAGATACCCACCCACATCCTTAGGGAACACATTGAAAATCTTATGCAGCTGAAAAAATTTCTAATCTCCTTTTGCCATGGCTCTACTAGTCAATTACAGACTTTTGAAAATGTAAAATATGCATTTGTATGTCTGTTTTCGAAATCACTAAAGACCAGATTTTGACCATTGATTTATATGCTGAATAGGCCTGTCCTACGAAAAGAAATTTGGTTAATTTGAGAGTTTGAGAATGTGCTAAACTATTTTTATCTAGCTTTCCCACCAGCATAGTATTTCTAAACCACAGAAAAACATGCTTTTTTTTCCCTCATTTAAAAAAAAATCATATTCTCAATGCTTTTGGTTCTTTGCTTTTTATGTAATTTCATGACTATGTTGGATTTGAGGGGAAAAGTGTTCGCTGTGAGCCTATTCGTCCAAGGCCAAACATGAATTAATACACATCACAAAATCACAAGGCTGTGATCAAAATTACTATTTTTAAGAATGTGACTTGACCTTTAACTACTAATATCGGCCAATACTGAGAAGAGACTTTGAGCTATCAGCTGAATCAGCGCCACATCTGTCAACACCCCATCAGTCAACTGGATAAACCAGTTTTTCCAGATCTTTAGGTTCAAACTGATAGTCCCATGCCCTTGGCCTTCTGTTAACAGCCCTACCTTTCCCTTACCTTCTCCAAGATACTCCAAATAAGAACCCTTGTTTGTAAATCATTGGTATAAATAAGTTCCATTATCTTGGGGAAAATCTGTGAAAACGGAGGTCCTCTTCTTCTTTGGGATTTTATTCCATTGTTCTAGCAGGTAAATTCTGCCTTGTGTTCATCCAAAATATATCTACTTTCCTCTAAACTCATTTTCTCTCAATCAAAAGTATTGGACATGGAAAATCATTGCTCACATTCTCTGTATTATTCTTGGAGACAATGCACAAGTTCTCTTTTTGGTCTGTTCTATTTAAATTTTTACTTGTGAAGAAATAGAAAAGTATTTTTCATTTCTCATCATTTCTGGATGCTATTCAGCAATTCATGTGATTATTAAAATGTGGTGGCCACAATGGGACCCCATTTACAAGATCTTTGCAGAAATGGTAGCTTTTGAAAGATTGAAACAATAGGGAAAATTAAACGGGAAATGACAGCTTTAACTCTCTTAAATTTTTGTATTTTTTACCATGAAAATTAATAAAGCTGGTGGGGAAAGTATGTGCGTCACATATCATGGTTAAAAATTCACATCTCTATTATCTAAAGAATTCACTCACATATGTGAAAATCTGCTTATATATAAGATCCAATTCTTGGTGAATACTTTTGTATTCATTTTTCATTTATTTTCTTATTTTTAAGTAAAACAATCTTTCTGAGTAATATCAAGACTCCAGTACATACATAAATGGACAATACCGTTATTCGCCAATGCTCGCTTTTCTTCAATACTTCGTTGACAAGTCATCTTGGAAGCCCCAACAAACTGCTACAGAAAATAAGTTTTTCTTCAAACTCTGTGATCCTGTAATCCATGTTAATGCAATGTCCCTTATATCCCTTGATATAGCAATCATTACATTATTCTGTAATTACTTACATAACTGTCTTCAGTATTAGAAATGACCACCTGATAAGGTGTCAGAACAGGGACCATGTCTTTGCTTCATTATCTTTTCATTATTTAACGTGGTATGTGGTACAGGGAATGGGTGCTTCGCAATTATTTATTGAATGAATCAGTTCATGTTAAATGTAAACAGTAATTGTAGAATTACAGAAAAGTCTCTCCCTCCTCAAGCTCTTAATCAAAGATATGCAACATAATGCAATATTATTTTGTTCAAGAAGACTTTAATAATTGATGGACTTGTGCACTTTTTGCCTAGGAATTAAAAAGATATGAAGATTATTAAAAAGATACTAAACAATAGAAATTGTCTTGAAGCGAATTTATAAATTTAGTGTGCTGCCAGTTAGAATGCAGGGCTTTTAAAAACTTAATACAATTATTCTAATAATCATCTAGAATAACAAACGTTGAGACAAGAGCCAGAAAAAAAATCTATAGATAAAAATAAATAAAGAAAAGTGGGGCAACTGCCTGACTCAGTTGGTGGAGCATGTGATTCTTGATCTTAGGGTTGTAGGTTCAAGCACCATATTGGGAGTACAGATTAATTAAAAAATCTTTTTAAAAAGAAAAGAAGAAAAAAGAAATAGCCCTATCAAATATTTAAATGTTTCATTAAATTCCAGTAATTAACATGTTATGAACTGATATGGAAACAAAAAGATTCTACTAAGTAAATAGAAATGGAAATTCAGAAATGAATGGAAGTATGTATGAACATTATTATATGATAAAGTTAGCTTCTCAAAAATAGTGGTGAAAGATGGCGTAGCCAATAAAGTATGTTGTAAAAAATGAAAAACTTTTTGAGAAAGGTCATCTGAATCTCTATATCATCTCTTTCGTAAGGAAATTCAATGGCTTAAACTCTCAAAGAAATGCCATAACGACAACAAAACCCCAGAAGAAAACATGAGTAAATTGGAAAAAAATAAGTTTGGGTACACCTGGGTGGTTCAGTCAATTAAGCGTCTGCCTTCGGCTCAGGTCATAATTTCAAGGTCCTGGGATGGAGCCCCAGGTGGGACTCCCTGCTCAGTGAGGGGTAGGGGGTGTTTGCTTCTCCCTCCACACAATTCTCCCTCCCCCCCCCCCAGCTGGCTTGTGCTTTCTCTTTCTATCTCTCTCTTTCAAATAAATAAATAAGATCTTTAAGAAAAAAAGAAAAAAATAAGTTTGGATGGGTAAGGCCATAGTAAGCTTGACATATTAAGAAACCATTAGTGATAAAATTATTTATTTATTATTTATTTAAATATTTTTTTAATCTGGAATTTCCATTCAGCAAGAAAAAGCCCACAAAAACAAATCAACAACCTTCCAAAGATAAAATAAAAAACAAGCAAGAAACAAAAAGAAAAGTGTTTGTAATACATGACACATGAAGGATTAACCTCTTTAATATGCAAAGAGTTCATACTGATCCATAAGGAGAAAATTAATGATCCAATAGAAAGATGGGCAAAGGATAAGAACATAAAATTCATAGAAAGCAGTAAATGGCTAATAAACCTATAAAAAGATAATAAAAGGTATCAAAATAAAGCAATGATGTTACATTTTTTACCTATCAGATTAGCAAAAAAAAGTTTTTAAACTGATGGCATACAGTGTTGGCAACAGAGGGGAAATAGATTTTCTTCCCTCCTGAAACAATTGGTGAAGGGTGAAAAGATACATCATAGATTTGAGAGGGCAATTCGGCAATATTAACAAAAAAAAACTTAAGTAAGAACAAACAAGCAAAAATATATTTAAGGATTTTTTTTGTTGTAACATTGTTTGAAACAATAAATGCTAGATATATCCTGAATGACTATCAACAGGGAATTGATTAACCAAATTATGATATAGCTATACATTGGATTCTGTGCTGCTCAAATAGAATGTGCTAGAATAGGAGGATATAGAAATGTGTCTGTTATATCACTAATTGAAAAGATAAGCAAGTTGAGAACAGTGGTAGAATACGATCCTATTTGTTTTTTAAAGTGCATACATATAGCATATATACATTGCATGCATTTATACTAAAAACTATGTGGGAGGATACATAATTTATTAACAATGGCTACTTCTGGAAACAGTATTGAGGGGAGAAAGATACGAGAGACATTTACTTTTTACTTTACACTCTTATTTTTTATGAGTATGCAGTATTTTTGTAATCAAATTTAAAAACATTGTAAAATAATGCTCACATTTTACATAGCAGTCATTAGCAGCAATCTGGCAACACATGGTGAGCCGCAGAGCTGGGATTGGTTTGAGGCAAAGGAGGCACTTGTCTTGGGTGCAAAATTTAAGGGGATGGCAAAAACTCAGTAGTCAAGATAAGTGATATTTTAATGCAACATTAAAAAAAAAACCAGTTAATGCCAAAAAAAGAAATCTATCGGTGAACAGAACATCAAAAATTTAAATGAAGTCCTACAACTGCATGAGTGGTCTTACTCACCTCACTCAATTCCTGGTCCCTTTGGATTCTGTCTTTATTTAAAATATTGGGATACCTGGGTGACTCAGTCGGTTAAGCATCCAACTCTCGGTTTCAGCTCAGGTTGTGATCTCATGGTTGTGAGATCAAGCCCAGAGTTGGGCTCTGCACTCAGTGTGAAGTCTGCTTGAGACTCTCTCTCCCTCTCCCTCTATCCACCCTCCCCTCCATGCTCTCTTTCTCTCTCTCTCTCTCAAATCAATAAATAAATCTTTTTCTTATTATGTTATGTTAGTTACCATACAGTACATCATTAGTTTTTGAAGTAATGTTCCACAATTCATTGTTTGCTTATAACACCCAGTGCTCCATGCAGTATGTGCCCTTCTTAATACCTGTCACTGAGCCAACCCATCCCTCCACCCCTGTCCCCTCCAAACCTCTCAGTTTGTTTCTTGGAGTCCACATTCTCTCATGGTTCTTCTCCCCCTCTGATTTCCCCCCCTATATTTTTCGCTTCCTTCTCCTAATGTTCTCCATGCTATTCCTTATGTTCCACAAGTAAGTGAAACCATATGATAATTGTTTTTCTCTGCTTGACTTATTTCACTCAGCATAATCTCCTCCAGTCCCATCCATGTTGATGCAAAAGTTGGGTATTCATCATTTCTGATGGCTGAGTAATATTCCATTGTATATATGGACCACATATTCTTTATCTATTCATCTATTGAAGGGCATCTCAGCTCTTTCCACAGTTTGGCTATTGTGGACATTGCTGCTGTGAACATTGGGGTGCATATAGCCCTTCTTTTCACTATATCTGTTTCTTTGGGGTAATACTCAGTAGTGCAATTGCCGGATCATAGGGTAGCTCTATTTTTAATTTTTGGAGGAACCTCCACACTGTTTTCCAAAGCGGCTGCACCAACTTGCATTCCCACCAACAGTGTAAGAGGGTTCCCCTTTCTCCACATCCTCTCCAATATTTATTGTTTCTTGCCTTGTTAATTTTTGCCATTCTAACTGATGTAAGGTGGTATCTCAATGTGGTTTTGATTTGAATTTCCCTGATGGCTAATGATGATAAATCTTTTAAAAAATAAAATGTTGCTATTTTATTAATCATTGATTTAAAATTTTTTGAAAATAATTATACATTCACAGGAATTTGTGAAGGTTATTCAGTAGTTCCTCCTTATCTGCAGTTCCAAGGTTTCAGTTACCTGCGGTCAACTGCGGTCCAGAAGCAGATGATCCTCCTTCTGACATATCATCAGGAGGTCAATAGTAGACTATCTCACCCAGGGATGCCAAAAAAAGAAGAAGAAGAAGGAGGAGGAGGAGGAAAAGGAGGAGGAGTAAGAGGAGGAGGAGGAGGAGGAGGAGGAGGAGGAGGAGGAGGAGAAGGAGAAGGAGAAGAAGAAGAAGAAGAAGGAGGAGGAGGAGAAGAAGGAGAAGAAGAAGAAGGGGGTCAATAGTAGCCTAATGCTACATCACAATGCCTAAGTTGTTCACCTTGCTTCATCTCATTATATAGGCATTTTATCATCTGACATCGTCATAAGAAGAAGAGCGGGGACAGTACAATAAGATATTTTGAGAGAGACCACATTCACATAACTTTTATTGCAGTATAGTTATAATTATGCTCTTTTATTATTAGTTATTGTCAATCTCTTACTATGCCTAATTTAGAAATTAAACTTTATCATAGGTCTGTATGTAAAGGGAAAATAGTATGTATAGGGTTTGGTATTGTCTACAGTTTCACGCATCCACTGGGGGTCTTAGGACGCATCCCTGTGGATAAGGGGAGACTGCTGTACAGAGAGGTCTTGTGTATTCTTTACCTAGTTTCCCACAACAGCTACATTCTACAGAACCATAGTATAATGCCAGAAGCAGAGATTTGACATGGATGCAATGTGTATGTATAGTTTCTTGTTACTTAATAGCATGTGTCAATTCATGTACCCACCATGAACAAGAGACAAAATGATTCCATCCCCTCCTAGACTTCCCTTGTGCCATCCTTTATAGTCCCACTCATCCCTTCCCTTCCCCCTTCCTAGCCTCTGGCAAAAACCAACCTGATTTCCACATCTACAATATTGTCATTTTAAGAATGTACATAAATGGACTCACACGGTATGTGACTTGTTGAGATTGGTTTTTTTTTTTTTCACTCAGCATCATGACCTTTTTTAAATCCCTTCAAATTGTTGCAAGCATCAATAGTTGTTTATTTTTATTGCTGAGTATACTCCATAGTATGGATGCACCAGGGTTTGCTCTCTCATTCACCTATTAAGAGACATTTTGGTTATTTCCAATTTGGGGCTATTACAGATAGTGTTGCTATGAAAAACTGTGCACAGACTTTTGTGCAGATGTAAGTTTTCATCTCTCTAGAATTAAAGCCCCAGAGTGCAATTTCTGTGTTATATTGTAAGTGTATCTTTAGCTTTTCAAGAAACTGACTGACTATTTTCCGGAGGTGGATGTATCATTTTAGATTCCCACCAGCAATGCACAAGAGATCCAGTTTCTCTACAACCTCCTCAGCATCTGGTATTTGATATAGGTTGAATCGTGTGCCCCCAAATTCATGTTGAAGTCCTAACCCCGGGACATCAAAATGTCACTGTATTTGGAGATGTGGTCTTTAGAGAGGTAATTAAAGATAATGAGGTTCTTGGGGTGGGCTTTAATCCAATATGACTGGGAGTCCTTATAAAGAGTTTGAGACACAGACAAATACAGAGGGAAAACCACAGGAAGACACAGGGAGAAGACAGTCAACTGTAAGCCAACCAGAGAGGTGTCAGGATGAAATCAATCCTGCCAACACTTTGCTCTGGCACTTCCAGGCTCCAGAACTGTGAGAAATAAACTGTAGTTGATTCAAGTCACACAGTCTGTGGTATCTGTTATGGCAGCCCTGCTAAATTAATACCACTGTCACTATTTTTTTTATTGTAGCTGTTATGAAAGGTTTATAGTAATATCTCATTGTACTGTGACTTTGCATTTCCCTAATGGCCAGTGATGTTGAATAGCTACTCATATGCTTATGAGCATATGCCTTTTGCCC
Source organism: Potos flavus (assembly GCA_028534135.1). Classification (NCBI taxonomy): domain Eukaryota; kingdom Metazoa; phylum Chordata; class Mammalia; order Carnivora; family Procyonidae; genus Potos; species Potos flavus. Next base: position 160,085,975 of record CM052899.1, on the reverse strand, counting down.
ACTTTTTAATCAGATTTCTGGTTGACTTTTAAGTATTCTCTGGATATTCTAGAAATGAGACCTTTGGTTTTTTGCAAATATTTCCTCCCAGTCTGTAGCTTGCTTTTTCATCCGCTTGACAGGTTTTTCACTTTTAATTTCGATGAAGTCCAATTTATCCACTTTTTTTCTTTTATGGGTTGTGCCTTTTTGTGTTATGTTCAAGAACTCTTCACTAAGTCCTAGGTCCTAAAGACTATATTATCTTTTTTTTTTTAAACAGAAACACTATACTTTAATTGGTAAGCTTGTTTCTTACTGGGGTATAGGTTAACAATTCTGAAATCACCACATATTATCCTGGGATTGGATAAATAAATAAATGGATGACCATTGGCAAGAGACAGGTTTCTTACCACTGAGGAGGAAAGTAACAGATAAATAAAGGGGAGAGGCTAGAATGAACTTTCAGTACTAGATTAGAGTCAGAGACATAAACATGAGCCGTGTTTAGCTTGATATAAATGCAAGATGGTAGATAGACAAGGAATTATAGATCCATGTGTAGTCATGTGTCAACATATACACATATAATTCCCAGCTGTGTCTGTTGAGTGAGCCTGGAACAATTCGATTACAATAGCAATGTGGGCATTCAGTGCCCAGATATTGGTTTTTAATACCAGTCCCCAATAAATGGAATCAGGCATCCTTCCAGAAATAACTGATACAAGACATAAAGCATAAAATATACAACATAAGCTTAGAACATCTTATGGTACCAGAAAGAATATTCTTTTTTTTTTTTTAACATATAGTGTATTATTTGCTTCAGGGGTACAGGTCTGTGAATCATCAGTCTTACACAATTCACAATTCACAGCACTCACCATAGCACATACCCTCCCCAATGTCCATAACCCAGCCACCCTATCCCTCCCCCCAACCTCCCAGCAACCCTCAGTTTGTTTCCTGAGATTAAGAGTCTTTTATAGTTTGTCTCCCTTTCTGGTCCCATCATTTTTTCCCTCCCTTCCCCCCACGACTCCCCGCCTTGCCTCTCAAATTCCTCGTATCAGAGAGATTATATGATAATTGTCTTTCTCTGATTGACTTATGTTGCTTAGCATAATACTCTCTAGTTCCATCCGTGTCATTGGAAATGGCAAGATTTTGGGTTTTTTGATGGCTGTATATTATTCCATTGTATATATATACCACATCTTATTTATCCATTCATCTGTTGATGAACATCTAGGTTCTTTCCATATTTTGGCTATTGTGGACATTGCTGCTATTAACATTTGGGTGCATGTGCCCCTTTGGATCACTACATTTGTGTCTTTAGGGTAAATACCCAGTAGTGTGATTGCTGGGTTGTAGGGTAGCTCTATTTTCAACTTTTTGAGGAACCTCCATACCGTTTTCCAGAGTGGCTGCACCAGCTTGCATTCCACCAACAGTGTAGGAGGGTTCCCCTTTCTACACATCCTCGCCAACATCTGTCATTTCCCGACTGGTTAATTTTAGCCATTCTGACTGGTGTGAGGTGGTATCTCACTGTGGTTTTGATTTGTATTTCCCTGATGCCAAGTAATGTTGAGCACTTTTTCGTGTGTCTGTTGGCCATTTAGACATCTTCTTTGCAGAAATAAGACTACATTATTTTTAAAAAATTTTATAGTTTTATGTTTTACATTTAACTCTATGATACGTTTGAGTAAGTTTTTGTTTAAGACGTGAGGTGCAAGACAAGTTCACGTTTTGTTTTTCCGGTTTTGTTTTGTTTTGTTTTTGCCTATGGATATCCAATTGCTCCAGTGCCATTTATCTAAAAGACTATCTTTCCTCTATTGAATTGCATTTGGCCTTTATAAAAAATAAGTTGACTGTACTTGTGTAGAGCTATTTCTGGGTCCTCTACATTGTCCCCCCGATCTATGTGTCTATCCCTCTACCAATACCCCACAACTGGGATTGCTATAGCTATACAGTAAGTCTTGAAATGAGGTAGAGTGATTCCTTCTATTTTATTCTTCTTTTTCAGAAGGGTTTTGGCTATCCTACTGTCCTTGCCTTTCTATATAAATTCTAGAATTAACTTGTCTGTATCTACAAGAAATCTTGCTGGGATTGTGACAGAAATTGCACTAAAGCTGTATAACAGTTTGGAAAGAACTAACGTCTTTAATATGCTGAGTCTTTCAATCGTGTAAGTGGTACTGGATTTTTAATTTTGGTTTTCACTTATTCATTGCTAGTATGTGTACAATTACTACTCTGTATGTTAGTATAACAGTGATTTTGATATGTTAATCTTGTCTCCTGCAACCTTGCCAAAGTTGCTTATTCATTCTCATTTTTTTTTAACAGATTCTTTGTGATTTTTTACTGTAGATCAGCATGTCATCTACAAACAGAAAGTTTTATTTCTTCCTTTCCAATTGTGTCCTTTTTATTTCCTTTTCTTCCCTTATTACTTTGGCCGGAACACCCGGTTCTATGTTGAGAGCAATGGTAAGAGTGGACAACATTGTCTTCTTGATCTTAGGAGAAAGGCGTTCATTCTTTCAAATTCAGTTTGATGTTCGCTGTAGTTTTTGGAGATGTTCTTTATGAAGTTGTAGAAGTTCTTCTATATTCCTTATTTTCTGAGAGTTTTTATCATGAATGGGTGTTAAATTATGTTGAATTTTTTTCTGTCTCATTTGATATGATCATGTGATTTTTCTCCCTTAGCCAGTTAATATGGTGGATCACATTGATTGATTTATGACTATTGCTTCCACAAGCAATCAAAATGAACTTAAAAGGGGAATTTTCTCTCCAAACACTAAATCCCTGAATTCATATGCTTTTTGTACTTCATCTTCTTTGTCTCCAATAATATACATTTCCTTTGTCTGTCTGTGCTCTGGTTCCATACACAGAATTCAAGAATATGGTGACAAATATGGGAATACAACAAAATGAGACCCTGAGGAGTCACTTCCCTTTTCCATTTGCGGAGTCACTTACTTGGTTGAGGCCCTCTTCACCTCTCCTCTGGAATATTGTAACAGCCTCCATTGGCCTCCTAGCCTCCAGTCTTATTCTCTTCCTATTCATTTTTTCTGGAGCTATCACAGTTGTTTCTGTTTTTTGTTTTTTAAAACACATACATTTAATCTTGAGACTTCCCTATTTAAATCTTTTTTGTGATTCTTTCATGTGTAGAGGGTAAAGTGAAACACAAGCCCCTTCATATGGCCCTGCCACTCAAGCCAGTGTACTTCTGTCAGTACCCTAAACTAAGCTCTAAAATCTATCCATTGAACTACTCAGAGTTTCCGAATAAGCCAAATATTTTGGCTTCATTCACATTATTTTCCCCTAATTTTTACTCTCCTTACTCCTGTGACAAAAATTTACCTATCTTTAAAGACAAAAAATTTTATCATTTGAGAAATCTAACTTCTTTCTTCCCTCTCCTATTTCAAAGAAAACGAATCATTATCATTTATGTCCCATGATCCTTTACGGCATCACCTGTGACCTTATCTTCCTGATCAACAAGCATAACATATTTTCTGATAAATATACTAATACTAATGAGGACAACGGACAAATTTTAAATCAAGGTCTATAGCGCATTTAATAATATATTATAATTAGAGTACGATTAAAATACTCTGTCATCCCCCATAAATCCATTTGACAGTAAAATATAATTGCCATAGTTCCTTGATCTGCAGACACTATTGGTTGTAAAATGGCACATTTATTTAGTAATAACTTTTAAAAAGAACTATTAAACCACATCAAATTTTTTAAACTACCAAACTTTTCTGGCTCATTATGTTCTACCTTTTTTGTTTAGTATTGCAAAGTTTGAGTGTAAGTCTTCGACATACTGAGAATATAAGGTCCTTCTGAATCACATCTCAACAACTGCAGTTTGCCTACCATTGTGGTTTATTGTAATCTGAACCGATGATAGTGACCCATTTAGAACCTTTAGGTAAGACCATTAAGTATTGAAGTGCATTAAAGACTATCAGAGTTTTGTCTTTATTTCTTATTTTGTTAGATGGGGAGTCTTGATTGCTCCATTGTTGGAAGTTAAATGGCTTCTCTCTAAGTGACCGGAAGCTCTGAACAAAGAAACTTCTAGAGTCTGAGTAACAATTCTCCATATTGTGTGAATTGGTCACACCCATCTCTCCCAGGTTTGGGAAGTTCTATCAGCTACTCCTGAGAGACTTGGCTGTTTGTATTGCCTTTAATTGCATTGCCCGTTGAAGACAGGCTTTGTGTGTGTGTGTGTGTGTGTGTGTGTGTGTGTGCATACGTGTGCTCAATATTATTTATTTAATTTAACAGATTTTTATTTATTTATTTTAGAGAGAGAGAGTATGCAAGCAGGGGGAGAGACAGATGGAGAAGGAGAGAGAAAATCTCAAGCAGACCCTGAGCTGAGCATGCCCCCAAACGTGGGGCCTGATCTCACGACCCTGACAGTCAGAGATCAAGAGTCAGATGCTTAATCGACTGAGCCAGCCAGGTACCTGAAAATTAATTTTTTACATATTTTTAAAATATTTTATTTTTAAGTAATCTCTACACCCAATGTGGGGCTCGAACTTATAACCCCGAGATCAAGAGTCATATGCTCTACTGACTGAGCCAGCCAGGCACACCCCCAGTATTATTTTGTTTTAATGCTTCATCATAACATCATCTTCTGAAAGACATTTTAAGCAAAAACTAAAAATCCAAAGTTTAGTTATCATTTTGCCACCAATACAAATGGCTTGCGGAAGTGAGAAAAGGATAAATACATTCACTGTTCAGCACTAAATATTTCCATGCTTGGGCCTTCCACTTGTGTTATCCTGGATAGCAAAAACTTACTCTTCTGCTTGGCAGCTGGTAGGAAAGTAAGGGTCATCATTGATAGTAAATTGAAAAGACACACTCCAATTCCAGCAATATAAAATATGAAAGATTTTGCATTTATAATCACAAAATTAAGATGGTTGCCTAAGTGCTTGTTTCCTTTGCTAGACTATACACTCCTTAGTTCTGCTATTTTTTTCTACTTTGTCTCTGTGTTGCTAGAGTCCAGTATAGTGTTTGGTACATATTATGTGCTCAATAAAAACTGTAGCATGAATGCGTGAATGCAAACTGTAAGCTAGTCGGGTAACTAATGGTAGATGTTCATCTATCAGTTATATAGATGGACTGGCATAGGTTTGAAAGGGAGGTTCTCAATTTACTCTTCCTTGTTCCATGGATTGTGATGGAGATGCTTTGTTGCTCAATTTGAAAAACATTTTTCTCAAATTCAGGAGGTAAAGGGTTACATAAATGTATAGAATTTGCTCACTTAAATTGTCTATGAATCTTTGAAATTTTCTTCCACTTCTTCTACACTTGGGAGCAGCTTACAAGTGAATAAATAAATAGCAAATATTAACAGGGCATTCTAGAAATATCTGATAGTTTTTATGTCCAGAGACTGATTTTTCAAGGAAATGTGTGCTGAAGGCTGTGATTCTTTTTTGCATATTTATATACATGCAGTATACAAGCTAGTAAAATTGTTCTTGGTTGATACGATGAAATGAAATAAACCAATATCTCATGGAGCTATTCTCAACTGTTCAGGAGTTGGGACTAGATGCCCTGCCTACCCAGAGGCTCTTTAAAGAGGGAGGCATGAAAAGCCTGGGTATGGGGTATTCTAGTTATCCATTGCTATGTAACAAACTGTCCCAAACTTATTAACTTAAGCCAGCAACCATTTTAGTATCTCTCACAATTTAGTGCTTAAGGAATTTAGCAGAAGCGTTCTCTGTAGCATCACCTAAAATCACTTGGCATTATTCAATGGAAGACTGAGCTGACCGGAAGGGTACAAGTTGACCTTACTCACATGTCTGGTGGGTTGGCAAGTTGGATGAAATACTGAGTTCACTGGGACTGTCCATTGGCATGCCTACATGTGGTTTTTCTATCACAGTGGCCTCAGGGTAATTTGTCTTCTTAGT
>CM052899.1:160057176-160079461 GCA_028534135.1 Potos flavus | reverse complement strand
GAATGTCCCTTTAGAAGTGGTGCAGTGCCTTGTGTGTGTGACACGGGGTAATATTGCCCAGCAGAGGTTGCTTCTTTATGCTTGGACATCTGAACCTGTCTGATAACGTGGTCACTGGAAATCATTTCCTCTTCTCAACAACTCAGTCCTTCTTCTGTTCTACAGATCCCTTCTCTAAACCCTGACCAGGGATCACTGCATTCCTGGTCTTAACTCAGGTACAGGCTTCTGCTCAGTTCCGCAGTCCACCCATAGCTTAATCTCTGCGGGCTGCGGGACGGCGGGCCATGGAGAGATTCAGGGCTTCCCTGGCTGTATGAAACTGCCAGCAGGATGTCCATCTTCATCAGTGGATCTCAGATCTGTGCCCTGCATCCTGTCTCCCTCTTTTATTTCCTCCACCATCTTCAGTCTCTTTCCTTTGCTGATTACCTTGCTGTTCCCATCCCCAAGTTCTAGTTCCCCCGGGGTTCTCTTGAGGCTTTCCTGGAAACGATAATCTTCTCCCCATGTTTTCCCACTCTCGGGATAGCTGCTTGTTGAACTGTCAGGAAATCTGCAAGCTCGTTGGCTTCACATGGATAGCTTCAACTTGGCCATGGTGGCGCTGCCATAAACCAGCCTCTCAGCCCCAGAACAGGTTGTTAAACACTTACCAGCACACGATTGCCCGCCTCTTGATGATTTTATTCTCTCTCCCCTTGCCTCCCTCCAACTCTGTCTGAATTTTACTCAGAAAGCACCCTTTCCACTTGCTGTCGGGTCACGGAACATTCGCATTTGAAAATATGAGAGGGTTAGGAGCCAGTGACTTTGCTTCTCTAAGCCTTCATCTCCTGTCTGTAGAGGGGTGACAACGACATCTTCGTTGTAGGTTGTGGTGGGACAAGACCTGGTCACGCAGGTCTGTGCTCTGCAAATACTCAGTATTGTTGGCTCACAGCACCCTGCTGTTCCCACCCTGCCAGGCCTTGGGTTACTCATCTATTCTCAGATGCTTTTTGGAGTTGTCGTGTTCTGTGAAAAGCTGGCACTAGGGATTCATCAGTGATGTGCGTTTCAAGTTGAGGAAAATCATTTTAATGGTGGAAAAAGCTCACAACACTCCTTGGACACTCGTTTGTACTATGACGTTCTGCAGAAACCAGGTGTCTTTTTTTTTTTTAAGATTTATTTATTTATTTGACAGAGAGAGAGAGATCGCAAGTAGGCAGAGAGGCAGGTAGAGAGAGAGGGGGAAGCAGCCTCCCCGCTGAGCAGAAAGCCCGATGGGGGGCTCGATCCCAGGAGCCTGAGATCATGACCTGAGCCGAAGGCAGAGGCTTTAACACACTGAGCCACCCAGGCGCCCCAGAAACGAGGTGTCTTTCTGCAATGCTAGACCATGGGCAGTTTGCAGGCATTCTGAATACCAATTCTTGCATGGTTATCCATGCTGGCATTCTTTTACTTGGACAAAGCTATTATTCTTCTCGGAATACCTACATGGCATGTGTCTACATTCGACTTTGCCCTAATTTTGGAGGACCAGCTTCTCCATGTGCTGCGGTCATTGTTCATTGAGATCTGATATGAGTCATTTGGGTAAAATGTGTTAACAGCCCTTCCCTCCTCTACCCCAGACTCTGAAACACACACAACCCATTCTATGCAACATCCGATGTCGACTATGGCTTTTGCCCAATAGAATTCCTATGTGATTCTTTTTTTTTTTTAGAGAGGGAGCTGGGCATGGGGAGGGGAGGGGTGGAGGGAGAAGGAGAGAGAGAATCTTAAGCAAACTCCATGACCATTGTGGAGCCCCATGAGGGGCTCAATCTCACAACCCTGAGATCACGATCTGAGCTAAACTGAGTCTCCAGGGCGCCTCCTTATCTGATTCTTTCTAAAAGACTGGTTTTACTGGAGAAAATTTTTTTTTCTTATGCTAGTGTTATTATATTTGATGAGATTAATTACCCCCTACTTTTAAAATGCATATTTCAACAGCTGACAAGGATGCCAAGAAATGCATAAAATAAAAATAAAAGGAAAAAATAGAGGTTATTCATTAGACTTTGGAAAGTGCCAAGGTTCTTTTTTCGCTGCTCCATGGTTTCTATGGACAAATTCATTTTAAAGTTAGGTTAATGAAGAATAATTTACATGCAGTAAAATTTACCTATTTTAGTGTACAGTTCTATGACATTTGACAAACTCGTGTGTGTAGGTATAGGACATTTTCAGTCCTCCCCCAAATTCTCTAAGGCCCTATGTCGTTGACCCCCTTCTCCCATCTCCAAGCCCTGGCAATCACTGGTCTGTTTTCATTGCCTATAGTTTTACCTTTTCCAGAAAGCTGTATTAACGGAATCATACATTATGTAGTCTTTCAAGTCTGGCTCCTCTTCTTCAGCTAATGCATTCGAGATGCTCCCATGATGCACTTGTACTGATGCTTTGTTCTTTGTCATTGCTGAATGGTATTCCGTTGTGTGTACATGCTACAGTTTGTTTATCCATTCACTAAAGTGAAGGACATTTGGGTGGTTTCCAGGTTTTGGTGATTATGACTCAAGCCACTATACATACTTGCATACAGACTTATATGGACAGAGGTTTTCATTTCCGTTGGGTAAATCCACGGACCATGTTCTTGGCTCCCCACAACTCCTGTGGCTCCCCGACATCTGTTGCCTTAAACTCAGCACCCGGGCGTGGAGGGTTGAGTACCGTTCTTACTTCAAGCAGAGACACGTGGATTCTAGAGTCAGGGAGGGCTTTCCGTATGCAGGTCTTCAGACAGGCTGACATACACCCGATGGAGACAGGAAAATAAATAATAAGCAGAAAAAGAGATGGGTGATAGGTTGAGGGAGGAGAAAAGAGGACGAATAAGGCAAGTGAGCATGAGACGGGTCTCCTATGTCAGGTGCTGTAATTAAGGGCTTCTTCTTAATTAGCAGCCCAGCTGCCTATAAAATTGAATTGTGCTTCTCTGCTTATAAACTGGAATCGTGACTCACTGAATTATGATGTGCTTAAATCCACTCTTGCCATTTGTGCGTTACGCTAATGTATTGCAGCTGATATCTGGACTCAAGTGAAATGATTCGGAGGTCTCTGGTCATCAGAGGTTTTTACTAATAATTCTATTCGAAGAACAGTAATAACAAACACTGAGTACTTGCCGTGTACCAGATACCGTTACTGTCCTAACGACTTCACACATGCGAGCTCATTTAACCATCCCAACCTTAAGAGCTAGAAATAACTGTCATTACTTTAGATTTTACGGAATTCGAGGTCCAGAGAGGGGAAGGACAATAAGCAAGGAACAAGCTGAACGCAAACACAGGCCATCTGGCTCAAGAACCCAATTGCTCAGCCACTAGGCTCTCCTGTCCCCACACACCTGCCATTATGAGCGAGACATTTGGCGCCTCTCCGGTCTTCATTCTGGCTCAGCGAGGTGACTTCTTATTATCCCTATTTTTCAGATGAGGGAATTGAGACTCAGAGAAATTTAATAACTAGGGCAAGGTCTCCTGACCGGTGGGTCATGGGGTTGGGAATCGAATCCAAGTTAGTCCTCGTGCTCTCTACCACCTTCCCCTGCCTCTAATAAAATTACTTGGTTTGCCTTGGACTTGACCTAAGTTGAGAGGCTGTCGAAGACATGAAATGAAGATGTATTTGTCTGAGTCCCCGTTAGCCTGCTGTCCAGGCTCCGCACGTTCTGCCTGCCTGTTCTTGCCAGGAGCCTGCTCCGTGCAGCCCGCTGGCCCCAGAGAGCGGCTCTGTGGGGACCAGGAGGCATAGCGCAAAAATATTCTGATTTTTACCTGGCCTTTTCTCAAACAATAAACTCCCACTAGGAAAGCTGGGGAAAAAACAAACAATAAATACTTGTTAAGGATATACTTAAAATACATGTCCTTTTGCATTCGTTTGCCTCACATTTCTTTAATAGGCCGCTTATTCTGAGCACCATGCTTGCTCTAATTAGTTTCTTCATCATGTGATGCTGGTCTCTGGAGGAAGAGAGAGCTTGAAAGCTTGAGTAGCTGCTATGGCCATAAAACCACCAAATAAGCCCATCCTTCCCTCGGCTGAGTGTCCAAGAGGTGGAGGTGACGGCCAGCCTGGTCCTTATCAATCTTACCTTCCGCAAAAATGCCCTGATATGGAGGAGGCTTGGTTCTTATTATTTATTTGATCATTATTGGGTATCATCTTTGTGCCGAGCTCTGTGTTTGGCACTTTTGGACGTTTGCTATCTCTGGTTGGCACAACGGACTTTATGTATACATCTGTCTCTCTCCTGAATTATGGGCTCCTGAGTGTAGGGAAATATGTCAACAAAGATAAATTGGATCTGGTTTTCTATCACCCAGGAGCTCCTAGTTTAGTTGGAGAAACTGATAAATATATATATGTACATATATATATAAAATCTGAAAACATGGCACACTATGATAGTGCAATATTATTCCAACAATAATAAACACTTAAGGGAAGAGTATCATGGTCCTGCACAGTGCTAAATCCTGCATGTTTATAGGCTTCTTTAATCCTTAGTAAAATCGGTGCTGCATCGGTTATCTATTACCGTAATAATGCTGCGTAACGACCATAAAACCTCAGTGGCATGCAACAACGTTTATTTTTGCTCACAAGTCTGTGCATCAGCTGGGAGCGTCTGCTTGTGGGGCAGCTGGCTGTTGGCTGAGATACCCCCTCTGGGTTCTCTCCTGCATCGGGGCAGTCAGGGACCGGCCAGGCTGGGAAGGTCTCAGATGAAATGGGTTGCCTCCATTTTACGGGGTCTCTCCTCCCCCAACATTCTCACGACAGAGGCAGGATTCCAAGGAGCATAGAAGCCTCCAGACGCCAACACGCGAAACTGGCACGCGGTCAGTTCTGCTGCAGTGGCACTCGGCCAAAGCAAATTCACAAGGGTAACCTAGATTCAGGGAATGGGGACTAGGTTCCGCCTCTTGATGAGAGGAACTGTAAAGTTACACTGTAAAGAGCATGGATACCACAGGGGTGAAGAATTGTAGCCACTTTGCGACCTACCCAGAGACGATGATCCGCATTTTACAGATGAGGGAGCTGAGGCATAAAGAGGTGCCGAGACTCACACAGAAAGCAGCGGCAACATTCACAAAAGGGCCGTGGAAGCATTGGTGAAGGGAGAGATGGATGGTTCTATAAATGACTGAAAGCTTCTTCCGTGTGGGGATAAATTGGAATGGGGGCATCGCTGATGCCTTGCTCCGGTTCAGACCAGGACCGCCTTCAGGTTCACCGGCGGCTGCTTGGGCAGTCCCTGAACGCCGACAGCTTCTCGCCTCAAGGGACTCTCTCTGCTCCTCTGTTTGACGCTTTCTCCAGCACCGTCGATATTTACTTACCTCCTTGCAGGGCAGCCTGCAAGTGTCGGAGCTAATACCCCAGAGGAGCCCCTCAACCAGGGTGGGATAGCAGTGGGGGAACGGGAACCAGAACCGCAGCCTACATCCTACGGTGGAACAATTCTGCGGCACATTTTACAGAGTTCCTCAGATGATCCCCGTAGGGATTGAACCCCAGGTGACTCTCGGGGTTCACCTGCTCATTGACATACAGCTTTCCGCCTTCCTCTTTCAATGAAGCCACCTACACCTGAGCCCCTGCCTTCGCTTTTGTAGGAAATCAGACTAAGGCACCTTGAAGGATGGATAAGGTCTTGGCAGATAGAGGGAGGCTGGCGCAGTGTGGTAGGTTGAGGATCTTGCTTAAATAAGGTCTTGCAGCTGTTCTAAGCTAGTCCGTACTGTTTATCAAGAAGTGCTTTCCGGAACACAGAACTGATTCTGTAATATGTTAGCAAACATGAGCGGTACCACTCACCTAGTCACTCACTATGCATGTTCATAGTTTTTTTTTCCCCTTTTTAACAAATTTACTTTACTAGTTAAAAAAGAAATTAAAGCGTATTGTGGAAAAATTGGAAGTGCAAAATTTAGGTGAAAAAGTGCACAATTTTACCACACAGGCAATTCCTGCTAAAAATTTGTTTTCTATATTTCCTTTTGGTTTTTCTTGTAGGTATATTTTAGTATATTTCATATATGCTATATATTCCATTTTGTATTCTCATTTCCCCCTTAATATCAGAGCAAAAGCATTTCCTACTATTAACAAATTTCCAGAAATCTAACTTCTAATGACTGCTTTATGTTATATCATGTGAATGTCACATAGTTTTACTTACCCATTCCCCTACTTGTGGCCATTGAGTCTAAATTTTCCTTGTGCAAACATTGCCACACTTAACATCTTTGTGTAATCACAGATTATATATTAATCTCAAATCTTCCTTTTAGGATTGATTCCTAGAAACAGAATTAGTAGATTACAGGGTTCACAAGATTTTGGCCACCAAAATCTTAACTTTAACATCTAGGCTTTGCTGAGCACAGATATCTATCTCGGTACCTGAAGAGGTTTTAATTAACTTTTTTTCATATAATCAACATATACTTATTGAGCACCTATTATGTTCAGGCATGATTCTAGGTACTGAAGATAGAGCAATGAACAAAACAAACAAAAATCCCTGACCTGGGTAACTCCAAGATGAGCCTTGAACATCTTCTAACGTTCAGAGAGTAAGGCAGTACCCCCAAAAAGGATGAGGGCATGCCACAAGGACACAGAGCCTACTCAAAAAGGGTTCCCACCAGCAAAATCTGGGACATTTAAGTACCAAATAATTAAAGACAACAGTGAATTATAAATGATTAAAAATTAGAAATAGATGAATTCACTTTAATAATGGGTAGATAAACAAGGAAGCAGGGAAGGCTCTTACTTATAGTAAAATGCCAAGTCCCCACTGATAAATTTACATGGGGAGCTAAAGTTGGAGATTATCCCTTACCAGCATCACAATAAAGGTAAGCTCAGGCTAGGATCATCAAAGGTTCTAAACCTAAGAGGTAATTTTCATAAGCAACAGGAGATTTGTATGGGCTTAAGTGTCTCTCTAGAGATTGGTCATTAGTTTTAAGGAAAAGAACAGTAATTGTATAGTGCAGAAATCAGACAACACCTTCACTAGATGATTGAAACTGACATCACCTATGAGGGGCAGGTGGAGGCTGTGTATTTCCAGATGTCCTTTACTGAGAAGGACACATACCATCTACGGTGAATTCTGGCTGGGAGTGCATACCCTGAATCTAACCATGGGGACATAGCAGATGAACCCCACATGAGGAAACTTTTATTGAGAGACAGAGAGAGAGAGAGAGAGAGAGAGAGAAGAGCTCTAGTCTTCAAAAGTGCCAGTGTCATAAAATACAAAGAAAGGCTAAACTGGGAAAGGGAAATACTGTAAAGGACAGTATTGGGTTGGCTGACATTTTGGGTCGATTGACATTATTGGGTCAATTGTCAACTGGAATATGGTAAATAGCCTAAAGTGTTTTATCAGAGTTAAATGTAGTGACATTGATAACTGCAATATGGTAATTTAGGAGAATATCCCAATTCTTGGAAAATATACACTGAAGTAATTAGAAGTAATAATACGGTTATATAATTAAAATAATCATTGGGGGCGCCTGGGTGGCTCAGTTGGTTGGGTGTGGGACTCTTGATTTTGGCTCAGGTCATGACCTCAGGGTCCTGAGATGGAGCCCTGCATGGGGCTCTGCACTCAGTGTGGAGTCTGCTTGGAATTCTCTCTCTCCCTCTGCCCCTCTCCTCACTCATGTGCTCTCTCTCTCTCTTTCTCTCTCAAATAAATAAATACATAAATAAAATCTTTTTTAAAAATCTCGTATGTTTTCTATACAAGAGAGAAGGAGTGAGGTATAAAGCATATGGGTCAAATGCTAAGGCTAGGTGAATCTGGGGAAAGAGTACAAGGATGTTCTTCGTACTATATGTCTGCCACTTTTCTGTGTTTGACATTATTTCTGAATAAAAAGTTACACACCAAAAAACCTCCTCTGACCTCGTTGAGCTTGTATTCATTAACATTACAAAAAGATTGGACACTAACTGAACCCACATACTGGAGTGAAAGCTGCTTGGATATTTGACTAACTACGTACTTACATGTAATCACTTCTAGTATCACCTTCTGGTATCCTCTCTCTGTAACAGGATGGGAACCAGAGAAGTGGAGGTCCCCCATCTGCACCCCACTTCTTCATGGGTCTGTCCACCTCTCATTCCCCTCTTGTTCCACGTGGTAATATTTCCCATCTCAGGGCTTCGACAGTCAGGCTCCAAGCAGGACAGTGGGAACCTTCTGAGTATTTAACAGGGAGGTTAACGTAGGAATTGACTAGTTGGGCGATGGAAGAGTTGAGAAGACAAAGGGGAGAGGGAGGTCGCCCAGAGATTTGCAAGAGCAGAAAGCCACCGCCACCCCTTTGGACGGGACAAAGGGAGAAGGCAGTGCTGCTGGAGCCCAGAGGCTGGGCTCACCTGGTCAATTCCAGAACCACTGCGAGCCTGGCCAACAGGCGCTGGCAGTTCTGACCCAGCCGATGCTGCTGCAGAGGGAGGCGCTGTCCAGGGGCAGAGGGAAGTCCCTGCTTCTCCCTTCCCTGGGTTCCGGTCTCCCACTACTGCACCCAATGGGAGCCGGCTCACAGGGTAGCCTGGGGAATGCAGCCGATCAGGGTCAGCCCATCTCTTAATGCACGCATCTTGCGTGATCTAGAGCAGAGGAGGGGAAAGGTGGAGAAATGGATCCTAGCGCGGCCACTCCCCTCCCCCGACCTTATTGTTATTTGCAGATAGTCCTCGGCTTTGCGATGTTGAAAGTCCCCTTAACATATGATCTTTAAGAAGGTGTGGCTTCTCTCATATCTTAGAATGTAAATTTTTGGTCTGATTTCTTGGGTCTCTGATTCTGTCTCCCTATGCTAAGTTCTCCCCCTGTTGGCCATTATCTCCATCAAGCCGACCTAGACCAGCTGTGGTTTCTACGGCGGGGCAGAGCTGTCCCTGAAGTCCTGTCAGTATTCGCTTTAAGGTTTCTATTGGGGCTGCCTCTCTGGGGGTGTTAACCGTGGACTTCCTGCTCTCCCATTGGTCTGGTTGCCATTTCCTGTTTTAACCCCCTTTGGTGGAAAGTCTCTTCCCCTGGGACCTGGTCTGAAAGCGGTGTTCCCCATCAGGCAGCGCCTTGGCACGTCCCGTGTGCTGTCATTGAGGCTGACCCTAGCGTCACCATTCAGCGATGTTCCTGCCACCTCACTTTATGCCCATTGGTTTTTTAGCCTGGGCTTTTGCGGTCTTGTATACGGAGTGGACACGATGGGAGCTGGGTTCCCATTTTTCCTGAAAACCGCAGATAATAACCCAAGTTCTTATCTCACTTCTGTCCGGAATCAGCATCCCTCCTAAAATCTTTTGCACTTTTCTCTGGTGGCTTTAAATTCCTCCTGGCCACCTCTGGTTTCAATTTCTTGCGTCCATAGAACTCTCAAGCTCCATTCTACATCCTTTCTGGGGGCAAACTCTTCCTTTTCTCTATCTCCTGATTGATTTCATTCTGAACATAGCACGGGGACTTTGATCTGGGAGGCTGTGTGTTTCAAATGCATAGCTACAAAGTGGCTGCCCAATCTTCATTGGACTGTGACCGGAGCGAGAAATAAACATGTATCGGTCAAGGCTTATCTGTTTCAGGTTTCTTTGCTCCAGAGGCTAGCATCGCTTACTCAAATACAGACAGTTCTCTCAAAGTCCATGTAGACACAGGACAGGAAACTTTTACTGATATTTTGAGTGTATGGGGTCGCTTTTAACTCAATAGAGCACTCGCATAACCCCCCATACATACCCCACCTTAAAATCCATATTCTAAATGTCCTTTGGCTTTTCTTGTACCATAAGCTTCCTATTGTCCAGTCTTCTGTATAAAACATGATCTCTCCCCATATTCTATGTTCTTTCTTTTTTCTCATCTCTCCTCACTTTCTTCATTTTAGCCGCCAGTCCCCAAACTAGCCCCTGCCAGCTGATGTGTGTGTAGGGGTGGGGCGGGAGGTACGTGGGAGGGGAGACCATCATGGGAGGGTTGGACAATAGGGACCCTTGTGAAGAGGACAAAATAAACCAAAGTTGAGAATAAACTAGAAAATTTTCTGTTCCCCCAAATACACCTCCCAGCCTCTAATCTGTGCTTTGTTCTTTTAGATCCTGAAAGCTTTTTGGTCTTCAATAATTCTCTATTAAAATGCAAATACCTACTGGGAGTTGTTAAGCCTTATCAGTTAATAGTTGACTGTTGCCGGAGCATAGGATCCTGCTTTAATGGGGTCAGAATGGCAGAGGGATGGGGTGCTACTGTGGACAAATAGATTCAGGAAGGAAAGAAGGTATTTATTGAAATTTCGTTTTTGTTTTTGTTTTTTTGGCTCTTTCCTATATTTTGACCAGAATGAACTCTGCTCACCATTATCCATAGCCCTCTCTTTGCCTTCCAAAGAAAAATAGTTTTAAAATCGTTGGTTTGTTTCTCCTTGACCTGAGCATAAATTGAATTAAGGAGGGATGCTGGAGTGTCTCTGCTTCACCATGCCTAAATTAGAAAGGGTAAAAGTAATCCAAGGAAACTGCTACAACGAATGCCCCTCCAGTCTAATTTTAGCTCCATTTGATAGCATCGGTCCCATGGTAGGCAGGCGGCCCTAGTAGCTCAGCGGGTTGCTGCAGAGCCCGGACACGGCCGGGATGATGAGTGTATTTCCTCTGTGGTAGGATGCAAGCTGCATTCCTACAAGGTGGGCTTGCCACGGTGAGCCCGTTAGGAAGCACCAAAAGAGAATGCAGATGCACACTGCCGATTGATCCCTCCTGGGAAAACTGCAGAAACCCAGCGGGACCTCTGGGGGAAGTGAAGGTATCCATCCATCAGCTGAGTCCCCAGCAGCCTTCCAGCCAAAGCGTCTTCTCCATCACCTGCGCTCTCCTCCCCCACGCCCACCACGCAAGGGAGTGCCTTCAGCAGGAGCTAAGTCTCCTTCATGTCCAAGGGCAAGTGCAAAATGCTTGCAGAATAAATGCACCCTCCAAGAATAAGTGACGATGGAGGATGGTTCCAAAGCAGAATTGGAAAATAAGAGAAGTCTTTGCCACCTTCCTGTGGCTTTTCTCCAGAATCCCGTTTTTCCTTTTCAGGTGGGATATTCGAAATATGTTACAACCGGTAAGACAATCAAAGTACAACAGCCTGGCTCAGAAGCAGGGTCCTGGAGTCACCTGCTGGGCCACATTAACTCTTTAGTTCCTGGAGGATCAGTTTCCACAGGAGGGAATTGGCGAAGGTTTGCCCGATTGGCTCAGAATAGCATCTATTTATCCACCAGTGTGGAGGCTTTCCAAAATTGGAACAATCTCTGACTGTCCTGGTGTGTCCTGCCGAGGTACCTGCCCCTACCCCTGTTCTAAGCTCCAAAGATGTGGGGAAACTGGGCCTATGAGACTCTACCACGTGGGGCGCCTCTGCGCTTTGGGGATGGGGAGCCAGTGAACTCAGTGCCAGGGAAGACGTGAGGGTCTTATTGGAGAGACTAAGGGCCCAGTGGCTCAAGGAGGCAATGTCTGGCAGGAGAAGCCGCAGCCTCTCCTCATTCCCCGTAGGCAACGGTCACTGGCCTTGCTACCCAGGGAAAGGCCTCCTCTCACATCGAGGTACCAGCTTTCTGTGCTTCCTAGTCTTTGCTTGGCTTACTGCCACCACTGAAGAAACACATACTTCTCCCTTCACCACAACCCCATCCCCCTTTCCAGGAAAAAAAAAGAATCTTTAGGCAAACCCACCTCTGCTGCTTGCTGGAGAAAGGAGAGGAACTGTTTTGGTTGTGCGCACATTAGATTTGGCATAGGGCTCATTTTTCCTACCTCTGTCCTTGTTCGTGCCTCGAACCTCTCTGACCGGTACAGGATTCATACCGGTCTTTACATGTGATCGTGGACACGCTTGGTGGGGTGGGGGGACAGAAGGAAGAAGAGAGCAGAGACGTGAGCTATTTTCAGTTTGTCAAAAATCCAAATGGAAATTATAGATGAACACAATACTCCTGTGTGCAACTAGGGAAATTCAACTTGCACTGGCTTAGGGGAAAAAAATGGAATTATTGGCTCATGAAATCAAACCACAGGAAGAACGAGGGTAGGCTGAGCCTCAGGGACAGCTGAAACGGGGGCCTTAAATGTCACCAGGACATTCTCATGTTCGCGAGCTCTACACCTGTGCTCTTCGTGGAGCGTCGGCTTTATTCTCTAGACCTCTGGTTCTCCGCAAGGGATGGAGAGTGATTTTACCCCCAAGGGCGCATTTGGCAATGTATGGGGAGAGACTGGCATCCAGTGGATAGAGATCAGGGTGCTACTAAACTTACTGTGATGCTCAGAACAGCCCCCCAAAACAAAAAATGATCTGACCCCAAATGGCAATAGTAGTTGAGAAAACTGCTCCAAGACCAGCTTCCTCCATGTGGCTGGAAACAAGGCTGCGGGCAGCTCAGAGGTCCCGCCAGCAGCCTTGGTGATCCCGGGGGGGGGGGGGGGGGGAAGAGACTTGTGCATTCTGATCCAAATGTCAAACATCCCATGGAGGAAGACAAACCTATGATTTCGCTTTTACTTGGAATCTAAAACACAAAACAAACGAACAAAGAACAAAATCGAAACAGACTTGCAGATACATAGAGGAAGCAGGCTGCTGCGTGGGGCATGGCTGGGGGCGGGCAAAATAGGTGAAGGGGATTAAGAAGTGCAAACTTGCAGTTATAAAAGAAATAAGTACTGGGGATGTCATGTGCAACACAGGGGATACAGTCAATAATATCATAATAGCTTTGTATGGTGGCAGGTAGTAACCGGACTTCCCGTGGGGATGATTGTGTAATGTATGAAAACATCAAGTCACTATGATGTATACCTGAAACTAATAGGATATTTTATATCATTTATATTTCCATAAATAATAATAATAATAATAAATCCTGGGGAAGTTCTCTGATTGAGTCAGTTTGGTCTGGGGGTTCACTCATAAGCTGGTCCTGGGCTAGCGTGGAGGTCCAGAAAGGCGAGATTTTAGGAGATCATGAAAACCCTTTTTAGAACCTCAAGGTTGACATTGGAAAGAGGCATTCTCTGAAGAAGAAAGGTAAAAAGCAGGTGAAGAAAACATGACAAAGTTCAGTTTATTTGGGGGACAACGTCTTTTAAAACTAGAGATATGGGAGAAGAAATAAAGAGATGTGATCTTTGGTGGAGTAAAGGTTGGGAACCATTTTGATGTAAGCCTTCACTGAAGTACTGCACAGACCAGGCCAGTGTCCCACGCTCCAGACCCTTTTCGCCATTCCTCCCATGAAGATGATTCCTGGAGGACCCGTTTCCCGCTCCAATCTATGGGTGGTAAGTGGCTATTTGGATAAACTAATTATCGCTAATGTTTAGCTAGCTAATGAGTTATTCCTTCCAGATGACATAATGCCTAACCCCATTACGATGTGCATATCTTTTAAAAGGTCCTTAAAGGAGAAAATAATGGTAGAAATTTCAGGCAAATCGGAGCTTATTGGGAAGATATTTTTGTTTTGGAGGCCTTAGATTTGGGTCATTCATTTAGGGAACAGGTTACACTGTATCTGAGTAAGACACATTCAAGGTCAACCTTTTCTGAAGGATATGCTATGGAACCTGGTCCTTGCGGGGGGGGGGGGTAGTCAGTGTGGTTGAGCATAAAGATTTCATGAAGGCGGAGAGGGGAAGGCAGGGAAGAAAAAAAGAAAAGAAAGATTTCATAATCCAGTCGGCTGGGAAATTCTGGGTTTAGGTAAAATTTAGTGGATTTCTTTACGGTAGGATTCAGAACTTTGAATAGAATGGGTACTGTGCCCCTCACGGAAGGAATTATAGTAAGCAAACTTTTTGGGCCAAGGAACTCTCTTTGTGGAGAGATATTGTACGTAGGGTGTAATTACTTTGTTTCGTGACCATTGTCCTTGCATTATTGCTAAAGGCATCCCCTTTCATTCCCCAAAGTGTACCAGTTTGGAGGGTAAATTATATGATCACCTTATTCTAACAGGAACACACTTTAGAAAATGCTTTTCTCTTGTCGTCTTTATTTGTGGGGAGCAACTTTTTAATACCACCTTAAATCAGCCTTAGGAATTCCTCTCTGATGGCATATTTTCCCAACATAGACTTCGAACTTAGAGTCGATTCGCAGTAATTTGCAGATGAGCACAGGATGAGAATGACCTGGAGCAATGTCCCCCAGAACGCTGCTAAACTGACCCCTCTCCCCCATCATTGTTAGCGTTAGAATGCTAGAATCAAAGCACAGACTGTTTCAAATTGGACAGACCCTAAGGTCATTGCATTGTTAAAGAATTGTTTGCTTGTAAGAGACAGAAACTCAATTTGAACAGGCAAAAAAAAAAAAAAAAAAAGTAATTTCAGGAAGGAATTTCTAACAAGCACAGGACAAACTTTAGAAACCAGAATGTTTTTTGAGTACCTTGGGGCTGACCCCTGTTTTTTTTTGTTTTATTTTTGTTTTTGTTTTTAGAGATAGAGAGAGAGAGAGTACGAGCATGAGGGGGGAGAGAGAGAGTATGAAGGGGAGGGCAGAGGAAGAGAGAGAATCCCAAGCAGCCTCCACACTCAGCACAGAGCCCGAAGCCGGGCTTGACCTCACGACCCGGAGATCATGACCTGAGCTGAAATCAACTCAACACGTAACTGACTGAGCCACCCAGGCGCCCCTGAACCCTGTTTCTTGATGTTCCCAGGATTGTCTCATCAATCCCAGCTTGTTTCTGCCGTAGCTTCAGTGTGCCCCACCACAGACCATGCTGCTTCAGAAGTCACATTCTGACCTTCAAGTTCTCACGTAATAAATATTAGGCAAGACAAAGACAATTATTTTAAAATTAGAAGCACGAGCAAAAATGTTAAGCCGCATAGAGTCGTTTCAAAGGAGGAGAAGCCCAGAATGATGGGGTTTCATTTTAAAGTCAATGTGAAGGACAAAGAACAATTCCTGTAAAAAATTACTCTTGAAATCCCTTAAATCACCTATAAGGCACAGAATATGTGGTTTTATGTCCTCAACTCCCAATATATACAAATGACAGAGGCATGAAATAATGTACAGAAAATAATGCATAATGTACAGAAAAATAATAAGAGTCCATATGCAAAATACAACATTCCAGATTTCTTACTTACATAAAAGACACATGAGAAATAGGAGAATAAAGAAGAAAATAAAGAAAGACTACAGATGGTTTCTTCAATTGAACACCAGATAAAGTACTCAGCTTAGAATAAAGGGGCATTTTGTACCGAAAAAGCATCTATCTTTAAATCCTAGAATGATATTTAGGGCAGAGACCACGAGCCGCCTCCGGGGAGAGGAGCGTGTTATGTTCAGCCTCTCCACTCACGCGGGCTGCCGTGTGGTTCCCTGAGTGGGAGGTGGAGAAAAGTCAACTGCCCTAGTCTGTGTTTGTTTACTTCCCCTTTGTGTTTTCTCCCTTCTTCTCGGCCTTCGTCCTCCCCTCCCTGCCCCTCAGCCCTCTCTGACTCTCTCTGCCTTACACTGCCCCCCTTCCCCTTAAACCAACATGGTGGGCCATGTAAAATGGTCCTGAAAAACATGAAATAGGGTGAAGATTTCAATCCCACCACTGGGGCGACCTCGGATGTGACCTTGGAAAAGCCGCTTGATCTTTCTGTACCTCATCTATAAAACAAGGGCAATGAGAGAACATACCTTATAATTTTACTGTGATAATTAAATGAGATAATACACACAAAGCAATTAGAACAGGGACCGACACCCATAGCCACTATTATCACTATTTTATACCGTTGGGTTTTTTTTTTTAAATTTTATTTATTTATTGAGAGAGAGAGAGAGAGAGCAGGGGGAGGGGCAGAGGAAGAGGGAGAGAGAGAATCTCAAGCAGATTCCACACTAAGTGTGGAAACCCCACATGGGGGAAAAGCAGCAATATTGATTGTATTTTTAAGAGACCTTTCAACTTCAATGACAATATTTATTTTAGAGAGAGAGAGAGAGTAATCGTGTGGCAGGGCGGGGCACAGAGGAAGAGAGAATCTTGAGCAGACTCCCTGCTGAGCGTGGAGCCCAGACTCAACTCCCGGCCCCATCTCACCACCCCGAGATCACGACCTGAGCTGAAACGAAGAGTTGGACGCTGAGCTGGCTGAGCCCCCCAGACACCCCTCCTATTGTTTATTTGTGTAATAACACCAACAGGGCCTCTGCTCCCCAAAGAGGTTTCCTGATTTTCACTTAGTTCATTTCCTCCCCTTCTCCAATTTTTGCTTTGTTTCTTTGTTTCGGTTTCCAATCAATCTCTGACTGGCTTGTACCTCTTGGAGAGAAAGCCTCTCTCCTTTAGAAGTCACACGGCATTCCTCATCCATTCATTCAGGTGCGCATGTCACAAGTATTTACTGAGTGAGTTCTATCTCCAAGCATTATTTCAGGTGCTGGGGATATAGCAGAAAACAAATCATCACAAATCCCTGTTCTCAGGAGCTAGTGTCCTGGAGGGAGAAGGAAGCTATGGAGGGAAAGTGTCAAGAGACTGGTTTCTTGGTTTATAATCCAAATCGAAGCTGTCCTTCTTCCCTCTCCCCCTCCTGCTTGCTTAGATCTTATTTTCCGATGCCACCTCCTTGCCGTGAACTTTTCCCCCTTTGGTTTATTGGTGAATATCTTAGGTCATTCCAGAAAGGATTTCAGGAGGCTTCCTTGCCTTTTGGCCTCACTGCTTCTGAATGCCTTGTTCTCTCCCCTGCCATGTGCTGTGATTTTTTTCCCTGGGTACTGTTCACCTTTTCCAAGCTGGGTCCTTTCAGAGTCCCTTTCTTTGGTGCAGGCCCCAAATCCCAATTTAGCATCACTTGTATTTAGAATTAATGTGCTGTTTACTCCCTCTTCCAGATCATTAATGAAGATGTTAAATGAGACCAGAACGAAACCGCGTCCCTGTGGCATCCCGCTAGACACCTTCCAACAACTTGACACTCTGCCATTTGCTGTTTCATTACCCTTTGTTTACCTTGCAAGCGCAGACCCTTGCTTAAAAGAGGCAGAAAACTTGATATTTCTACTGCTGCCGAGATGCCACTTAAGGGTGGGGATGTTAAAACCTGGCAGATTGTAAATACGTCCTTTTGAGTTTGAATTACATGTGGATTACAAATTGAGCATTGTCAGTAAATACTCTGTTGCTGTCCCTCCTCTCAGATGGCTTTGTTTTCCCTGCACTTTCCGCAGCTGTCTGTCTTTGGCAGAGCACAGGAGGCTAGATGTTTGCTGTATGCAAAGATGTTGCTTGGATCAGCTTAACCATGAACTGTGAAGTTCCTCTGTTACATGTACAAGCTGGGCTCATGGATTGCATTAAAGGCCTGCATAAAGGCCTGTTTTTTTCGGCCACGTCACCCTGCAGTGTCCTCCTACTCTGACCCCAGCCCAGCCACGTGACTTTCTTTGGCAGATGGAATTTTAGCAGACATCATACCAGCAGAGGCTTGAAAAAAAGCACTTCCGTGTCTCTTCTTGCAATCTTGCACTCTCCACAGTTGCCATGAAAACATGCCCAGGAGAGCTGTTGGAAGACAGAACACATGGACGGAGCCCGGTATGTCAGTGGTTCAGTCCGGACAATGAGATGACCACCAGATATGTAAATGAGCCCCGCCCATTTGAGCAGACAGTAAGTATATTGTGTATGAGGGCTCATTGTTTGTTACACAGCATTAGTCCCAGCAATAGACAGCTACTACAATAGCACACACTGGAAACTCGTTGATCTCCTAAGGGTTTTGCACATAGTGCATCACTGACACAATATTTTATTAAAAAAAAAAAAAGAGAGAGAGAGAGACAAGCTTTCTAAGTGGGAACTGAGAAGTACAAAAGAGGTCCCAGAGTCTGGTTTCAGGCTTGAAAAAGCAAAGAGCAGAATACAACCTCCATGTGTTTTCTGCTCAAAATTGTTAAAGCACTGCTTGAGCGCCTACTGTGTGCGCAGTGCCCTAAGACTTCTGACATGTGCTGGAACATTTACGTGGGGAAAGGGATAGGGGAGAAAAGGCCCTTCGTGGAATGCTATGGAATCTGCTGAGTGCCAAAAACCACCTTTCCCCCCAAGGAAGATAGAAACAAGAGAAACGTATATAACACTAACATAATGCAATAATAAATAACTGTATGTATGTATGTATGTACGTATGTATGTAACTCTAGGGGGAAAAAAAAGAAACGAGAGAAAACAAAGCTTGTCCTGTCCGAGAAGGACCAGGGTGCCCTTCCTCCCCCTCAACCCTCAACAATGGTTTGCTCCTTCCTTTTTCAAAGACTTGCCTCCCGAAACTGCCCCACCACGCAGCCCCATGCTGCATGATGCTCCTTTGGTTTGCGGGGACACAGCGGTAGATGACTGTAGTGGGATGGACAAGGCCTGTTTGTGACGTCCCCTGGGGAAGCCACGCGCTTCTGAAAGTGCGGAAGAAGCGGCCTCTAATTGCTCCCCGGGGCTTACCCAGCACTCTCTAGGCTTCTTCAGAGCTGATACCCAACCCAGGGACTGAGCCACTCAAAGCGTGGCTGCGGACCGGCAGCGGGGGCGTCCCCTGGGGCCTTGTTAGAAGGGCAGAATCTCAAGGCCTCTCCTAGAGCTACTGGATCCAAACTGATATTTTCATAAGAACCTTGGGATCTGTGTGCCTATTGAACTGTGAGAAGCAAAACCCTGCCTAAAAGGATGTAGATTTTTCTAAAGGGGGTACATAACTGATTCGGTCGGAGGTCAGCCTCCGCCTAGACAGTGGACTTCTGGAAGGCAGGATCATAAGTTGTGGATCTTTGCATCCCCAGACTAGCAAGGGGTCTGAATCTGGTAGAGGCCCCAGATAAATTGTTTGAACTGAAGTGAGTTGCTCTCGTGAATCTGCTCAACCCACTAGGCTACCCCATGAATCACCGGATAGAGCTTTTCTTTCCACGATGCTTCAGCCTCTTGGAGTGGACACCAGCTTGAATGTGCAAATGTACCCAAAGGAAACAAACTCAGCCCAGACTCTGGGCAGCTCTGCACACTCCAGAGATTTGAGCTTGAAGATTGTAATTTAAAGCGTGATATCAAGTGCATTGGAATAAGCAAGTTTGGGACCAGGGTTTTTCATATATTAGAATGCCAACCCTGAACCTCAGGTAGGGCCCTGCTGAAAAATGTGCTGGGCCTTCAACAGTGGACACAGAGTAGAGCAGCAAGCAGGAAGGGAGGCAGAGAGAGGAGGAAGATGGTAAGAAAACAGGGGGAGTGGTGCAGGGAGAGGGGAAGGAAAGAAAAAAAATAGGCTAGGGCTTGTGGGACCTAAATTTTTCCTTCTTATTTTCCGGTGGAACTTGGAATTTTTCACCCCCTCTCACGTTCTCATTGACATTAAATATCCAAACTTCTCTGCCCCACATCACCTTGAGTAATATACTATAGCCAAGGTTGGCTGCGTCTGCTCTCTTCCTCCTTACTCAATTCAAGTTAAGAATGTTCCCACCATACATTACTATTGGGATTTTAAAAATGATTTATTTTGCTATACAATTCAGACCTTTGAACCATACTGGATGCTGGGTGCTTTGTTGACATAGTAGTTAGGGATAAGAGGGGAGTTTAGGGGGTTGTGGACTTCTGTCTTTCCATAAATCACTAATTTTATTGTAGTAAATAGAGGTCACCTACCGGAACTTCAGTAGCCTGCCTTGAAAAATGGTATGAAACTATCACAGTCCATTAAAAGGAAAAAGAGGACAAATGGAGTAGGGGGAAAAGAATATTTTCTGTTTTAGCCAAGGCTATGGCAAGAACATGGTTAATAGAGTCAGAACTACTTTTAAGAGAAACTTTCCACTGTTTGCTGAGCATTTTGTATATTGCTTCAGCCCCAGAGGCGAGGCTTCATAAAGATAAAGAACGGGGCAAAGTAGCTGGGAAGGGGTGGGGGCCTGGAAGTTCGCTTCCCCAGTGATCTTAGAAAGGCCTAGGCCAGAGATGAGAAACTCCAGAGCACACACTCAATGATGCCCTCAGGTGGCTGAGAATCATACAAATAGCCACCACCTCGGGCGGGGATTGCAAACAAAACAGGTGCAGGGGGTGTGCAAGGAAGGTAAGCGATATCCTGCCTAGGAAGGGTCTGGGCTAAACTGAGACAGCACAGCTAGGATTATTCGACAACTTTCCAACTCCCTTCCTTCTTAACTCTACAGGCAATCGCGGAATGCTCAATTTCCCAGCCATCCTTGCAGCAAGGGGCGGCTAATAGGATACACTTCTGATCTTTGAGATGTAAGTGGAATTCCCTGGAAAGTCTTCCTTTCCAAGATAAAAGGACAAAGCCTTGCTAGGAGAGATTTTGTCCTTTGCCCCTTTTCCTCTTGCACCCTGTTTTTTTTTTTTTTTTTTTTTTGCCCAAGACATATGTGCTGTGGCTGGATGTCCAGCCGCCATCTTGAGATGTTGAGGACCAAGCCCTGTGCTAAGGATGGCAGGCCGTCATGACAAGGGAGCCCAGGTTCCCGAGGGCATCACTCAGTCTCGGTGCCAGCCCTGGACTTCTGACTCTTGGATGTCTTGCTTCCTGAGAAAAACTAACCCCTTGATTGTTTAAACCCTGGTGGTCACATTTTCTATCATTCACACAGTCAAGTACTACCTCCTAGCTCTATCCATGGTTGCCATATAGAAATGCTGGCCCAGTGTTGCCAGATCTGACTTTTCAAGAGAAACTGTAAGTCTGGATAACTTTTTTCCATGAAATTTCCCAGTTGGCAGTTGAGAATTGATCCCAGTAGAGACAATTCATTGGATTATTTGAAAACACACTTTCAATTTGTGACCTCTGATTTATAGACCGTTTACTCTGGGCCAGGTGTGATGCTAAGCACTCTGTATTGATTACCTCATTTAATCCTCACAACAATGCTGAGAGTAATGCTATTATTATTTCTATTTTATAAATGAGGAATCTGAGACTGAAAGGTTAAGTTGCCCAGTGCTATATAGCCAGTAGGGAAAGAGCCATTGTGAAGGCTCATGCCTGACTTTAGAGCAGGCGTTGCTAATTACTATTGAATCAGTCATCTATTACCACAACCATGCTGCTTAACAAACTACCCCAAACTCAGTGCTTACAAACAGCATTTATTCCCCTGCTTGCAGGCGTGTGGGTTGACTGTGGTTTGGGAGAGCTGAGCTGGTCTCAGTGGGTGGCTTGTGTTCAGTTTGTGGATTCTGTGGGATAGGCTCCAGGCTGAGAGTCAGATTCAGGTCAACTCCATGTGGGTTCATTCTGGGGCCCAAGGGAGAGGGCAGTGGCCATGCAGTGATGTTCTTTCCTCAGGGGGACACCGGAGTTAAGAACTAAGCCATATGGGCCAGTGCATTTAAGGCCATGAGTCTGGTTGTGACTGTAGTCCATTGGCCAAGTTAGGAAGCCGAGCCCAGCATCTATGGGGCAGGGACAGGCACTTGGCTCACGGGGGAGGGAGAATCAGCATGACTCCGCAATCACCCAAACAATGACAACTATGCTACACAGTCTCAGGAAAAGCCGGCCTTCAGTGGGATGAAACAAAGACTCCTTTTTCTCCCCATTGCCTGTTTGCAAAAGTGGCAAATGGCACATGGACCCAGTAAATGGGACACAAGCCATCCAAACTCATCTAAAATCAGTTCATTTCAGAGATGTCACCGCCCTCTGACA
This sequence comes from Potos flavus, assembly GCA_028534135.1. Classification (NCBI taxonomy): domain Eukaryota; kingdom Metazoa; phylum Chordata; class Mammalia; order Carnivora; family Procyonidae; genus Potos; species Potos flavus. Next base: position 160,057,636 of record CM052899.1, on the reverse strand, counting down.
ATGTTACACCCTGCAAATTGTGGTCCAGCTCCAGCTTCTGGGAGGCGACTACAGAAGGTGGGGAGGAGTCGGTGGGAAGGCATCCCAGCGCCTTTTGGGGGAACTTCCATCTCATCCCAGTTTCGAGCAGTAGAAGCTATGCCTGATGCCTCCCACGGCATCTCCCTGCCTCGTTCCTGCTTGCCTCATCTTTCGCCCTTATCATCATTCGTGTTTTCTTTCCTCCTTCCCCAACACTCTGGAATAGTCGGTCCTGCAGCCATTCAGTTATTCAAGTAATAGGTATTTATTGACTGCATCTTTTGTACCGAGCGCTGTTCGTGGTGCTGGAGGAATGGCGAGGACAGGACGAGAACCATATCCATTTCTGCAGAGCCTGCTTCCAGCGGGGGCTGACAGACAGTAGACAAACAAATGAAGTGAATGAGACCATTGCAGAGGGTGGGAAGTGAGGACCGAT
>CM052899.1:160033141-160056676 GCA_028534135.1 Potos flavus | reverse complement strand
GGAAGGCTCGGGGTTCCTGGTGGGCACAGATTACACCACCGAGAGTGGCAGTGACCAAAGCAAAAGTCTGTGCTGCTGTTATGCTCATCTGCAGAAATCCAGGCTCTCTGCATTCTAGAATAATTTGATCCACGCCATCTGGCAGCTTGAAAGAAGAGGAAAAAGAAGAAGAGGAAGAAGAAACAACAGCCATGTAGCATGAATGTAATTCCCAATCTAAGTTATGCGCTCTCATTTGCTTCATGTGATATGAGCCAAATTTAAACATGTCAACATCTCAACAATTGCTGATTTTTCAAGTGCTATACGATGCATCTGGCGAGCGCCCATTGAATGTTCTTCAATGACGGTGACGTAAATGTATTTACTAAAATATAGCATATTGAAAAAATAAATCATCCATTGTGATGTCCTTTAGTTTGCGTTTGCATAAATTGGCACTCTCTGAAATAAGGGGTCGAGATTTAGAAGAACATGACTATGTTTTAAAATGTTCAAAGAGTCGTTAATTATAGAGCTTACAACCATTTAGTCCATTTCCCTCATTTTAAGTGTAGGAAAACTTAGCCCGAGATTAGTTTTTCATAATGAGAGAGAAAGGAGGGAGGGAGCCTGAGAATCTGGACCTCCAGCAGGGAGGAGAATGGGGGAGAGAGGTGAGGGATGGTGGAAGCCGATCCCCCCTCCTCCCCGGGCTCCCAAATGCTAAGACACGGGAGCTTCCTCCCTCCCACCTGATTCCTGCTGTGACCTCTTGGACAGGAAGCAGGAATGTAACCACTAACCAGGTGTAGCTTCTTTTCTTCCTCTCCTTCAAGTTTGCTCTGAGATGCAGGCGGTGCCCCTCACGTTTACTAGGAAGGGCTCTTGGAATTGGCGCCCGTAGAAGGGAAAAGAAGGAAGCGGGACAGGGCAGAGGGAGAAGTTGAATTGGGATTCAGTCTCCATGGAGCCCTGAGACAACTCTATGGGGTTGTCTATGGGGTTGACAAGCCACATGTCCCTTCGGAATTGTCTCAAGCCGAAAGAAAGGGGGCGGGCCTTTGTATCTCCCTCCCCTCCATCCATTGATTGGTCATTATATGTCAGCCACCCCAGGCGAGGTGACTGCCTTCTGCTCTGGTGGTTCTGGAGGTGAGCTGACCACTGAGGACTGGATGCAGGCACACTCTCAGGGCCAAAGGGGAGTCCTTCCTGCCCGCAGGTGTCTTGGACAGCCCATCACCATCCATCACACCAGCATGGTGCCTGGGACAGAGCGCGCCATCAGTTGAATCATGTTGAATGCATGAACCTATTTAGAGCCTTGGGACAGACCTGAGAGGGATAGAGTGTCACTTTCACGATGTGAGTTAGGGACATGGGAAGATCAGTTCACCCGAGGGAAAATGAAGCTCCATTACACCTGTCTCACGAGTATCTGGCATTTCTCAATGCTCCTAGGCAGCAGAGGCATTCCTGGACCGGGGCTGCCCTGAAAGATGGGCAGCTGTAAGATTCAGCTGGTTGCTACTAGGTCACTACTTATATGCCCTTCTCATTTGGGGCACCAGAAAGCTCAAAGCTAAATTTGTGGCTTATCTATAATAATGCATGGAACGTTCTGGCTTTTAAAACTGTGCTTGATTTCCCCCCTCCCCTAAACTTGACACCCCATTCTAATGTGCAGCTTCTCTGATTCTTGTGCTTTAGCATTTATTTATGTCTTGCTATTTTAATGTATGTGTTTCCAAGAGCTAAGCTTTGTGGGATAAGGCCAAGTCTGAGTACATGCTTCCTGTATGTTTATTACCTTCTCACTTCGCTTAGTGGTTTGGGACCCAGTCTTTTTGGCTCTCATTCTATGACATCAAGGCTAGTGGTTGAGATCAGCAGGATTATTCTGGGGTCTTCAGTGGGATGTCTTCACCGTGGAAAAGCTCTCTTTTGGCTCCACCAACCTATAGTCATCATATCTTTAGCCTATAGAAGGTCTTCCTTATAAGAACTAGTTGTATGAACTTTTATGTCATGTAGCTCTGTTTGCTGGGCTTAGTTTACATATTAAATATAGATTTTCAAAGCACTGATGTTGTCCTGAAGACGTAAATAAATACTTTCAGCCATAGCTTAGTGGTTTTAAAAATTCCAACATCCAGATTCTTCGGAGCGAGCAACAACTGCTTCTTGTCCCCTGGTCTCCACAAGGTGGGCAAAGCTGATCTCCGCGTGGTTTGCAGGTGACCGTGGCCTTAGGAGACAGCAGTAATGACCTTGTTAAAGCAAAACTGACCTTGAAAAAGGCTGCTCACTCTCAGCGTTCATTCAGGCAGCCAGGAAATTGAGGTTCCCATTCATTTCAAGTCTGGGAAAAACTTGCTTTCCTCATGTTTGAGGTGAAAAATAAAAGTGAATCAGGGATGAGGCACCAGAGTGGCTCAGTGGGTTAAGCGACCCACTCTTGGTTTCGGCTCAGGTCATGATCTCGGAGCCCGGGGATCCAGCCATGCCTCAGGCTCTGTACTCAGCGGGACTCTGCTGGAAATTCTCTCTCTCCCCCTCTCTCTCTTTCTCTGCCCCTCCCCCCACTCGTGCACACACACACACTCTCTCTCTCAAATAAAAAAAATCTTTAAAAAAAAGTGAATCAGGGAGTTAGATGGCATTTTTTATGGGATTGAGACCTGGTGCTATTGAATGGATTAAACATTGGAGGATGAAGAGTGAACTGGAATTGACTGTCACTGCCACGTACCGGGCTTTTGGGGATCCACCCCGGACCTGCTACAGCCTATGGGTGCCGAGGCTTCCGTTAGATTTTGGATCCACCCAGGTACCCGTGTGCTGCTGAAGCCAGGGCCCCCCTGCCTCTCTCCCGCACCAGAACTCCACTGCTCTCGGGTCCCTAACGGGCTACATATCTTAAAGACCTCTCAATCCTCTGCAGCACGGATCTTTGATTTCATCTTTTATTTATTCATTCATTCGTCTGTTCATTCAACAAGTATTTACCGAAACTCTACCAGGACTCAGGCCCATCTAGCGAGAGAGGCAGAGAACTGCAGAAGGAAAAACAATGAAGCATGAAACGTGTCAGGATAGAGGATGTGCGGGATGGTACCAGAGCCTAAAGGAACATCAGGGGAAGCATCAGAGAAAAGAACGGCTGAGATGAGTGGGGATCGGGAGAATGTTCGAGGCAGAGGAACAGTGTGTATGAAAGCCCAGCGGAAGGCTCTGTCAGGAATGACCCATCTGTGGAGTGAAAGAAGTCCAGCTTGCGGGAGCCCCGAGGGAGAGAGAAGGAGAGGGGAGGGAGGGAGGTGGCATAGGAAGTTAGGGAGGCACCGGTCACAGGGTAGGTAGAGAACCATTTGGGAGGGTCTGAAGTGAAGTGATGACACAATCGGATTTTTGTTTTTAACAAATCAACAATCAAAGGAAGAGACTATTGCTGTCTGGATTTGAGATATCAGCAGAAGTTCAAGCACTCCCAAGGGGTTAGGGGGCAAGATGTGGTCCCCAGCTAGACCCTAGTACTGGGGACATGGGAGTGAGGGGTGGGGATGCTGCTAACATCACCTTCCCAGCCTGGGGTGCAGTCTCCCTGCCCCGGGGTCCTATGGTCACCAGGGTCCCCATGGAGCTGAAGGTTCACGTGAAGATGAGACCCAAGGACCAATTTCCCAGGAGGCGTTTGGAAAGAGAATGAGATCTCCAGTGTGGAATCATGCTCAGAAAAAATACGAAAAGGAACCTGAAATCGCCCCACATCGGAATCTCTAGCATTCATTTCTCCACATTGGCCTGAGGCTGCTTCCACCCTGATTTCTACTGTAAACCTGCTTAATTCTGAGCAGAGGAGATTCTTCTGCAGAAGCAGGTGAGGTCCTCAGTTTCAGCCCTTAATCAGGTGCTTAACCAAGAAGGACGCCAGCTCCGAGAATGTGTGCGAAGGAGCTTTGTCAACAATAAAGGGCTGGCTGATGGAAGCTGGAGGCTTCTTCTAAGCAGAGCAGACCATTCTCACTCGATGTGTGTAAGAAGGGGAACCTCAGTTGTTAGCCTATTAAAACCATTTATTAAGCATCTACTATGTGCAAGGCACCACTGGAGGCAGAACTTGCATATTATGTATCTCTTTGTTTTTAGTCTCTGAAACAGGCCTGGAAGAGATAGGTTGGGTGTTGCTGTATTAGGAAATGAGCCTTGAAATCCTCCAGGTGCACAGCACTCCTCCATTTTTACTGTCTCCGTTCACACCATGGACTCTGGCGTCAAGCCTGAATTATGTTCCAGGTGGCTCACTCATCAGCTGCGTGATCCTTGGCAAGTCACTTAATTTCTGTAAATCTCAGTGACCTCCCTGTAAAGTAGGGAGCCATTAGGATGATGGACACAAAATTCCCATTTTTGGTAAGTCAGAAATCAACAATTTCAGATGTTAGATGGTTCAACCACCGACAATAGAGGATCACTGTAAGATTTAAATAAGATTATGCATTAACATTTTTCATCTAGTCCCTAGCACAAGGTAGAGAGCCCTCTTGATCCTCCTCTTATTTTAATATAATAATAAGTAAGAATAGGGGCACCTGGGTGGCTCAGTTGCTTAAGCGTCTGCCTTCGGCTCAGGTCATGATCCCAGGGTCCTGGGATCGAGCCCCGCATCGAGCTCTCTGCTTGGTGAGAAGCCTGCTTCTCCCTCTCCTTCTCCCCCTGCTTGTGCTCTCTCTCTCTCTGTGCCACATAAATAAATAAGATCTTAAAAATTTTTTCAAATTAAAAAAATAATAAGTAAGAATAAAATTATAATGATTATATCTGGGTTAGAGAGTTTCAAATATGGATGTTGGAGGAGGGAGTTTCTCCATCTCTGAGATTCCATTAGGGAGTTTTCCCTAAGCACTCCTGGCCTCTTACCACACCCCAGACTCCTCTCTTTGGAGATGGAGTGAGTGATGGTTGGTGAGTGACAGTCATTGGTCCACATTTCTGGATGGGGAGGAACTAGTCCATCAAGAATACTAAAGGTGTGTGTGTGTGTGTGTGTGTGTGTGTGTGTGTGTGTGTGTGTGTGTGTGTGTGTCTGTATGTGTGTTTGTTTTTTTCTGTTTCTTCCCCTTTGACCACCTTTCCGTAGACCAGTGCCAGGCAGCGGTCCTAGATAAGTGTGTCTTCTATTGACTCAACCTTTCCCCTGAAGGTACCCAGCTTTAGAAGGGGTGAGGGTGGCGGTTGAGACAGGGACAAGCAGGAAGTCCACATCTAAGCCGCACTCTCCAACCCAGATCTTAGTGGCAATAAAACATGTTTTGACAGCCATCTGTTGATTCCTGGCTCCGACTGGATTTAGGATTTGGGCACAGGGGAGACAACCCTAGTTCATTAGTTCCTGCAAGCGCCCAGGGAAGGTGCTGTGGCAGCGATCTGCTTGCCTGTGCTGGAAGAAAGCCTAGACTGGCAGAAAAAGGGACGGAGCTCGTGATGTGGTGACGGTAAGGAATTTCAGGTCATTGGCTGGAGGTGGGAAGGCAAAATAAAGTAGAGGGAATCCCAATGGGGAGTCTAAAAGTTTCTTTGGCCATCCTAGCCAGAGGGAATGTCCTCACCAGAGAATTTTTCCTTTAGGTCTCCACCTTTGACCATCGTCTCCAGCTTTCTGTCCTTCCACAACTCCCCTTTCTGCCCATCTGGATTCATCTATGCTTTTTTGCTCGGAGCAGTTTATCCAGTCTCCCTACCCTTTACCTACCCTGCACCCAGCCTATTCCTCACCTTCTATGTCCCAAAGCCCTTCCGTTACTCTGTTGCACTAAGAACTCCTGCCCCAACTTCACCCCCTACACCCCGGAGGCTCATAAGCAATACAGATTCAGCGATCGGCGAACCTGGGAGAGGAAAAAAAATCACATTTTTCGTTTCACTAACCATTAACTGAAAATTTAGCATTTCTTTAAATATGAGTGTAGGCAACAACCACAATAATTTTAGCAAATCTGTGAATTTGACATCAATAGAAAGCACAAATATTTCCATATCAGAGACAATTGTGTGTATGGAATATCATGGAATATCATTTGGGTTCATCAGAAGTTTGAAATTATAAGACTTATGAAGCCTGCTACTAGAGCTTGCTCTATATTTTACTAAAGTGCTGTTTAACTATTTTGGTAACTATGTTTCCATGTAACTGGTTTCTTTTGAATGCCTATATTTTTATTTTATGCAGAGGCTGCTTTTAGCAACCTACTTGAACGATGCAACCCGGGGTAAGGTAGCAGGACCCACAGTAACCCCAGGCTGAAAACCACCAGGCCCATCAGCAGACCCACCTCGAAATATCCATAAGCCCTAGCTGAGCAAAGGGTTACCTACACCGGGGCATAGGCATCAAAGACGGAAAATTCCACAAGTTCCCATACCTCCTCATTTTCCCCCTTAAACCACAGCCCCCACCCCCCGCCCCTGCCTCGTGGGGCAGCCAGTCTCTGCTTCCCTGCCCTGCCCACAGCTCCCCGACGGTGCAGTCCAGAAACTTCTATCTCTTCTGTTCTGCCTCGGGTGAATTCTTTCACTGCCCCACCCAATCGGGTCGCCCCACGTTGGGTGGCCCCCCCATGCAATCAGGGGACACCACATTTTAAGCCCTCGGAGACATTTTTCTGAGGATTTACCCGTCACTAAAGAAACCCATGGCACCATAAAGATTTAGGATTTGTGCTTTGGCAGAAACTACACGATTAGTTTTCCTTTAGCGTGTTCAATCCCCATCTGCAGGCAGGGCCAGTGACCCGGAGGGCAGCGACGTGAACCGGGACACTTGGCCTGTCCTGAGAAGGTGTGGCAGATGGTGTCTCCCAAGCTCGCCCATTCCATGGCCTCCAAATCCCACAATGACTCCCCTCCTGGTAGAGTAGGCTGTGTTCCCCACTCTTGAGTCGGGGAGTGCAAGGACCTCTGTGGATGACGTGGGTGCAATTTCCCTGGACAGGTCCTGTTGCTGCTTCCTCTAGGACAGATACCCAGAGGTCCCAGCTGCGAGCCACTGGGAGGAGAACTGACTCCAGCCCCGGCCATCCCTTGGAACCGTGCACAGACCCAGGAACTGCCTCGCTCAGCCCAGCTCCCAGAATCGGGAGAGATGATGAACTGATCATTGTTTCTTTAACGCTCTACGACCCTGGGCAAACTTGTTTCAAAATAACAGCCCCAGAATAGAAGGTGCCTGGGATACATTCTTGTTCTTCTTCCAGTGCTGCTGGATTTCCGGACCACGGTGTTGCACAACGTGTAAGCTGTCTGTGGCCCAAACTCAAACACATCTATATTGCGAGGGACGTGTTTCACTCATGGTTTTGTGTTTCTTGTCTCTCATCAGACTCTAGAATCGTTCTGTCCCGTAGAACCTTCTCCAACGGTGGAAGTGTCCTCCATCTGTGTGTTCCAAAATGGTAGCCACTATCAACATGTGGTTATTGAACACTGAGCACTTGAAATGTGGCCGGTGCAACTGAGGAAATGGATTTTAAATTTTATGTATTTTTAGTTATTTAAATTTAAATAGCCATCCGTGTTACTCGCTACTTTCTTGAACGATACACCTCTTGAGGGACTGTTTTAGGCTCCATGTGCTCTTAACATCAAGTCTTGCCTTCATTCCATACCTGTTTTACCGGGTGAAGGAAATCATTACCAGATAGGCATGCCGTCCGTGGGAAAACTAGTAAAGGGTTTGCTCTGAGCAAACAAAATAAAACAACCAACCGCACAGGAAACAGACATGAGGTCAAACTGGAAAATCCACGACTTTGTCAATTTGGCATTTTGGTTCCAAGTGGCCACGATAGCTCTGAGGCTATTAGAGGGTCAAAACAGCGTTCCGACACCACCAGCGGCAGGAGGAAGGGTACCAGCCCCAGGCAGGCTAACGTGACTCTTCGAAGATGACTTTGAAGGTGGTTCTCCGCAGACACAAGGCAGGACGGGGGGCGGGAATCCTCCGTGTCTGTGCACGGAGAAAAGAAACACAACTTTACACGTTGCCATACTGTTTAGACGATTATTTTATTCAACGATCATGATTACTATTCTATTCAAACCCTATATTCTCTCTCTCTCTCTTTTAAGATTTTACTTATTTATTTGACAGAGAGAGACACAGCGAGAGAGGGAACACAAGCAGGGGGAGTGGGAGAGGGAGAAGCAGGCTTCCTGCCAAGCAGGGAGCCCGATGTGAGGCTCTATCCCAGGACCCTGGGATCATGACCTGAGCCTTAATGACTGAGCCTCCCAGGCGCCCCAATACCCTATATTCCCTAGCTCTATATTATAGTGAAGGACAAAGTGTGTATTTGTAATAGCATGGCTTTAATTTAAAGAGGGATATACCGGGTTCCACATCATCATCACATCTGTTAAGATTAGAAAGATATGAAAGGGCCGCTCGGGTGATTGACCAGTGTCGGGATTAGTGAAAATCGGTGCTATTCATAAGGCAGAGTAGATGTGTTCCTTTCAACACTGACACGTCACACAAACTAACAGGAAACAGAGTGTTGCCAGGAGGAAATTCTGCCAAATCGACTCAATGAATTATAATCATTAGTAATCAGTCCATTAATTAACTGGGCCCTAAAGGATGTTGTAAAGAGTTCAGAAGTATTTTCCCAAGTAGGTTAAATACACCCCTCCCACCTCATTTGCTTACAAGGACATTTCACTCAACAAACCCTAATTTTATTCAGAGGGAAAAAAAAGTAGATTTCAGTCTTGTCTACAGCTTCCTAATTTCAGAAACCTGAATTTAAAACGGCCCAAATGAATAAGCTTCTGGTTTAAAATAGGAAACAGAAACAAAAACAGACGCGAACCCCAAGCCCAAAACCAAAAGAGTGAGAGGAAGAAATCAAACAACCATGAATATTCATTGAGAACGCCACAAAGGGACAAGGATTAAAGAGGGAAAAAGGACATGTTTTCTGTTTTCAGGAGCTTACATTTTAATCAGCGATTGACAATGTAATTATAAAAGGAAACAATATTGGCCAAATGTCAGTATTTGGCGAGGATTTTTATTTCTCCTTTCACTACTGGCTAAAAAAGAATAGAGATGTTTCCAAATTCTGGGCCCTCAAGCAAAATGTTTTAGAAAGCAGCTTTCTAATCATTCTAAAAATGACTCCTAAAAAGAGCAAACTAAAACAAACTGCTCAAGAGAGGCAAGCTCCTTGTAGAAAAATATTTAAAAGTGCAGAGAAGCCACGGAAAATAAAAATGACCTCTAATCCTGCCATTCAAAGATAAACTGCTCATTTTTGTACATCCTTCTTGAATTCGTATATGCATGTATTTGCCTGTGTATTTTTTTTTCCAAAATAGTCTTTTACATATTGTTTGAAAACTGGATTCTTCCCCCCCTTAATAATAAATCAGGGACCTGTTTCCATGGCTTGATAAAGAGTCACAATATCTATGAGGTATTTTACTGCATGAGTGTTCCATAATTCATCTGACCAACCTCTCCTTGTGGGTGTTGAAGTTGTGCTTTTCTTGCCATCAAAAACAAGGCTGTAATCCACAGACTCATTGCTGTGTCTTTGTGTACGTGTTTAATTATTTTCATAAGGGGCGCCTGGGTGGCTCAGTCGGTTAGGCGGCTGCCTTTGGCTCTGGTCATGATTCCAGGGTCCTGGGATCAAGTCCCGAGTCCAGCTCCCTGCTCGGCGGGGAGTTTGCTTCCCTCTCCTACTCCCCCTGCTTGTGCTCTCTCTCTCTCTCTCTCTCTCTGCGTGTCACATAAATGAATAAAATCTTTTTATTATTTCCATAAGAAATGATATTCATGGATATTCAAGAGCATGGCCTATCTGCTTATAAGAAAATATTCTTCAGTTCGAATGAAATTCAAAATAGGGAGCGGGACTGGTGCCATGTGGCAGATACCCGGCCAGGTGGCTGTGTGATCTCCGACGAGCTGAGTGCTGAGTGTCACACTGGGCGTAAGGTAGAGAGAACACTGTCTGCGATGGGGCTCCTGAGGATGGTTCCGTCGAACAATTTGATGATACAGGTGCACGGTGCCCTGCACACAGTAGGTGTGTTCTACAGGTTAGGACTGTCCTCAGTCCCCACCTTCCATGGAACCCAGCCTCCTCCTGGGTGGAGAGGGAGAGAGATGACGAGAGACAAGGGGGATTAAAGGAAGGAGGTTTGGCAAACAAAGAACGTGTGTCTACGTGCCTCCTTTTAGGAGAAAAGGCTCCTGACAGCTTTTCATGCTTTTTTACTGGTTTGTCTTTTGGGGCTAGAGTTCGCCTAGCCTAGCATGGAAGCTTTCCTGTGCGTTCCTTCAGCGTTTCGATCTGCCCTTTGGGTATTATGAAAGGTTAAAGCCCACACACCAGGGCAGAGTAAAGCTCGTTTACTGCAAGATTCATGTCTGGTCTTGAAAGGTATTTTCCTCCCTTGCCCCACAACCACTGCTGAGAAGGAAGATGGATGCCACGCCAAGGGCGGGCGTCGGCGATGCATGCAAATTGAATTGTGCTGGGCGGGTTGGGTTGGGGAGGGCTTCTTTCCAACCTCCACGCACACCTGGATTCCCGTGCCCAGGTGACAGGCAGGCTCGCTCCTTCCCTGCCCCCACGTCCCAGCCCACCTTCTCTGGAGACTCCATCCCTGGGCGGGAATCTCCTGGGAGTCTTTTACGCGTCACAACGCATTTCAGTCAACTGCTGCCTTTCCCAGGGGCACCTGCGTTTCAGGATGCAGCTCTCTCAGTGGGATTCGAGGTTGTCAGTGTTAAAATGTTTACGGATCATTCAGGCAGCCCTGCTTTCTTCCCAATTCTTGCCTCCAACAGCCATTTATTGAACACATGGTGTCCCAGGCTGTGTCACACGCTGAGCCACCGAGAACAAGAGAGGCAAGCTCTCTGCCCGCTTGAAGCTTATGTTTTGGTTGAAAAGACAGACAAAACCCAAGTACACGAGCATACAAATACATGCCCAGTTAGGAAGGAAACTCCAGGAGAGTTTACTCCTCTTGGATGATCAGGAAAGACCTCTCCATGACCACCCAAACCCCTACCACCAGAGGCCGTGATTTTTAAACCCTGCTCAATCTTGGCAAAGTTCGTTGTCCAGAAATGGGTATGTCAATCAGTACCTCATTAGGGCAGAGGGATGTCTGGTCTATTTTAGTAAGAATAACTTGCGCTGGTTGAATGCCTACTATGTGCTAGGTAGCTAACAGGCATATTGCTGGATCTAGTCTTTACGACAAACCTTTGACACAGGAATTATTGTCTCTAAAATCTCAGAGAGCTTTTCCCGCAATCGTGCTAGAAAAAAGTGGCAGAGCGAAGATCTGTACTCGTTTCTATTTGGTTCCACAACCTGTGTCTTTTCTATCATATCATCTCCCCTCCTTTCCTCCGGGGTGAGGTTATGGCACCAGGTTGCCCTTCAAACTTGTTCCACACAAGGTGAATAGTTTAATTCAGAATTCACCTAGATTATTTCCCGTGCAAATGACAAGTCCTTTTCTTCTTTTGCCCCACCGGAAGAATCTACGCACCTTGAATTACTACTCCTTTCTCTATTGTACTTCCCCTTTGGAGAAAATAATCCAGTTGGATCAGTTGGTGTTCCTTTCCATTGCCGGAGATACACAACCCATGGTACACCATCCTGGCTCCTTCCTTCCTTCTTTCGTTTCCTTCCTTCCCTGTCCCCAGATTGGTTTGAATCTCATCGGTATAACCAGCTCAGGTTGCCCATTCCCGCCTATCCTAGAGCCGCCATCACTATACATTCAAACAATACCGCTGTACTCTGATCCCCCTGTGATGGCATTTATGGAAATTATTATCACGCTAGCAGTTATTAGGACACAGGAACACTGAGCCGGAAGCACGGCTTTGTGAGAAAGCACCTGATATTTCGCTTCCTTTTTTTTTCTCTTACTTTTTTCCCTTCAAGGAGAAATGCCTTGACCATCATTTCCGGCTAATAACATGAAATCAATAGCATGTACGTTTGTATGGCACTTCCTAAAGTACCCTAACTTATATTAAGCTCTCTGGTCTTCCCCCAAACCACAAGGGGGGCCACAAACCATTGTTTCCACTACGGACCAAGGAACACGTAATACCTGTCTGTACTGTTAGGTAAAAAGCAGCTGGTCCCAGGTAGTCCAGCTGGTAATTGATTCAGCAGAGACTCAGATTCAAGGCTTTGCAAGTTGAGGCCAAGTGTTCCTTCTAAACACTCTGTTTAATGCTACAGAGCAATTTATCAGGGCCTTACTGGGGCAGCTGACTGGAAGAAAGGTTTCAGGGGACGTAGGACATAAGATAAATGGAGGAAGTCAGGTTGTGAGCGTTGACTACATGACTGAATGAATGATTCATTAATTCACTCATTCATTCATAAATTTAACAAACATTTATTGAACGCTGTCACCTACTGTATGATACTATATGATAGTCTAAATAGCAGGGAGATTATACCTGTATACGGCGGAGACCAGCTAGCATTTTTTTCCCTGGCTCTACAGAGAGACTACATTTCCCAGACGCCCTCGTGGTTGGAAATGGCCATGTGCCTGCTTTCTGGTTGATGGGAATGTGAATGGAAAACCTCTCTTCTCCCTGCTTTCCCCCTTTAATGCAGATGAGCTTGGAGAGCTTGGAATCTCTGAATTATTTTATTCTTGCCAATTTGAAACACCCTTTAGACCTAAACTTCTATTATATTAAACCATTGAAAGTTTGGAGTTTATCTTTTAAAATGATTAGTGTTACCAGTGCCTTTTAACCAGGTTTCAGGAAGGAATTGAGCCCTAATACCCTAAGGCATCCATTGTAGGTAATGAATTAACTTCTCTCTTTTGCATTGAAAATGGTACTAGTTATAGATCATCCCTGAGAGAATTGAGTAAATAAATAGTGACACATAATTTTCTGTGGCGTTTAATTCTCTTGCGGAACCCCTGTTGAGAAAGGCTGGATACACCTGAGCAATCCTGGTTGCCAAGGGGTTTATCATCATCTAGTTGTGGAAATTGGACAGGTGTATGTAGCTCTAAAAGGGATACAAAGCAGGTAACTCATATGGTTTCACTTCATCCTTAAGACAAGCCTGTGAAGCAGACTTTAGTATTGCCATTTCACAGAAAAAGAGATTGAGAAGTTATGCAAATGCTCAAGGTCACTCAGCAAATGAGTGGTGGAGCCAGGATTTGAACCTATGTGTGAGGGACCCGTGCTCATGCCAGGAGGGACTGTACCCATGTCACTGCAAAATAAGCAAGTTTAATCCAATCCGCGGTTCTCATTAGAGTGTTCGGAAGCACCAGAGGAACCAAGACCTTTCTCTGTTTTCAAGGACAAAGATAATTCTTCCTTCTGGAGACAATAGGACTCTCCCCAGCACCCCTCGGTTTTAGTCATCCCTGAGGTGCTCCCTCTTCATCACAATTTTCCTACCCTATGCCTGTTTATGAGAAAGTGATGATAATATCATTAAAAGCCATTTATAGAAGCAAATTAGTAAAAAGAAGAGTCATCCTACATTCTGACTTTAGGAAAAGGGGGCTAATTTATGAAAAGTTTGGGTGGTGTGTTTAGGAAAGCAAAGGATTGTTAGCTTACGGAGAGAATTAGGTTAACTAACGACCATCTTCCCAAGGCTTAATTAAGTCTCTCAGCTCTCAAGTGAGGCCAGGAAATAATTGATTTCTTCATTGCTGGTGGGGAAAGCGATGGGGGGAAGTAATTTGCCCATAGCCAACGAGGGAACCAGAATCTGTCCTGGGATTAAAATCTAAGATTTTCTGGGCTCTTGATCCTTTGTTTTACTTTGGAATCTGGCATGCTCAAGGCCCAGAAGAATTTTTTTGTGTGAGAACCCCTGAGTGGGACCATCACCCAGGACACTCCATGCAAATAACAGACCAAATAATTAAGGATTCATTCCTTAGTAATTCTCTGTCCTTCAAAGAAGTAACACAAACGATGCACTGCTGGTGAGAGTCAAGGCCACATGGGTTTATTTTAATACGTGCTGGCACTTTTCATCGCAAGGCCTCCTCATTGCCCAGTGATTTGTGATGCCAGAAAATATTCGGACATCTCAAAATCTAAAAGGAATGTCTGGAACAAAGAGAGAAAGACAATAATGAAAGGGAAGGGAGAAGAAAGGAAGAATGAGTAGCAGAAGAGGGATGGAAGCATTCCAGAAGAGGAATGATTGAATCCACCAGTTACTGAAGGAACTTTCCTTTTTTTTTTTTTAAGATTTTATTTATTTATTTGACAGAGAGAGAGATCATAAGTAGGGAGAGAGGCGGGGGGGGGGGGGAAGCAGGATCCCTGCTGAGCAGAGAGCCCGATGCGGGGCTCGATCCCAGGACCCTGAGATCATGACCTGGGCTGAAGGCAGAGGCTTTAACCCACTGAGCCACCCGGGTGCCCTACCTTTTTTTTTTTTTTTAAGATTTTATTTATTTATTTGACAGAGAGAGCGAGCAAGAGACACACAGAGCAAGCACGAGCAGGGGGAATGGCAGGCAGGGGAGAAGCAGGCTCCCCACTGAGCAAGGAGCCTGATGTGGGGAGCATGACCTGAGCTCAAGGCAGCCACCACCCCGGTGCCCCTCCCTTTTTTTTTTTTTTAAGATTTATTTGTTTATTTGAGAGAGAGAGAGAAGAGGGGCAGAAGGAGAGAGAGAGGATCCTCAAGCAGACTCCCTGCTAAGCGTGGAGCCCGACGCCAGGCTCAATCCCAGGACCCCGAGATCATGACCTGAGCCCAAACCAAGAATCAGACGCCCAATGGACTGAGCCACCCAGGCGCCCCGTGTGCAAGGAACTTTTCAAAAGATTTCTCATGAGAACTCTACGTGTAGGTATTGAATTATTTCATACAGATGTGAACACCAAGGCTTAGCTGGGAACCATTCTGTCCGAGCCAAGAAGGGACACGATGAACATTTGAATCCAAGTTTGCAAGCAAGACTATTACCTTCATGTGTTTAAAAAAAAAAAAAAAACAACCCACAAAACTCTAGTCCTGTCTCCTCCTACATGTTTCTCTCCTTTACTACTCATGTAGAACAGTTCCCTTCTGCCACTGCCGGGCACTGCAGGTATGGGCTTCCTCCCATCGGAGCAATTCTTGGACACTAGCTGGGCCTCCTCCCACTTAACTCAATTTCGACATGATCTACCTGGAGATGGTATCAGATCCCACAGGGTAAGGGCTCAGTCCCAGGAGACTGTCCCCTATTTCAGATGCCAATCACAAATAGTAGGTCACCAGGGAATCCACAACTTCTGTCCAACTTGGCTATAATTGAAGGTTCCCTTGACCTCCTCCCTCTTGGAGTCAATTAATTTGTTAGAGTAGCTTACTAGTTTATTATAAAAAGATACGACAAAGGCTAGAGATGAACGTTCAGATGGGAGAGATGAGAAGGGGAAGGTGTCGGGAAGGGGAATGGAGTTTCCATGTCTTCTCCAGGCACGCTTCTTCCACCTGTTCACCAACCTGGACACTTTCTGAACCCCGGACTATTGGGATTTTATAGAGGCTTCATCACAGAGGCGTGGTTGATCATTAACTCTATTTTCATTTTTTATTTCTCCTCAAGAGAATGGGGGCTGGGCTAAAATTCCAAGCTTCCAATCATGGTTTGGCTTTCCTGTGGCCGGTCCTGATCCAGCAGCCCACCAAGCGTTGCCTCATTAGAACAAAGATACTCTTATTGCCCAAGAAATGACAAGGGTTTCAGGAGCTCTGTGTCAAGCACTGACCTCAAAGATCAAATATCACAACAAAAGATGCTCCCACTGGTCTCATCACTCAGGAAATTACAAGAGTTTCAGGAGCTCTGCGTCAGGAACCAGGGGCAGAGACCAGTGTCTATTTTCTATTATCTCACACTTAACCACTGCACTGTAGTGCCCTCCACCTACAGATTTGGCTAGAAGAGGGGAGTGTGGGCTGTTGGAATTCATGTGCTTCCATGTCTGTTTCTCTCTGCTGGACCAGAATCAAGATTTAATATTTTTGTCTCCCCAGAGCTTAAAGGTAGTTCGTGAAAGGCAATAAACATTTGCTGCACATGCGCGCGAGTGAATATCTGCAATGAACAAAGTCCATCAAATAGCTCATCTTCTCATTTAACCTGGTCACCTGTTGTCTCACGGGCACTCAGCATGCACGTGACATTGGCTGTCTTCTTCCATCGTCCCCATATCCAGCTCCATGGACCGAGGAAGTCTGAAGCTCTCTCTCTCGCATGTCTGGAAATACTTGGGTTCAAGGACCGCCTTGCGCTCTCATCATCCTGGCCGGGTTGTTTCACTGTGTGCCGTGAACCAGATCCCAGCCGAATCCCTTGCCCGTTATGTGACTTTAGGCAGATCGTGTTTGCATTCGGAGACTCCGTCTCCTTCTCTCTAAATCAATGTTTCAGTTCAGAGAAGGTAGGAAAATGCCTACAAGGGTCAGGCAAGTACCTAGAAGGAGGGATGCAGATATTTCATGTCGGACAATGTGGAGTGGTGACAATTACAGCCGACGGGAAAGGGTACCCTGGCAGAGGAAGAAGCTTCTGCTCGTCTCCAGCTGATTGTTGTGTGGGAAGGAGGACTCAGTATGGCCACATTTCCAGTTTTCTCAAAAGATGTAGGAAGTCTGGATTTTTATGTGAAAGCTTCCAATTCTTAAATGTTGGCACAAACATTTTCAGAAACACAAAGCGAGCCAAACGCAACACATCTGTGTGCCGGATCCAGCCCGTAGGCCTCGAGGGTATAGCCTCTGGACCAGAGGATGTCGAAAGTCTTTCCCATCCCTAAAAGGATTTGGCCTCGTGGCAGATTGTCCCTTCAGTCTGGATGTGTTTGGCGCTCCGTACTCTTTCTGCTACAGTTTGAGCAGAGTGGACAAGGGCTTAAGTGTAACTGTGTTTATAAACACCCTGAAGAATTCCATATGGTATGCCGAATGTGAAGTTGGCTTAATTTGAAAAGATTAAATGTACTCAGGCAATTGCAGAGTTGTCTGTTTTGTAAATCAATGCAATTTGTCGATGGCAGGCCGGGAATGGCTGAGCTTTGGGAAGCGCAGCTGGTGTGACCAGTAAGCCCAGTGGTAGGAGCACGAGAGGCAAGTCAGGTGGCAGCGGCTTTCTGGCTCTCCCGCACACTCACTCTTCCTCTCTGCGCCCCCCACGCGTGTGCTCTCGCTCTCTCTCTCTCCTTGCCCCTCCCCCACCTCTGATTTCGTTTCCTCCTTCTTAATTTGAACCTCACCCATCTTTATGCATTCAGAAGCAATGTAGGAAATGCTTAACAATCTGGGACCAGGTATCTCAACTGATTGTGGCAGATTTGAGTCATGCAGAAGCCCTCAATTAGGAACGTAAATGCTGGGGATGCAGCTCCCCCCACCTCTGGCATTAACTGTGGGAACTTGGATAGTCGTTTTCCCCTCCCCGTTGAGCCTCATGTCCTCATCTGTAAAATAATGGGGATGAACTTGGATGTCTGAGGTCCCCTCCAGCACTAACAATACTCAGGATTCACCCTATGAAGCAGGTAAGGGCGATTGCTCTCGTTTTCTCTTTTCACATTGTTTCTACTTTGGACAATGGACAGCAACCTCTTGCCCTTCCTTCTAGGTGTATGAGTGACGTTCGCTCTCTCTGGACACCACCTGCAGCAGCTGGAAGGGGAGTATGGTGTAACGTGTGGTGCGAACCTAAGGTGGACCTTGAGGTATCTCGGGATTCCATGTACGCCTGGAACAGAGGCCCCCTTGCCTTTTTCTCTGCTTCTGGCACAGTTCCAACAGTGGAAAGAGTGCCAAAGTCATCCAATCAGGCTCCCTGATCAGCCCTTTTCAACCCTTAAAAAACCAACAATGCAAAACGGAGGAAAAGAAGAGGGAAAGGTATATGAGTAGGCTTTTGTTCACAAATAACAGAAAAGCAACTCAAGCCAGCTTAAACAATAAGGGGATGATTTAACAAATATGAAGTAACTAGCCAAAGAGTGCAGAGGCTGGGAAGCCAAGGGGAGGGACCTGGGTCTGACCTGGAGGAATAAAAACTGAGTGCCAGCAGCAGGCTGGGACCCTCAGATGGCCTACAGGTGCCCTTGGGGCTGCTTTTGAACTTCAAGCTCCTCTATTTTTTGAGGCAGCCTCATATTTTTCTTAGAGTCCATACTTTGGAGCTGCCCTCCAATGACTGAGGCTGCGTTGATTGCCCACTGGAACATGTGCGACTAAACCAGAGTTGCCCTTCTGTATCAGTCAGCTCCAGCTGCTGTAACAAAGTACCACAGATGGAATGGCTTCTAAACAACAGACATTTGTTTCTTACAGTCCGGGAGGCTGGAAGTCCAAGATCAAGGTGCCGACAGATCTGGTGCCTGGTAAGGGCTCTCTTCTGGTTCTTCTCACTGTCTCCTTGCATGGCAGGGGGGAAAGAGAGCTCTCTGGGGTCTCTTCTATAAGACGACTAATCCCATTCATGAGGACTCTCCCCCCATGACCTAAGCAGCTCCCAAAGGTCCTGCTTCCCAGTACTATCACTTTAGGGGTTAGGATTTCAACATATCAGTTTTTTGGGGGGGGGGAAACACAAACATTCAGCTCATAACACCCTCCGTTATGTCCAGGTGAGTTGGCTGGGGACCCTTCCCAATTCATTTCTGGGTAGAGGTCAGAGTGTGGGTTGTGAGGACCAGCTTCACCAAAACACCTAGTGTCTTCATAGTTTCTGCCAAGACCTCCCTACCTCCCTTCTCTTTAGGATGATCTTCTGCAATTCACGGTGTGGTGATTGATAGGCCTCCAGAAGGAGCTCAAGTGAGGATGTGGGATTCACTGTCACAAAAACAGCCAGACAGCACCTGGGTTTTCTAGTTACAAATCTCCCCAGAAAAGGCATCACTGTTGCCTCTTAGCCCTTGTTCCTGTTGATACTTTGGCTTTGGAGTCACATGCCTCGCCCTTTTCTTTGCTATATGAGTCCTCAGACAAGACACATAGCTTTTTGTGTATAAAAAGGAAGAACCGTGAATATTTAAATCCTCCAGATTATAAGTTCCTTGAGGACAGGAATTTTTATCTGTATATCTGTGAATCCCCAGGGCCTGCAACACTGAAGGGCACTCAGCAAATGTTTGTCGGATATTGAGTAAAGTGAAAGAATCCATAATTTCATAAGCACAGAATTAGTGCTGTCTATTGTTATCAGTGGTTTAGAATCTTCCTCAGTCAACATTTAAAAGAATATGAAGATACTTAATTCACTGAGTGAAAATATATTTATTGACTGACTAGAGTGTGCCAAGTGCTCTGTTAGGTTTGAGGGAAACAACAATAAATAGAGACACATTTTCTGGTGGAGTTTATGATCTACGGAGGGAGGGAGATATTGAACAAGCAATTATAAGTGTGCTGAGGGTTACTCTGAGTGTTGATTCTCCAATACCTGTGGCATAAAATGAGATTGGCTATACTAGGAAAATTGAGCACGTATCAGGCTTTGGTTGGACTAGATTCCCTTTTGTAGGTGTACTAGTTAAGGTAATGCTAGCCACTGCAACAGATAAACCTGAATTATCAGTGATTAAAATAAGAAAAGTTTATTTCTTGTTCATATAAAGCCATAGGCAGATATTTTTCTGAGTAATGGGTAGCTCTCTATCAACCAATGTTTCTGGGACCCAGGTTCCTTCTGCATTGTGACTCTGCCATCTTCAACATTTGATTTTCAAGCTCCCCATGTTCCTTTGCACTAACCTGGCAGGGGGTGGTGGGAGTTGGAAAGAGGGTTTGGCAGGAGGTTTTTATGGGCCAGGCCAGGAAGTGGTTAGTATAACCTATAGTTAGAAGTTAGTCCACAGCCACACCAAACCACAAGGGAGACTGAGAAATGTCATCTAGCCTGGAGCTCAGGGATGTCTCTGCAAATATGCCCTTCTGATCGCCAAATACCTTCACACCCTTCTTCCCATGCACTGAATACACTGACACCTCCCCCCTTAAGGAAGACCACCCAAAGCCCAATCAAGTTACTGAGTCTAGCTCAATGTCCTGAGTATCGAAGTGATATGTTAAATCTCAAAATCCAGATGCCATATTTCATGTTCCTGGACCTGTGAACTAAAAGGGCACGTTATCTGTTAGCATCCTCCACATATGCCATATGCCATGTTGGAATAGGGGCAGGACAAGGCAATAAGCATGTTCATTCAGAAAAGCAGAGTGGGAGTCACAGCACAGTCACTCGTCCATATCCCATAGAATGTACAATTGTACAATCCTGCCAGGCTAGAGTCTCTGTCGGGTAGCAGGAGAGCTTTCTTGATTAGACCAAAATAAAATTCCTTGGGAAAAACTTTCTCACCTATAGTTTCCTGTGATCTGCTAATCTACTGAGATTTTGGACCAGATAATTCTTTGTTGTGGAGGGTCTAGCCTATGTAGTGTAGAATGTTCGTGGCCTCTATCCCTTAGATGCAGTGGGTAGAGGGATCTCTGCCCCAGTTGTGACAACCAAAAAATGTTTCAGACATTGCCAAATGTTCCATGGGGGGAAAAATCAGTCCAGTTAAAAACTAGTGGTTTAAAGCTTGAACAAAGTCCTGGTTTATGGTTTCTTTAGCAATATTGGTCTCTCAAAATCTAAGTAGATTTCTGATCTACATGCTTCCAGTCACTTCCATGAGCAGTAACTATGGCTGAAGTTCTTTCCTAAATAAAAATGTTTTCCCCTGATTCATTTCTTTGCTTCCAATTGTTTTGCTACTACATAACATGGTCTTCACCTTTGTAGCTTCCAAAATTATTTTCTTGGCACTTGGCACTCACCATTATTTAATCGGACAGTGGAAAGTAAGGTAGGCGATATTGGAGATTGGAAAGATTCATGTAGTGACAGAAAATCTGTGGTGGCTTAAAAAGCAGGCTATGAAACCAGAGTCTTAGGCTTTAGATGTATGTCTAAACCATACAACACCCCATGCCAAGGTGTCAATTTTTCTATTGTTAAGGCATAAAAACAGGCAAAAAAGTCATTTTTCCTGACCGCCTTTCCTTCTTGTCTATAAGTGACTAGCTGAGATAGCGAGTCCAAAGCTGGGTTGGCTCCCTGCTGGCTAGGGTAGAAGCGGGAATGGGGTTATAGGTTATAGGGTTATAGAGGAGCAGGCAGGTGTGCAGGGAAGAGAAAGCTCGAAGTGGTGGGAGTGCAACAGTGGGAATCCGGAGCAGCTCCTGGGATGCAGTGCTGATTTCTGAGGTCCAGCATGAGTGAGATTGCACAGGCTACGTTCATCCAAAGAGTCCAGACTAGGACAAACACCGTGAAACCACTCAAGTAAGCCATATGAACTTTGAATTCTGTGCTTCCAACATTTCATTTAAAATGTGTGTCTATAGGGGCACCTGGGTGGCTCAGTCAGTTAAGCATCAGACTTTTGGTTTTGGCTAAGGTCATGATCTCAGGGTTGTGAAATGGAGCCCCCACGTGGAGCTCTGTGCTCAGCAGGGAATCTGCTTGAGATTCTCTCTCTGCTTCTCCCTCTGCCCCTCCCTCACTCCCCGCATATGCTCTCTCTCTCTTAAATAAATATCTTTTAAAAAAACCGACATGTGTATGTAGTTTACATTTAGTGAAAAGGAAACTTAAAAATAATGACTTTTTTATTCTGATTATGAAAATAATACATAGAAGTTGAGAGGTTAAATATCCACCCACAGGGGAAACGCAGAGGATGTTATGGTATATCCATACTGTAGAGAACTGTGCCATGGTTCAGGTCATGTGTACGATGTGATACCATTTCCATCAAGAAGAAAAGCCCCCCAGCCATGCCATATGTTGTGTGTGAAGAAGTTGTTGTGTAAGTAGGTGCATAGGAAGTGATACGCAAGCACTCACCAAAGGACCTGCTAACTGGGGCTGTGCCTGAAGGGGAGGGGGGTAAGGGGCTTTAAATGCACCAGTTTGCCTGGAACAGAATGCACACATAATCTGATAAAAATTGAAAGCATGAGACGGCTCTGTTCACACTGATAGATCACTGGTTTCTTTTTCTTCCTGCTCGAAGGAAGTTATTAACTGTACTTACCTTGCGGGGGACAGACAGAGGGTTTGAGCAGATGGGAAGTGCCGCCATTAGTTTTGTCCTCCATGTTTTCTATTTTCTAGTCATGTTTCTATGTTATTTAAAAAAAATGCCAATAGAGTTTTCTGGGTGATAAGATAATGGGTCTTTTTTTTTTTTTGGTTTTTCCTTTGTATCCATCTCTATTAAAGTAATCTAATAGATGTTATTTGAAAGGCGTTTACACAAAGTAATATGTGATCCAGGTTAATCATTTTGAAAATAGAGGAAAGCATAAAGAACAGAATTTAAATCATTCGTATTTTCCCTATCAAACATGATGGTCGTGAATAACATTTTTGATGATTTCCTCTAGTTTTTTTTTTCTTATGTCTATTTTAATAAAATGGAGTTATATTTTATGTTTGGTTTTGTACTTTTATTTTTGTTTCTTTTATTTAACAAGATATTATAAGCATTTTCCATACTATTAAATATTCTTTAAATAATATAATTTGTAATGGTTATATAAAACTGTACTGTACATATATGTACATACTATAATATATACATAATAAAATTATAATGTCAGTAGTTAAGCATTTAGAGCAATCAAGCACTACATAGGGCTTTATTCGTATTGTCTTATTTTATCCTTCTAATTGGCCCCTAAGGTAAGCTATGGTCCCCATTTTAGAGATGAGGAGACAGACGGTCAGCAAGGTTACATATAGAACTGGCCCAAGGTGCCAAAGCAAGAGAGTGGCTAAGCCATGCTCAAACTCACGCCTATTGTCTTTTTTTTTTTAAGATTTTATTTAAATAGAGTGAGAGAGAGCACAAGCAGGGCAGAGGCGCAGAGGGAGAGGGAGAAGCAGACTCCCCCTGAGCCGGGAGCCCAATGCGGAGCTTGATCCCAGGACCCGGAGATCGTGACCTGAGCCAAAGGCAGACACTTAACCAACTGAGCCGCCCAGATGCCCCCTGAGCCACCCAGTCGCCCCAACCTATTGTCTTAACTCTTGTTTTATTTTTTTAAAGATTTTTTATTTATCTATTTTTTATGATAAAATAGATTTTTATGTATTTATTTTTAAAGTTCTTATTTTCTCCTCACACTTTTTTTTTTTTTTTTAAAGATTTTACTTATTTATTTGACACGGAGAGAGAGAGATCACAAACAGGCAGAAAGGCAGGCAGAAAGAGAGGGGGAAGCAGGCTCCCCGCCGAGCAGAGAGCCCGATGCAGGGCTCGATCCCAGGACCCTGAGATCATGACCAGAGCCGAAGGAAGAGGCTTTAACCCACTGAGCCACCCAGGCACCCCTAGATTTTTATTTTTAACAGTATTTCATATACTTTCATATTTCTTTTTTAAATTTAAATTTTCAGGGATTCAGCAGTCCTTTTTTTTTTTTTTTT
>CM052899.1:159920388-160032641 GCA_028534135.1 Potos flavus | reverse complement strand
CAAAACCCTTAGTCTGTTGCTCTGAGTTCACAGTCTCTCATGGTTCTTTGCCCCTCCGATTTCCTCCAATTCATCCCTCCTTCCCTCTCACAATGTCCTCCATGTTTTTCCTTATGCTCCACACATAAGTGAGACCATATGACAGTTGACTCTCTCCACTTGACTTATTTCACTCAACATAATCTCTTTCTAAAAAAAAAAAAAAAAAAGCAAGTACATTGCTGGACCCCCGGGACCCAGTCTTGAGTTGATGTCATGGACAAAGTAATGCAGTCCCCTAGGCCAAATAAATAGCTAATTCCAAACTTTGCTTGAGTGTCTTTGTCATCATGAAAGGAAACACAGTTAATAAGCCCCACGGGGAGTACAAAGCAGAGCTGAGAGCATGAACTTGGACATGCTCCGAGTTCGAGTGTTGACCCTGCCGCTCTCACAAGCTGTGAGATCTCTGGCAAATCACTACACCTCTCTGTGCCTTCATTCCCTCATCTGTAAAAGGAGGATGATAATAGCACCTCCTTATCAGGGGGTGAGGAGAATGAAATCAGTTCATATTTGTCAAGTCCCCGAAACAGTCCCCGATGCATAGGAAGACCTCCATCCATGGTAAGTAAATAGCTCCACCTTAGGATCCACGTTCTCTAGCACTCAACTGAAGGGTGTTTCGAGCTTTCCTTTCTCTACCACTTCTCACATTCCCACTCTTTTCTTTTACTCTCTCTCTTCGAGAAAAATCTCTGCACTTTCCGATGCAGTCCCCAGCCTTTGATTCACCACGCACCCAGGGAGGACCCAGATCTCCAAATGAAGGGCCAAGAGTGGGGCTGGAGAGAATAAGACAGGCAAATGCAGAGCAGACCCCAGGAGAACTCGCCCTGTTCACCCAGGATGCAGGGGTGAGAGAAGAGCCATGATGTGCAGCTCTGGAGAACGCTTTTCTGTTGTCGTTGACGTGAGTGACCACGGAGAGAGAATCCGAGCAGGGCGTGCTGAGTTTCACACCAGGCACAGATCGGAGGCAGCACAAGAAGATGTGGAATCTGGAGGAGAGCTCGAGAACCTAAGGTCATCTACAAATCCATTTTTGACTCCCACAGGCTCTGGGAACGTAGGAAGTGTGATTTAATTGCTTTAACATCTTGAGGGGTAAGAAACATGTGAAGTACTATTCAGAATATGGAAAAATGCTGAAATAGGTTTCTTTGAAATGAAGGTAGACATGTATCAGAATCCTTGCAACAAGAAGGACATGGATGGCTGGTGTTTAAGAACTTAATCCAGTGCGTGGGAGGAAGGACAGTTATTAGGTTAAATAATAAGATAAAAAATGTATTTGGTATACATAAGATGGTATACAAAATATACACTCATTTGCACACAAAGAACTACACATGTATGTATACAGAAATGAATATATTCAAAATATCCAATAAGACTAACAAGAGATACAGTGAATGGGGGCACCTGGGTGGCTCAGTGGGTTAAGCCTCTGCCTTCAGCTCAGGTCATGATCTCAGGGTCCTGGGATCGAGCCCCGCATCGGGCTCTCTGCTCAGCAGGGAGCCTGCTTCCCTCTCTCTCTCTGCCTGCCTCTCTGCCTACTCGTGATCTCTCTCTCTGTCAAATAAATAAAGTGTTTAAAAAAAAAGGGAGAGATACGGTGAATGTACATTAGTCTCTACAATCTGGCAACCCCCAAAAGGAAGTGAGTTAAGGAAGCAGCTGGAGCTGGGTTGTATAGGTTAGTATAGGTCTCAGCTAAGCCTGGATGACACCAGCTTCTCTGCTGGTTATCCTGGTAATAGTACCCCTCCTCTCATGCTAATGACATTATAATGAGCAAACCCACATGCAAATAAAGTACATGAAAATGATGGGAGAAGACAAGAGGTTGAGTATGAGCTATGATTGTTCTCCCTCATCCTGCTGTTTCTAAAGATAGATGGAATACCTATGAGGGTAGCGTGGACCCAATTTACGTCTCATGTGGATTTCCATGTACCTGAAACAGATACTGTGAACAAGCATGGGGATAGAATTATACACCGGCCTTGTCATTCTCCCACCTGCCCATTAAATATGCTCATTGGGGAAGAGGAGAGTCCTTCCTCTGCCTGTGGGTAGAAACTCAGGCTGTTCCTATTTGCTCACTAGCCACACTTAGACAATAAAACATTCTTTGATCACTTTCAGTCATAAGCACAGTGTCAATTTTAGTCATTTAAAAATGCTCAGTCCCATTGAAGGGTATGATCACTTTCATGTTTTTAGGTAAGGTAAGGAGATTGAAGTTTAGAGGGAATCATCGGTCTAATAAAAGTCTCAGAGGCAGAAAGTAGGGAAGTCGGGATTTAAACCCATGATCCATGTCCGTGTTACCCTGCAGACCACACTTCTCCTCTCCACCAGGTGCCTCCAAAAAGATCCTCTCTCTCTCCTTTCTCTCTACCCTGTTTTATCTACCCCTGGAGCAAGCGATGAGTAAAGGGTTGAAAGCCATTTGCATCCCAATCTCTTAGCATGTCCCACGTAGTGGTGTTGTTAGAGGCAGGACTCTGAGATCACACTGGAAAAGTAGCATTTACCATTCTGTCCCACTAGGAAAAGAAGAGAATTGTTGACAAGCAAGGCTTCTTCCCCTGTGGTCCATGAATGATCTCCTGGTGGGAAGATGAGTATTTTCTTTTAGATGTCTATTTTGGTGTCACTTCGTAAACTATCTTTGTGAAAATAGCATGTTCTTTCTAAATGTAAAACTGTGTTTGATGTGTGGTGTTATTGCAAACAAATGTAGGATGGAAAGGATCTTACTGTACATGGTTAGTGATTCTCCTGACTTCCTGTCGGAAAGAGGAGCTTCCCGCATTGTGAATGTGCACACCTGCCATTTTCATATTAAACCCAGCTTAAGTTGGAAAATACGATGAAAAGAAATGATGTCCAAATTTATGTATATCTTTTGATTTTTATCAATGAACATAAGGACCTCCACCTGCCACACCCCCTCAAAAGCCCCTGTGTTGTTGCGTTTTTTTAAGATTTTATTTTTATTTATTTTACAGAGAGGAGAGAGATCACAAGTAGGCAGAGAGGCAGGCAGAGAGAGAGGGAAGCAGACTCCCCACTGAGCAGAGAGCCCGATGCGGGGCTCGATCCCAGGACCCTGAGATCATGACCTGAGGTGAAGGCAGAGGCTTTAACCCATTGAGCCACCCAGGTGCCCCGCCCCTGTGTTTTTTATGTGGCAAAATTATGTCTGTCTATCCTAAAAATACACCAGATGATACAAATGTTTTACATGAGAAGACTTGATTTTTTGAAAAAAATATTTATTTATTTGAGAGAGAGTGGTGGAGGGGGCAAAGAGAGAGGAGAGAGAAAAAATTCCAAGCAGACTCCCCGCTGAGTGCAAAGCCTCACCACCCTGACATCATGACCTGAGCTGAAATCAAGAGTTACACACTCGACCAACTGAGCCACCCAGGCGCCCCAAGAAGACTTGATTTTAAAAGGCTGGAACTATATTTAAATTTGTGTTGTTCTGACACAAAATCCTTTTGTTAAATAGCTTTTTTTTTTTTTTTTCAAGTAGGCTCCCTGCTCAGTGTGGAGCCCAATGTAGGCTTTGAGCTCATGAACATGAGATTGAGACCTGAGCTGACATCAAGAGTTGGACGCTTAACTGACTGAGCCACCCAGGCCTCCCATCTTTTGTTAAATATATTACACAATTGTTTATTCATTCGTTAAGTAAAGGAAGCCAAATATACTTAGAGAGATCTGAGGAAGTCCTTGTTCCATGGATTTGACCTTTCTTATTTGGGACTTGGAGAAGATGAAGAAAATTGAAGTAATACTTCTGTTGAATGGCAATGCCCTTCTGAATTGTTGATATTTCTTTTAATGTGATGTCCTATGAGGATTAGTTGTTTGGAGCTACTGCAGCCATTTTGTGACCATGAACGGGAGGCCCAGAGTATTGCAGAGAAGCTCACCCAGAATTGTGAAGTTGTTGAATTGCTAAGTTAACACTGTATCTCCCTTTCTTTAGATTACTTGGGCATTCTTAGGATTTAAACATACTCTTAGGATTTAAACCTCCTTAGTTAGCTATTTTGTTACTTGCCTTCCACAAAAGGATCCATGATTCAAACCTTATCTTGGAGAATAAAGTTGCTCCTTGGCACAAGTCTTTTCTCATTGGCAGAAAGCCTCGGGGTCACTGATTTCTTTTGTGACTTAGCAGTGAATATTTTCCAAAGGAAAAGTCAAACTGGTCGGATATCAAAGACAACACTCACGATCATGTCAAACTGTATATTGCAGTTTCAATTTCTATTTCAAGGCAAACACCATTACGTTTTCAAAATTGAAATTTACTTTTGAGCAGGTTTAGGATCGACTTTTGTGTTACTGCCCTTTTCTTCTTCTTGGAATTAATCATTAATTTTTGAATAATCAACTTAAAGTAAGAAACATGATTAAAAAAACCACATTGAACACAGGTGAAATACAGTTGATCTTTGGACGACACAGGGGTTGGGGCACTGACCCCACACATGATCAAAAATCAAGTATCACTCATGACTCCCCTCAAAACTTTACTATAAACTACTGTTGAAAATTAAAAAAATAAATAAATAAAACTACTGTTGACCAGAAAAAAGCCTTACTGATAACATAAACAGCCAATTAACACATATGTTTATGTTACATGCATTATGTATTATGTTCTTACGATGAAGTAAGCCAGAGAAAAGAAAATGTTGTGAAAATCATAATGAAAAGTAAATATGTTCACAGTATGGTACCGTATTTATTGGAAAAATCTGCAAATAACAGGCCTACACAGTTCAAACCCATGTAGTTCAAGGGTCAACTGTAAATACATTTCTAATGTAATAAGATCATTGCATGTAAACTTTCCCACCTATGTTTTTATGAATATTTTTTTTCTGGGGGAGGGATTATATACCTTTTGTTAGATGCTCAAATGAGTCTGGAAGAGAACAAAAGTTCAGCTGTGGAAAGTCTACCTGTTGGGATGTTGTAGGAGAGAGTGACAGCAGCTTGTAGGCTTTTTGGAAAAGAAATTCAGATTTATGGATACAATGTGGTACAGTGAAGGGCTTTTGAATTTTACACCTCTCAGAACTTCTGTTTTCTAATGCAAAAAAGATGGGATCAAAATGACCCACCTCATAGGTTTGATGTGATGTATATATCATCTATTGAATGTGAAATGATATTATAGTGTATAATGACTGTTAAGTGATTGGCATTGTTTCTGGAATGTAAGAGGAGCTCAGTAAATAATAACCAGTCACCTTGTGCATTTTGAGGACCTCCTTCAAGATGAAGTGTGGATGCCGGTGGATACCCCTAAGGTGAAGAAAGGAAGAGAACACAGGATTGGTCTAAGAGTTGGAGTCAGCGAAGATGAGTAGAACATGCATGGGGTTCTCTAATCCTGCCTTTGGCACTCGCCTTGTGATTTAGAACAAATTACTTCCTTTCTCTGAGCCTCAGTTTCTTTACCTGCCAACTGGGGATAAAGGCGTCTACCTCAGGAGGATGTTGTGAAGGTTATAAATAGAGATGTAGATGTCTGTAGAGCACCCGGCCCAGTGGAGTTCAGTGAATGAAAGCTATCTACCCCTCCCTCAGCCCACCTACCTCTACCCTATTTCTGTCTTTGCTCCTGGCCAGTGACCTAGATGTCCACACACAAGTGTAGTTGAATACGTGGAATGTTCCAGATCAGTGCTGATGCCGAGGAAGACTGAGGTCTAGCCAGTGTTTACATCATGACCCGGTGGAGGCTCTTCTTGCTCTGTCTTCATCTAACCTGTCCCACTCTCTGTCCTCGTGAGGCTCTGAGACAGCAGGAATCTGGGGCACTTCCCAGTATCTGGGAAGGTCCACACTGGGAGGAGGGGAGCCAGCTGAGGTGGTGGGAGTTGGTGTTAACTCTTACGTTTGTGAAGTTTGTGAAATCGTTGCTATTATCATTGGCATTATTTTGAGGCACTTCTGTTGCCTTCCAGAAAGCTTTAAGGGGATGGGGGAAGGAGATCAAATAGAAATGGGAGGAATACTATTCAACTCCTTCAACAGCTCGAGCACACACTTTGAATCTCTCCCTTCATCCTCATCAACTCGATCGCCTCACCCTGCGGGCTTTTTCTCTATAGCACTTATCTCACCTGGAAATGACAGTACGTATTTCCTACTTGTTTGTTGTTTGACTTTCTTCTAGAAAATAAGCTGCGTAAGGGCAGGGACCAGATCATGTTCACTGAGCCTCGAACAATGAAGGTGTGTAACCATATCATTGACTAAACAAAAGGTTGAATGTTTCATGGAATTACGGTTAAAAATTTAAGTTGATATGACAAGATAGATAATATTCAAAGCCTCAACGTGTGCTAGATTTCTACCCACTCTTTATTACAGAGGGACACTGGCTCGGTCCAAGCTCCTATACGTTGGTCCATGCCTACACCTCCAGCATAATACACCCCCACCCTGTTGAGCTCAGGTGTGGCCACGCGATTCGCACTAGTCAATGAAATGTGAGTGGAATGAAGTGTGTGGCCCCAGGCAGAAACTTTAAGAGTGAGCCTGTGATTCATCATGTTCCTGTTTTTTTCCCTCCACCTGTGAACTTGGACTCATGTAGAAGATGGAGCTTCTGTCAGGGGTCTGTCAGGTTTCTGAGTGGTCACGATGAGTAGAGCTCCCTTGTCAACCCAGGATGGGCATGGGGTGTGAGTGAGAAATGCACTCGGTTGTCTTCAGCAAGGTGTTCAGATTGTTCCTGCAGCACAACCTGGCGTATCCCGTATTCCTTTCAGTCCTTCCTGCTCTATCCATTCATGCCGCTGGCCTCCAAATACAGGCAGCATGGAGCCAGGACGTGGAAGGAATTGCGTTCACGGAGTGCCTTCCAAGTGCCCAGGGGTGGCGTGAGTGTTATTCCTGAAGTCATTCTGTTTTAGCCTCGCAAACAGCCAGGGGGCAGGGACTCCTAGCTTTAGCACAGAGTTGGGTAAACTGAGGCTCGAAGAAGCTTCAGCACTCAGTGCAGGGTCCCCCAGTTTCCACTCCACACCTCTCCCCCTTTTCACTACAGCAACTGTCTCTCTGAAATGCTGGCTAAGGTCATTCTGGGAGAGATGCTTTCAGATCTTAAAAAAAATAATAATAACCTTTACTAACGACCTGGTAATTGTTTTTATAGCTTCCCAATGAAGTGTGAAGTGTTCTAAGAGACAACACAGGACAATTTCCTCTGATGGTGAAGTTTTCCAAAGAACGATTGCTTCACTCTTCTGGGCTTTCGGTGCCCTGACTTCGGAGTGATATTGGACGGATGCTGAGCTGTAGGTCTGGCAACTTTGAAAAAGCTGCAGAGGTTGGAAGGCATGTTGGCTCAGCCTTGTCTTTAGTTTAAGGCATGAATCCCCTATTTTTTTTTCACACACGGTCACATAATAGCATAGGAACAAATAGTCAATGGCTGGCATTTATCCAGCACTCACCCTGTGCCACGACTGGGCTCATGACTTAAAGTCAACCCCCTGCCCAACTAGGGCCCAGGGCAGTGGGCGAGGGCTCCAGAAATATCTCTGTGATGAGTGAGTTATCCATAACAAGCATGTGTTGGACCCGCTGCTTTGAGCCCTGATCAAATGCAGTGAAAATGTACTCTTAGAGGGGAAAAGAATTAATGTTCAGACAACTCGGTCATCGAATTCACATCCAAAAAGCCATTCGAGATCCCAGGAAGGTGAGACAATTTTAATTGAAAACATTCATGATTCTGTCGCCAAAATACCTGAGCCGGGTCACACCTATGACCCAATTGAGTTGCCTTTTATTTGCTTTAGTGCAAATCAGAGCATGATGTTCCTTGTAGGATAATGTCTTCGACGAGGACACTTAGCAATTTCCTTGCAAAGCCTTGCCAGTGGTTGCCTCACTTTATTCCTACAACTTTCCCCCTGCAGCAGGCAGGACAGATGTGTTTGTTATGACTGGGAGGAGGCTATGAGGAGGCTTAGACATTCAGTGAGCCGCCTGCAAACCACATACTCACCAGGAGGCAGAAGGATCTAGAACCTGGGATGCTGGCTCTGACCATTGAGTGCTTTCCGTCATATATGGTGTCTTCCTTCATGACTTGGATGGGCCCAAGGGGACAAAGTAGACAATAGTTGTTGTACCTTTTGTGTTGCTGGTGTGCTCTTTATTGGTGTGTTGTTCCTCTAAAGTTCTTTCCATTCTCACCGCCTGGTCACGTACGATTTCCCCTGGGATAAGAGAGGCCATGCCTGGGACAGTCTCATGTGTTGACCTGGCCTGGCCACGGTGCCTCGTTGTTTGGTCAGATACCAGTCTCTGTGCTGCTGTACAGGCATTTGTTAAAATGTGATGAATATTCAGATCGGTAGACTTTGAGTAAAGCAGATTACCCTCCCATATCTGGGAGGGCTTTAGCCCATCAGTTCAAGGCCGTAAGAGAAGAAGCCGAGGTCCCCGGAGATGAAGGAATTCCGCCTCCCCCCTCCCTTCGGACTCAAGACTCCTTCAGACTCAAGACTGCAATTTTAATTCCTGCTGGAATTTCCAACCTGACAGCCAGCCCTGCAAATTTTGGACTTGTCAGCCCCCACAATTGCACAAGCCAAATTCTTTCTTTCCTTTTTAAAAAGATTGTATTTATTTATTTGAGATAAAGCGAGAGTGCACAACCGGGGGGGCGGGGAGAGCAGCAGAGGGAGAGGGAGCAGCAGGCTCCTCGGGGAGCAGGGAGCCCGATGCGGGGCTTGATCCCAGGACCCCGGGATCATGACCTGAGCCGAAGGCAGACACTTCACTGACTGAGCCACCCAGGTGCCCCTGCACGAGCCAATTTCTTAAAAATCCACTCCCCACCCGCTCTCTATACACAGCCACATGTACACGCACTTATTTACATATCGATATTTACATGTACTACGTATATACATATCTACGTCTTATTGGTCCTGTTTCTCTAGAGAACCTGAACACGAAACCTTAGTTATGCCTTTTCGGCAGATATGACGATGAGGATAGCTCCCATTCTTTAGTGTTTCCTATCTTCTTGAGGCAGTTCTAGGCATTGAGGATTTTAGGCGTTGAGCGTTATTCCCCCATCTTATGAACAAAGAAACCAAAACGAATAGAAATAACCGACCCGAGACCAGAAAGCTATACAGTGACAGAGAATGGAGCCAGGTTTCCGCTGCTCAGCACTCAAACAAATATTTCTGGATTTATCTAGTCATCGATTTTTTAAGGTAGTCCAAGAATGCATCACGGCAAAAATTAGGCAACTGGCTGTATTTTTCAGATGTGATATTTTACTCCTCGGGAAAGAGCAGTTCACTCGTCAACAATTATTTGGGGTCGTCATAGTTGAATACATTGAACGAACAGAAAGAAGAAATCTTTCTGTTTCCTGCTTTTCCAAATTCCAGAATCTGTCACCTGGTAACTCAAAGACCAAGTTGCATTTGTGTGACAGAAAACAAAAGCCTGTCCCTTTTCAGTTGGTTCCGGGTTTGGAGGTTTGGGACCTGAGGTGATGCGTGGCAGAGAGCGATGATAAATGATCCCGGAGTCTGGGCTTTCTCTTTGCCTGCAACACGGCCCTCAGGAGCACGAGCCAACATTCCAGAGAGATGGAAAGGACAGGGAGTTTGAGAGAGGCTGCCGCCTGTCCCTGTGTGGTATGCACACTCGGTGCCATTTGTGTCCCCTGTCCCACGTCCACAAATATGTAAAAACCTCAGGAAAATCGGCTCTCCATCTTTCTCTGGGAAACTTAATGTGAGCTTTGGAAGTCAAAAAAAAAAAAAAAAAAAAAGGCAGGGATCCTCCTTCATATGCGCTTATTTTTAGCTCTTCTCTCTTTTGCAGAATGGCTAACGCCAACTCAAACTATTTCTGCAAAGAGTTGCTGGGGACAAAGTGGAGATGTGGGTAGGCTCCTCGAGCTGGCTCTCAGAAGCAGGTGAGATGCGAGCTAAAGCAATCGCTTTGCAGCCACCTTTGACGTAAGTGCTGGAGATTTCTTCAATTAGCTTAATCCTTTCCTCCTGACGCGCACTTTATAGGAAAGCAAATGCCATAATTATCCTCCCCCATTCTCTCTAATCCCCGTCTGCGTGGCACGCCGACAGATGCTTTTCTGCCTGCCTGCGTTGCCTGCCTCTCCGAGCCTGGTGTCGCGATGAGGCGGGCTGTGTGTGACAGATTGCTAAATCTGGCCTCCTCCATGTAGGGGACTCGGTGTTCAAGTGGCACCGGCTGCTCGAACCTCCCCTCGGGGCTGAGGCAGGCCTGGCTTGGGGCAGGCCCAGAAAGTTCTGGAGGCCTGCCTTGTGACTCAGGAAATCCCTTGCAGAGAAGGCCGGCCCTCTGCCGCTGGCAGAGTCCGAGGTATGTAGCTTGCCTTGTTTAGGATTTAAATCTGGGACCCTGCCCAGGAAAAGCTTCTCTCCTCCGGGGAAGAGCATCCAGCCCCAGATGCCAGGGCAAGGACAGGGGAACTGTGTAAAGCCAGGGGGCATATCACCTGCTCCTGCCGTCTTGTCTAAACACAACCGGGCACAGTCCGTGTGCAGACATTTATTCATCTATTTATCTAAAATTTACACCCCTCACACACTTAACGTTTCTTTTTTCGAGGCTGCTGTTTTGGTTCTGGAAGCTGCTAGTCACTAGAATTCAGCCCCGCCTCCAACGCTCTGTGATGTTGGAGCTAATTTCTGAGCCTCAGTTTCCCCATCAGTCAATTGGTGAGTAACCGTTTCTTTCTTTGCAAGATCTTTGTGAGGACTGAGTAAAATAATGAATGCAATGCACCTAGTATACAGTGGGTATTTAATAAATGTGCTTCATTTTTTTTTTTTTTAAAGATTTTCTTTATTTATTTGATAGAGACACAGTGAGAGGAGGGAACACAAGCAGGAGGAGTGGGAGAGGGAGAAGCAGGCTCCCCGCCAAGCAAGGAGCCCGATGCGGGGCTCGATCCCAGGACCCTGGGATCATGACCTGAGCCGTAGGCACACACTTTATGACTGAGTCACTCAGGCGCCCCATAAATGTGCTTCATTAATGGGACTAACATATTAACTTTACTGCTGCCACTACTAATGTACACTTTTCTAGTGTTTTAGTTCATTATAATTTTCAAGATAATTTCATATAGCATCTCTTCAGCTATTTAAAAGTGGATATTATATTCCCAACTTTTTTTCAGATAAGGCTTGCTAATGCTTGAAATCACTGAGATCGGGGGTTGGCAAACGATGGCCAGTGGACCAAATTTGGCCCACTGTCCGATTTTGTAAATAAAGTTTTATTGGAACACAATCGCATCCACTTAGTTATGCATTGTCTGCAGCCACTTTTGTGCTGCAAAGACAGAGCTGAGAAGTTTAAGTGGCTTAGTTTAGGCCACCCAGCAAGCTCAAGGCTGAGCCTGTGTGGGGTCTGAAGCTTCTGATTCTAGAGGAGCTTCTAATGAGGGCTTGTTCTCACTATTCTCTCCATATAAACATTTCTTGTTACTTATTATATGCTCTTTATCCCACTCATTCCTCTTTTCCCCACAGCCACCCCCACCCTACACGATCTGAGCAGAAGCTCCTCGGAACACTGGGGGGTGTGGACTGGGGCTGCTCAGACACTCGGTGCCATCGATCCCGTAGGCAGAGAATCCAGCTCTGGCGGCCCCTTCCCACTTCCTTCCCTCCCCTGCATGTCCCCCAAGAGCTAGTTGTCTAGGAAGCCCAGTCTGGGAAGCTGGGGAGACACCAAAGGATGACAAGTCTTGGCCCACGCGGGGAGGAAGAGGATCAGAGAGTAAAGAGATTATGATAAAACCCATTGCTGTCTGCTAATGCAAAACATTTAGCAGGTCTGGAATGCGAATCGAGAGGGAATGCAGGGTCCTGGGTGTCCGGGTGGCAATCTCGAATTTGTG
Organism: Potos flavus; assembly: GCA_028534135.1. NCBI lineage: Eukaryota > Metazoa > Chordata > Mammalia > Carnivora > Procyonidae > Potos > Potos flavus. The sequence goes on along the minus strand of CM052899.1, from coordinate 160,020,622 downwards.
TTGCGGGGGGAGGGTAAGGGAAGGAATGGGGGACATGGGCTTTAGTGGGACCATCCCCTTGGCCTGCAGACTCTTTCTCTGAGGAGGGCTGCAGTGAAAGGAGGCCCAGAGCCAGACCCCGTTTAGAGCAGAGCCCAGGAAAGAAGCCCGAGGGTGAGGACTGGGCCACGTCACCAGACCGGGTCGGGCAGTGGCAAGCGTCAAGGCGAGGCCAGTTAAAGGGCTGCCATTATAGTTCATGGGACGTCAATGCTGATCTGAGCCAAGATGGAGGAGACAGGGCTGAAGAGGGAGAACAGCTCAGGAGGAGGAATCGATGGGTCTGACCGTCCTCGCTGCTGCTGTGGTCTTGACCCTGCTGACTCCGAGCAGGTCACACGCGGCACCTGGAGTGGCAGCTGTCTGCACCACCCACCCCGAGACAGACCCTGGACACGGAATGGGAAATACAAGGTTCTAACTAAGGTACATACCGCTGCGAGGAATGAGATCCTAAGGCAGGCTATGGGCCAGCCAGTGGGAGAGGGCGGGAATGGGAGGCAGAAGAGCAGAGGCAGGAACAGCGCTCAGAAGGGCCGTCGGGAGGTGAAGGCGTAACGTCTGCCCATGCTCTCTCCCGCAGGAGTGAAAGGGAGAGGTGGCAAGTGGCAAAAGGTAGGCTGGACCCAGGCTGTCTGTGGCGTTAGCATACAACTCTGTGTGTGTGCGTGTGCACTCACATACGTGTTCTGTAGGAGGGAAGGGCTTGTAGGAGACACCCCTGGAAGGGACGCATATGAGCACATTGCATGTTTTGCCCAGCAGGTCAGGGAACTGTCGACCTCGGCGCTGACCTCCTCTCTTCTGTGTGGGGAAGCTCAGGTCCAGAAAGAATTCACTCTCAAAAAAATGAAGATAAAAAGCAGCAACAAACAACAGCACATAGACATGTGCACAGGCAAAAGGGAGAAGAAGTGCTCATATCTCTGCATCCCACATCCTGAAGAGAATCTGATGTTTGCTCCATCCAAGCGTCCGAAAATGCGGGCAGGGGTTGCGTGACATAGATGCCAATCATGCAGTTTTGAACGAGTTTGTGTTTGAGGCCGTGATAGCCACAGAGGACTCCTGGGTCAGTTATCTATAGTCGGAACATTGCGTGTACTGTCTCTGCACCAAAACAGGGCCTGCTTCCAAGGAGATATTATGTCTTCCCCATCAATAAAGCTTGATTTTTACGGTTGTTTAAAATCACACTATCAAGAGCCATGGGCATTATGGGTAAGTGTTGAATGGGCTCCAGCACACGGGTCTGCCAATGGCCATCATCTTCATGAGCTCCAATGCCCTAAAATATTGCCCTTGAGGTTCTTTCCAGAAAGACCAGCCTTACCAGTTTTTCAGTGTATCCTGAGATAAGAAAGAATCTTCTGAAGATTGCAGAGCATTTGGGGAAGGACCGTGCACACTCAGGGGGAGGCAGCCGAGCCTCTTTAATGTGGGGCTGCCTTAATCAGCGATGACTTCTACTCCACCTCCTTGCTGCCAATCTGCTTCTTTTCTCTCTTACCATTAACACAGTCTGTAACATGGATGCAATAAGAAGCCTAAAGTTAAGGTCCAATCTGACGTGCTGCCTTGACATCTGGTGAAATCAGGAGGGCCTCCAAGGCCCTCACCCCCAATTCCCCTTCCCTTTCTGCTCCTGCAGATAAGGTCCCCTAGAAAAACAACCCTCCTTATTAAAAGGACCAGGTGTATCCCTGAGCTCTGGGTTTCAGAGCTAGCATGCAAAATTATTAAAATAGGCCAATCATATCTCCCCACTGGAACCAGGGGCCACACCATTCTTTTCAAACTGCAGAGCCTGGCCCTGTGGTCCACTCTGTCCCCCTGTGCGACCCTCTTGTGGCCCTGCTACTCCGGTCTTTAGCTGCGTGGGTTGGGCAAATTATTCTAGCTTCTCTGAGCCCAAGTGCCCCTCAAGCGTAGTGCAGGGTGTGCCTTATGGGTTGCTGGAAAGATTAAGTGGGATAACTTATTCAACCCTTCTTTATTGAGGATCTACTAAGTGCCAGGAATAGGGAATGTAGCAATGAAGAGACCAAATAGGATTTCTATCCACATAGACCTAATACTCTAATGGAGGACACAAACAGCAAGCATTTAAAAATTAGTGAGATGCGTGTAGACAGTGTAAAGTGCCACGAAGAAAATTCATCAAGCCACAGGACAGAGATGGCAAGTGCTGAACCAGGGAAGGAAGAGGGATATTAGATATGGGTATCACGGAGGCTCCTTGGGGTGGGAACGTTAGTGCTGAGACTTGAGGATGAGAAGTCAGCCACTGGAAGATTTGGGGGACAGCTATTCAAGGCTAAGGGGACATCAAATGCAAATACTCTGAGGTGGGAGCGAGCTGGGCTGTTGCAACAATACCAGCGAAATCAGTGTGGGGCAAGTGTAAGTGGGGGGAGGGCACAGTACTTAAGGAGCAGCAGGTGCCTTCCCCAGGAAGCCATCCAAAGTCAAAGCTCGGCCATGGCCTCCACTGGGATACATCCTAGGAAAAGAGAGGCTCCGTGATTCTGCACCACCAGGGTCACAATGGTGACATCCAGAAGGAAGGGGGGAGGCTTTCCTGCCCGAACCAGTGAAAGGTCTGACTGGTGGATATTTTTAAAGAAATGAAGCCCTTCCAGAGATCAGAAGAGAAAGAGAACAACTAGACCAAGTTTGGATAAAGAGAGGTCCTGCCGAAAAACGCTTTGGTGAATAATTAATAACCGCTTGAAACTAGCACCTCAATGGACGGAAACGCCAGGCTTCTTCGAGTAGTTATTTCTGAAATGCTGGGGAGAAGTTGGCTTTTTCCAGTGCTTGGGTGGGCCTCAGATCTCCCTGGATATGTATCCCCCCTCCATTACTTGCTAGATACACAGAGCCTGGATAAAATATTTCGGTGGGATAAACCTTGGGTTCTTCAGGTTTGAAATGGAAAAAGAGATGATGATGAGGCTGATGATAGCAAAACCCATCTTCGAGGGCTGCTGGAAAGGTTAATCGAGAGAATTCTTGGAAAATTCTTAACATACCCTATGTGGCTCTGATGAGAGTCTACAAGATGAATACATTCAATATTTTCTGAAATATTGGTCCATTACTTGCTTTTTCAACATAAAGGAAAAGTTACAATTGGCTTGGGCTTGAGTTGGTACATTCTGAATTATCAGGTTATTACTGAAAAGTTTCTTTACAGAAAAAGTTGGCCAACTCCTGGTATTAGAATGGAAGGGAGCTCAGGCTTTCTCATTCAAAACCCAACAATCCTAAACCATACATTTTTAAATAATATTTTTAAAAAGCTCTTTCTTTAATTCATTATATTTAAAAAGAGCAGAGGAAAATGAACATAAAATAATAAAACAGCTGAAATCAAATACGCCTCCAAAAGCTGACTTCCTACTCCATCCACCCTTTCACCGTATATTTTAGAATTTTAGCCTGGATTGGGCAAAGCTTGATAGCAGAAGCTCAGGGACAGACTTAGGTATGTATGGAGAATTTGTCATAATAAAGATGGCACCAAAAATCAGCTTGGAAGAGGATTGCTCTGCCTACAGTGTTGGCCTATGGTGTGAGGTAGGTATCAGATTCACATCATATACAAAGATGAACTTCAGATTAAGACCCGAATATGAAAGGTAAGCCGATGAAGTAGGGTTCTTAACATTGATCCTTTTGTTAATCTGAGGAAACCTATGGACTCCTTCTCAAGATAATGTTTTTAAATGCATAAAGGGAACTAGACAGAATTACCAAGGAAACCAATTTTGTAGAAATGCAGACATTTAAAAAATTGTGAAGTAAAATATGTGCTTCTTTATGAAAGCATTAACTTATAAGCTCTACTAGTAAATTTAATAACTGTGGCAATTTTGAAATAGTGATGAGCATAAGCAAAAATTTTAAGATATCCAAAACAACTGTCACATAAGGTGAAGATATACTTAGTTTATTCCAAGTTCACTGACACTTTGAATTTTAGGTTAATGCCCTCCAGGTTAAATACCCCTTTCACAGAGCTGATAGAAGTGGAGGAGATTATTTTTGTGTTCTTTAGCCAGGGAAGAACTTCTTATAGTGGCCCCCTAACACACAAAGAATTGATGAATTTGTCTGCATTAAAATTCAAAAGTTTTATTCAGTAAAGCACACTAGACTTTAAGAAGGGGACAGGCTGAGAGAAAACTTCTGCAACTTCCAAAACCAACAAGCATTTAACATCTAGAACCTACAAGGAGCTTCTATAAGTCAACAAGAAAAAGACAGGGAAACCAGTAGAAGATGGGTAAAGAATATGACCAGACAGCTCACAGAAGGGAAAATCTCGAATGTGTCATAAGCATTTAATGAGAGTCTCAACCTCTCCTGAAATAAATAATCACAAGATTAAAACATTAGTGGAATAGAAACTACTTTGTACCCTCCCATTTTCCATAAATAAAAAGCCTATTACCACCAAGTGCTGGCAAGGATGTGGGAAAATGAGAACCCTCACGCATCGTTGACAAGATATAAACTTTTATAACCACACTGAGAACAGTCCAGTGATACTGAAATGAAGGAGCACATGTCTTATGACTCGGCTCTCCTACACCGAGTGTAGAAACAGGGGAGTCTCGCATATTGTTTTCTAAGTGAACACATAGGAGGATCTATTTTTTTAAAGATTTTATTTATTTATTTGACAGAGAAATAGAGCATAAGTGGGGGGTGGGGGAGGAGAGGGAGAAGCAGGTTCCCTGCTGATCAGGGAGCCCGATGCAGGGCTTGATTCCAGGACCCTGAGATCATGACTTGAGCCGAAGGCAGAGGCTCAACCAACTGAGCCACCCAGGTGTCCCCACATATGAAGATCTTGATCTCAATGTTGGCAGTGGTGGTGGATACTCGAGGCAACTTGATAGAAAAGTGGAAGGTGCATACCGATGGATGGATGTAACAGCATATTCAGCCATGGGTGAAATGTACTATACACATACGAAAATCCAGATATACCCTCGACTCATAGTGTTACATGTAGCATCGCATGCGAAAAGTAAGAACACCAAGAGATTTATGCACGATGCTCTTTAGTAAATTAAAAACACATACACACAGAAAACAGCACTACTTATTTTATAAGGTATCCGTATCTGGAGATTGAATATACAAACAGACAGCAGCCAGACCCTATAGAAAAATAGAGTTCTGACCCACATCTTGCAGTAGCCTGCCCAAAAAACCAAACCCTTATCTCCAATAACCAGCCCTGGAAGCCAGCCTGCTGGGTCTTTCCTGTAGGAAGTCGGGCTTCTAACTGATCCAGAAGCTAAATAATAACTTCTGACCCAAAACGGCCAAGGCTTTATTAATAACTGACCGCTTCTCTAATAATTGTCCCCACTTCCAACTCAAAACACCAGTCAGAGAAAGCCAAACCCATCACATAGGGATGCTTCGCTTCAAGTTAGCCCATCTCCGGCTTTGGCCAACAGCCTCCAATCAGGGCATACATGAAACCTTTCCCCTTCCCACGATGAAACTTTCCCACTCCTCTGCCTGCCTTTGAGTTCCTGCCCAAATGCAAGCGACAGTGGCTGACTCCTTTGTTAATAGCAAACTTGGAATAAATAGCCTTTGCTTATTCTCATTTGCTTGGTCTTTGTTTATTTCCATGATTTCCAAAGATCTGTTGGGCACAGTCGAGTGGTACGGTACCCCTTGTGCAGTGGGAGTGAATTGGAACGCAGATCAGAACTGTGCATGGATCCCAGCAGACTCTGTGCCACAAATGTGGAGGAAGCGATTAACAGAACTTTCCACGAGAAGGTCCATAGAAAATAAACAAAGACATTTTAAAAATTAGTTGATTTTAATTTCTTTCTGCATGGTACCTTTCTCTTCTACAGTCTCTTCTACTGTCTGCTTCTAGGCTTTCCTCTGCTTGGGCTTGGGGGCTAAATATCCAGATAATTCTTCAGCCAGATGGAGGTGCTCAAGGTATACAAGGAAGTGGCAATCTCCCTTGGCTTCTCCAAACCCTTGGTGTAGACGCCCCGTCATGGTCCCTGACAAACCTGACCATCTCTGAGAAACTCTCCCGCCCCGGCAAAGGCATAAGGGTCTTTTTTTTTTTTTTAAGAGTTTATTTATTTATTTGACAGAGAGAAAGAGATCACAAGCAGGCAGAGAGGCAGGCAGAGAGAGAGGGGAAAGCAGGCTCCCTGCTGAGCAGAGAGCCCGATGCGGGACTTGATCCCAGGACCCTGAGATCACAACCTGAGCTGAAGGCAGAGGCTCTAACCCACTGAGCCACCCAGGCACCCCAGAAGGGTCTTGAATCCCATTTTTTTTCACCTACAGCACGGGTTTTATCTCTGTTAAAGCATAGATTACAGTTAGGGTCCTCCTTAACCACTCGATGCAGGAGATTAAAGGACAAAATAGCCCCAATGATTTCATCTCTCTGTTTTTCAGCAAAAATTACTTTTCCAAACTATTAAGTCTTCTATGAAGGTTATAGCAGAGGACCGAGGTTCCCTTTAGCCCACTTATTAAGACATAGGCTACCCAGCCCCAATAGAAAAAATAAACAAACAATGAGTAGTTTACTTGGATTTATGCACAGTTTGTCTAATCAATCAATCTGTAAACATTATGCAAATGTGTGTAAACCCAAACCTAGCCCAGACGGTACATATGCATTGTTATGTAAACGATCAATCTTGTTAATGCAAATATTAATATAAACCTGACATTAAACGCAAGTTTACACAGCCTTGCTGGTTGAAGGCGGCTTGATTTACATTGAAATGTAAATAGCAATAGTGCTTTTTTTGGGGCTTTGGAAAACAGACTGACTAGAGTTCACTGGGTGGCCCGTCCCTGTCAGGGTCCCCAGAACCAGAGCCAACACCTTCCTTCAAGGCATCTCAGGAGGAATTCAGAGAGAATCTGGATGCCAACGCATGGGTCCCTACTGGTGTCCTTGTTTCTCATACCCTAGCTCCTCCTGGCCTCCTTTAGGACCCCGGGGCCCCAGTCTCCAAGTCAGTGATGCAGGGAGAGTCATTCACCACCTTTCATTGTCTCATGATTTGAGGGCTTGAAAGTGATCTCTTGTGCCAACCAGACTGGCTATCAGGTGACCTACTGGGCAGCTCTGTGCGGGACAAGTCTCCCTTCGCTCTGCCTACCTCCTTCGCTGGGCTGGCTTCTTATGCTTCAAGTCTGTTTTAAGTGTCACCTCACCTCTTCGGACAGAAGAACTTCCCTGATATTCTCAGAGGTTTTCTCCTCTAGGGTTCTCTCGGAGAGCTCCCTGTACATCACATTCATGACGCTTTCCTCAATGTGTCATGACAGATTTATTTCCTTCTGTGTTTACTGTTGTCCATGCTCCCCGCCTATGAGCTCCATGGGATCAGAGCTATGCCTGTTTTGTTCATCACTTTATCCTTAGTGCCAGGGCCATGAGATGTGCTTGGAAAAATTCTGTTGGATGGATGGACTGTTGGACGGACAGACACACACACTCTGTAGCCTCGTTGCTTAGCACGAGGATCCGCCTTCCGCCTTCCAGAACTCCCCTGGTGCTGTCTTTTCATTTAGGACCTGGGTCCTGCCCTGAATACACTGATCATTTGCCTGACTTCGCCCCTCCCCCAGCTGCCCCGCACCCCAGTGCCTTCTTTCAGAGCTGGATTCTGGTCTCTGAGCTCCCGCCACAGCGTGATGATAACCGTAGTAGGAAAAGTAGCTGTCATATATTTACCACTTAGTAGGTTTCAGGTATTACTCTGGGTGCCTTATACCCATCATCTCACCTGAACATTAATCTTCAAAGCATGTTTTCAAAAGATCAGGCCTTTAACGAGGAGTCAAAGGTAAAAGGCTTGGGCCGGGGCATTGTAGGGCCCAGCTCAAAGTCTAGATTGGAAATTGTCTAGGTCTGAGTCCAAACCCTGACTTCACTAGCTATGGATTTTGGAAAAGACCTTTACCGGGGGCTGAACATTTCCTTCCTGGGGTTGTGGTGACAATTGAGTGGGATTGAGAGCCTAGCATGAGAATTTCATGGGTATTTGTAATTATTTCCGGCTCTTATACAAAAGTTCAGACGTCTAGAGACCAAGGACTGCATTTATTCTGTTTGATCCCTTTGTCTCCTGTGTCCTCTTTGCACCCTTGTTGCTTTCAGCTCTCTCCTGTCACCCAGTATGCCTTCTAGCAGCGAATTTGCAAGGGATGTACCTTACGGTGTCTCTGCTGAGATCAACCACCTCAACCTGAGACTGAGGAAGTAAATGACCCAGATCCTTGCAGAAGTGAAAGAAAGAGGTGCTAAAATGACCTGGAACTCTTATACATGCCAATCAGTCCTAACCCTAAAGGCCCTGGAACCAAGGGGGTGCATCTGGGCTCTGCGAGGCACAGCTGGTTGGTTGCTACTCGTGGCCGGAGCCTAACTCCTCCTGGGCAGGTCTGTTTACATCTGACTCCCCGCAGAGAGCGGGCCCTGTGTCTTATTCATCTTTGGAACTCAGCAGTCAACACTGTGCGTGCATGCGGTGGGTGTCTGATCAGCTTGCTGAATGAATACTCCCTTTCCAAACACTCTTACCCAGATCTGTTGGTTCTACCTTTTTAGGGTGCTTTTTGGAGGAGGTACTTTTAATATTGTCTCTGATTTTCATTTGGGTGGGAATTGGGGGTGCAATGGGAAGAAGATCACCCAAATATAATTACTCCTAGGCTCTCTATTTACATCTCCAGGCAATGCCTGCCTGAACACTGCCTGCTGCTGGAGAGGCTCTGTCCGATGGAGCTCCACGCCAGTGAGGGAACCCCATTCGTTAATAGCAGCTGCAGACCCCAGGAGCTCCCTGCAAAAGCAGAAATGCCAGTTGCAATGAGAAACTTTCCACTGCCTATAAAGAAAGCAAGAGAAATTACACCAGAGTGTGAAGGTGGGGCTGAACTGTTTCTCTCCTATATTATTAACAATAACACCTTCATTGGAACCGGGCTTTGGAATTGATAAAATGCTCTTTCTTGTATCATCTCATTCGCTTGTCTCCAATTCGCAGATGGAGAAACTGCTCTGAGACAGGCCACAGTAGCATCTGGAACCTCCTCTGATCAGCTGCCAGGATCCTTTAATGAGAAGTCGCGTGTTCCTTGATGTCTCTCCGGGAGTCGCTCAAGGTAAGTAAGGACCTTGGGGAGGTCGACTGGATGACCCTAGCTGAGTGACTGTAATCGTTCTGACCGACCGTTATGGGCTCACAAACCCTTTTTTTAAGAGAAAGGAGATGTTAGCCAAGATGGCATTTTCCCATGAGAATTCTTTAGAAAAGTGCCAGAACCTTCACCTTCCAGCTTGACAGTCCCCAGAGTCCCCAGAGTCCCCAGAGTCTCCCAGTCCCCTTTCAAACTGAAAGGACCTCGCTTAATGCCTCATCCGAAGGGTATTTGCAATGCTGGCTTCATCATTCAAAGCAGGAAAGGCCTTTGTCATGGTCAGATGGCTTTAATGTGTTCTGAATGCTACATAAATTCAAGCTTGATGGCTCATTTATTTGTTGGATTGAAGTTTTATACAATAAACTAAGCCTTGGTATTTACTAATAACTTGTGCACTGCCCTTTGTTTAGAACCGCCAGAAGGCAAAGAAGTTGACCGAGTCCGTCATGGCCAATATGGTGTTCAGATCCTGGCATTTCCTGGGACGGTTTATGGATCGGTGGGGGGGATGGTAAGAGGGTCGTTTGTGGAGGGAGCGAGGGACACTGTGGGGAAAGGAAGCCAGGGGAAACATCGTAGGGTACGTGTTTTATTCCACACAAATTTGACATAGTCCCACCACCCACGCTTCAACTGCTGACTTCGGTGAGCTGGGAATTCAGAACATTGAGTGACAGGCCAGGCTTGGCTAGTGACTTGTGGCATGACCTTGGAAGATTCATTTTCCCCTACCGTGTCTCGCTGTCTCACTCTGGAAAAAAAAAAAGAAAGAAAGAAAGAAAAGAAAGCTTATAATAAATTCTAGTCATTGTTCAAGGTGAGCTTCCTAAAACTACTCTCCTTTCAGGAGATCTTTGCTCTTTACCTCTACCCTACCCACAAAAATTTCTCTTTTTCTCGGAATCCAAGAGATACCATTTTACCCGTGTCTTAGGGGCAAGAACACAGGCTTTGGTGTGCGACCGAGCCGAGTGTGAGTTGTAACTCTGCCACTCATCTCACCTGGAACAAGTTAGGGAATGGTTTTGAGTTCCCATTTCCTCTTCTGTAACATGGGAATAATGGCGTATATCTCATCATGTTGTGAGAAGTAGAGAATCGGGACATCTGCGAGGTCCTCAGCTCCATGCCTGGCATTTAGGAAGTACTCCTTATAAATGTGAGCAATTTTCATTCCAGCCTCATATTTGGGGTCCAGAATAGATTGTAAGCTCCTTGGGGGAAGGGACCAGCTGGTTTTCTGAAGGCACAGCATCCAGCCCCTGGAGATTTTTCTGTGGTATTTTCCATGACCACAGATGTTCATAGCCTATGTCTCAGAGACAGATAATGTGACTGCCTCTCAGAGGATTCTCTGAGAGCAGCAGCATCTTTAAGTTCATTTCTAGGGTAAGAATGAGTTCCGGGAATGACACGAGTGGGCAAAATCTGAAATTCTCTACATTTCCATGGCTGAGGAAAGAGATTCCTGTTGAAATTGGATCATAGGCTTTGCCTTCAGCACCTCCTCATTTCCAGACAACTACGTTCTTCTTTCAGTCTCACTTATAGGGTCCTCCAGGGCGCTCATAGACGGAATAGGTTCTGGCCCCGAAAGAAGAAGAATTGCTTGCTGGACTAGAGCCACAAGTCACTGTCACTGGTGTCTCACAGCCTCCTGGAGGCTGGTTCCTGACTGGGGCCCGACCTAAGGCTTGCTGCTCCTGAACTCCTTTACTTTCTGCTGTAGCTGACACTGGAGAGTCCTTCCCCTCTTCCATGTTGGAGGAGTCTTAATTTTTCCAGTCTGTACCTCTCTCCCAAGTCATTCAGCGGAATTCAGATTAGTCTAAGGCAATCCTTATAGTCCCATTCCCCAAATTTAGCTGGTGAGAATAGAATTTCTGAGTAAGATTTCTTAACTCTAAAAAATGGGATAGTAGAGATTCCAAGAAGAACTGGTTCCCTGCATTATCAGGATTCTCTAGAGAACCAATAGGGTGTGTGTATGTGTGTGTGTGTTTGTGTGTGTGTTTACTATAAGGAATTGGCTCACATGATTATGGAGATGGGCAAGTTTCGAGATCTGTGTGATGGGTCGGCAAGTTGGAGACCCAAGAGACCCTATAGTTTAGTTCCAGTCTGAGTCTGAAGTTTGGAGAACTGGGAGCCAATGGCGGAGTTCTCGTCTGAAGGTCAGCAGGACCAAGATCTCATAAAAGCTACTCTTTCTGTTTGAATCTGAAGGCAGGAGGGTCAGCCTTTGTGTTCCTTTCAAGCCTTCAACTGATTAGATAAGTCTCACCCACATTAAGGAAAGCAATCTGCTTTCCTCAGTCTATTCATTTCAATGTTAATCTCATCCAAATACATCTTCACAGAAATACTGAGAATAACACTCAACCAGGTAACTGGGCATCCTGTGGCTTAGTCAAATTGACACATAAAATTAGCCATCACATTCCTTTTCTGACTTGGTATAGATCATTTGCTGACTGTGTCTCCCAAAAAGATATGTTGAAGTTCTAACCCTTGGTACTTTAGAAGATGACCTTATTTTGGAATGGGGGTCACTGCAGATGTAACTAGTTAAGATGAGATCGAATTGGCATAGGGTGGGCCCTAATCTAATATGACTAGTTTCCCTAAAAAGAGGGAAATTTGGACACAGATACTGAGAGAGGAGAGTGTGATGACAGAGACAGAGATTGGAGTTATGGCGGCTGCCAGCCAAGAAATGCCAAGGATTTTACAATACCCGAAGCTAGGAGAAAGGCTTCACAGATTCATTACTGAAGTTCTTGGAGGGAACCAACCGTGCCAACACCTGGTTTTCTGACTTCTGGTCTCCAGAACTATGAGACAGTAAACTTTATTGTCCTAAGCCACCCAGTTTGTGGCACTTTGTTACAATAGCCCTAGGGAACAAAAACTGTGTGAAGATGTCAGGCTCAGGACTGCTGTGCGGTCTTGCTACCATAAGGGCTGCTCACAGACACGCTGGGGATGATGGTGCAGAGTCATAAAAATGTGAGTCTTTGGTGAATTTGTTGAGCTTCTGAATTAACCAGCTCAGAAACTGCCCTATGTCCAGACTTTTTGTAATATGAGATAGTACATATCCTTATTGTTTCAACCAATTGGGATTGAATTTTCTGAGATTTGCAGACAAGAGCATTTGACTGATGGACTGATCTCACATCTTCTCTGCTCAGACAGATCCCCCCACCATGTTCCTTGTCTTTGTGAATGGCTTCCTCATCCACCACCACCCATCACCAGATGCCCAAAGGAGAAACCCAGTTGTCACTCTGTCACTCTTGGTGCTTGTCTTTTCCTCATCCCCCTAACTTAATCATTAATTAGGCCTTGACAGTGACCTCCTTATTGGCTTCCAGTATGCCCAGTCATCACTCCCCTGATATTGTCCTCCCTCCTATGTGTTATCACAGTAGCTTGACTGGAGTCTCTGTGTCAACTCATGATCAACTTAGACCACTCTTACTGAGCCAGAGTGATGTTCTATAATACATAATTTTCCCAGGTGACCCTCATTGTCTTTAGGGTAAAGTTCAAGTCCAAGCTCCTTAGCATGGTGTTCATTGTCTTTCATGATCTGGCCTCTGGTTGCTATTCCAGCCTCATCTCTTATCACCTGTCCTCTGGTCAGACTTGAAGCTGCTGAAGTTTTCACTCTCTCTTTCTTGCCTCAGGATCTTTGCATATGTAGTTCTCTCAGGATGAAATGCTACCCACCTCTCTTGGCCTGCCCAATGTCAACTCATTCTTCAGACCTCAGCTCAGCCACTCCCTCCTCCAGGAAGCCTTTTCTGATACTCTGCTATTCTTTGGTTGGGTATTTTCAGGTTCTAGAACAATGCTGATACCACCTTTACCCTTAACATGGCCTGGGGGCTCCAGGTTGCGGTGGCAAAAGCACTGGGCAGAGAGCAAGGAGACCTAGGTTCTTCCCTCTGTGTCTGCCACTGAGAAAGCTGTGGGACCTTGGGAAAGTCCCTTCTCATTTTGCAGCATCAAATGAGGGAGTAGGACTATGTCAGTAGTCTTCAAACTATGTCCTTCAGAGCCTGAGGGTTCCAGAGAAATGGCCCAGGTAAGGGGCAAAAGAAGGGCAAAAGAAGGGCAAAAAAACTCCTATGCAAAACTCCTTGATCCCATATTCTAATTCCATTCAGATCTTACTAACATCTGTATCACATACTGCACTTTCATAAGAATTTTTTCCAAAAAAGAAAGTAATTAAGAGCTTTAAAATGTTAGAAAACCATGATTCTTTTTTTAAAATTAACATATAATGTATTATTTGCCCCAAGGGTACAGGTCTGTGAATCATCAGACTTAGACATTTCACAGCACTCACCATAGCACATACCCTCCCCAATGTCCATAACCCAGCCACCCTATCCCTACCCCCCCACCTCCCAGCAACCTTCAGTTTGTTTCATGAGATTGAGTCTTTTATGAGAAAACCATGACTCTTTCTTTTTTTTTCTAAATGCTTTTATTTTATTTTTTCAGTGTTATAAGATTCATTGTCCATGATTCTTTCTAACTAATGTCTCGTTCAGCTCAAAGGTCCTATTGTAACACAGGCAGGTGGACAGAGGGAGAGGTTGAGGGAACAGAAGATGAGCACGGCAAGGTCTATGAGAGAAAGTGAGGAGAATTGTCAACCCAGCCAATTGCTTTGGCCCAGTCAAGCCTGGTCCAGCAAGAGGCTGTGTGCTCAGACTGGATAATAGGGGTTTGGAGTCCAGAAAGCCTGGGTCATCCAGACTCTGAGCCCGTATGTTCAACAGAATCACCTGGGAGCTTTTAAGAAACACTGATGTCAGGGGTGCCTCCTCAGACAACTGAATCATCTCCAGAGGTAGGCTGAGGCATCTGGGTCATTCTGAAGGATCTAAACCCTGCGAGGGGAGGGGCCGTGATTGCTTTGTTCACCATCATATTCTTGGTGCCTAATGCATAAGGTCAGCAGGCAATCGGAAACAGCAAATACTAAGTGACTGGGTGAGTAATTGAGTTTCATATTAGCAACTGATCAGATTTATATCACCTGCTTCAGGGTACTGCAACTTGCTCAGGTTCAGTTCTCTCATATATAAAGTGAGAAAAGTAGTTTCTACTTGGAAATGATGCATTGAGAATTAGTAGTATGTCAGGTACCTTGCAGACCATATGGCACATAGTAGCTGATTAATAAAATGGCACTACATTCCTTTGTGGTACTTGCTATTGCTTAGATTCAGACCAAAAATTAACTCAGTTCAAATTTGGCTGCCCAGATGTATCAGTCAGGATCAGCTAATTTATGCTGCGGTAACAAATAATCCCTTGATCTCAGGGGCATAACATAGTAAAGGTTTATTTTTGTCCATATTACTTGTCATCACAGGTTGGCTGGGGGCTGTCAGAGTTTCAGTCCCCACGGAGCATTGCAATTGTTGTTTACCAGGAGACTAAAGAAGAGTACCTCTTGCAGCTCCTTCCACTGGCAGAAATGGCGCATGGAATTTCCACTCACAGTTGATTGGCCGGAGTGAGTCACATGGCGCTATCAACAGCAGGGGCCCAGAAAGTGCAATCTCATCAGGTGCCCACAAGGTGGAGGACTGAAAGTTACGTTGATGGGCAACAAAAATGATCAGCACAGTTGCTCTCAGTGGTCCTGCCTGACTATATACACCCAGCTCCGAACAAAGACAGCATGCGTTAATGACAATTTGAGAAACAAGGAACTCTGAGCATTTGTCATGCTTTGATACCCAACATTGATTCCTCCTTTTGGAATCAGCACTCAAACGTAATCTTTAAACAACCTAATGAGATCTAATTTACATCCCATAAATTTTACCAGTGACAAATTTCAATGATTTTTAGATTTATAGAGTTGGGCAACCATCACCCCAATTCAGCATTTCTATTACCTCCTGCCTGTGCGAGGTCAATCCCCACCCACTCATCCAACTTCAAACAAATATTAATCTGTCTCTACATATTGACCCTTTCTGAACATTTCACACAAATGAAATCATACAATATGTAGTCTTTTGTGTTTGGCTTCTTTCACTTCACGTTTTTGAGGTTCATCTACGTGGTAGCGTTGTAGAGGATGCAAAGGATTTTGGAGTTATCAAGAACAATATATATATGACCCAGAGAGGCAGTGACATGCAAGCTTTACCGGGTGGTGCATGAGAGGGAAGTCCCTTTTAGGACGAGACCATCCAGAGGCTTATGGTTCTGGGACCACCATCGAGAAAGGCGGGAGAGCAAGGAGACTCCCGACAGGGAGCTGGGTCAGAAACGGGGCTTTCTTGTCTCAGTGACGTCACTCAGCAGTGCTGTCTAGGTCTGAAAGGAGGGCAGGAGCAGCTCGGGGTCTTATCTACTGCTAGCAGATATGGGATTAGGTTTAGTGGGCAATGCAAAGCAGACAAGCTCTAAATGGTTAAAAATCTACTTGTTAGTACTGTTTTTAGAATAATTGGATGTATAAGAATTTGGGTTTCATCAGGCTTTTGGCTAATGGGTCTTAGCCTACAGAAATAGCCAACCTAGGGGCCAATACAGAGACTATATTTGGCTCATTTACATAACAAACATATATCAGTAATTCATTCCTTCCTTCCTTCCTTCCTTCCTTCCTTCCTTCCTTCCTTCCTTCCTTCCTTCCTTCCTCCCTCCCTCCCTCCCTCCCTCCCTCCGTCTCTTCCTCCCTCCTTCCCTCGCATTCTCCCTCCTCCCCTTCCTTCCTCTTCCTCTCTCCTTTTTCTTTCCTCCGTTCCTCCCTTCCTTTTTTTTTTTGTTCTGCTGAATAGTATTTCATTATATAGATCCACCACATTTTGTTTATTCATTCATCAGCTGATGAACTTGTGGATGTTTCAGAATTTGCTCTTATAAATAATGCTGCTATGATCATTTACAAACAAGTCTTTTTTCGAGATAGATTTCATTTCTCTCAGGTAGATTCCTGGGAGTGGCACGGCTAGGTCATATAATACTTTTATATTTGCCTTTAAAAGAAACAAACTGTTTTCTAAAGCAGCTGTAAGCTTTTGCATTACTGCCAGCAATGTTATTAGAGGTCTAAGTTCTCTGCATTCCAGCCAACATTTGTTATTGTCTTGTCTTGTTGATTATAGCCATTCTAGTTGGTGTGAAGTAGTGTCTCATTGCGGTTTTAATTTGCTGATGATGTTGAACATTTTTTTTTAATATGCTCATCAGTGATTTGTGTATCTTCTTTGGTGATACATCTTCTTTTGCCCATTTTTAAGTTGAACTGTTGTCTTCTTTATTTATTCTGTTCTTCATTCTGGATACAAGTCGTTTATCAGATAAACTTTTTCTCCCAGTCTATGACTTCTTTCATTTTCTTAATGATATCTTTTGAAGCACAAAGTTGTTAATTTTGATGAAACCTGATTTATCAATATTTTCTTTTATGGATCATGTTTTTGGTGTTGCATCTAAAGAACTCTGATCTAATCCAAGCTCACAGGGATTTCTTCTTATTTTCAATTTCTAGAAGTTCTATAATTTTAGCTCTTAAATTTATGTCTATGATCCATTTTGAATACATATTTTTTTGTATGGTGTGAAGCAGGGGTCTAAGTTCATCTTTTTGCATATGGACATTCAATTGTCCCAGTACCATTTGTTCAAAAGACTATTCTTTCCCCATTGAACTGTTTTGGAAACTTTGTCAAAAATCTACTGACCATAAATATGTTTTTATTTCCAATCTCCAATTCTGTTTAATTTAGATACATATATCTCCTTATGCCAGTGTCAGGCTGTGGGTTTTTGTTTTTTTTTAAGTTTTATTTATTTATTTATCTGAGAGAGAGAGAGCGAGAGAGAGAGAGAGAGAACGCGAGAGACCGTGCACAAGCCGGGGAATGGGCAGGAGAGGGAGAAAGAAAATCTCACGCAGGCTCCACGTTGAGCATGGAGCCTGACGTGGGGCTCAATCTCACGACCCTGATATCATGTAACGAGGCAAAATCAAGAGTCAGACGCTCTACTGACTGAGTCACACAGGCACTCCATTATTTTGATTGTTATAGGATTATAGTAAGTTTTGAAGTGAAAGTTCTCATACACTTTTCTTCTTTTTCTTTTTCTTTTCTTTTTTTTTTTGGTAATTTGGTACTTTTCTTCTTTTTCAAAATTGGTTTTGCTATTCTGGGACTTTTGCCTTTTCGTACACATTTTAAGATCAGCTTGTCAATTTCTAGAAGAAAAAGTTCTGGAATTTTAATAGAGAGTATGTTGAGACTAAAGATTAATGTGGGCTATGAGTACATATACTGCATGGGCAAATAAAGGTCATGTGTTACAAACAAAGTCAAAATCACAACATTTCGAGCCAAGTTCTGCCAAAGGAAAAAATCTAATTAATAAATTGAGGCCATGAAACTGGAAAAAAATAAAGATTAATATGAGAATAATTGATTTAACAATTTTGTCTTTCAATCCACTAACATGGACTATTTCTCATATATTAAGATTTTCTTTAATTCTTCTCCATAATGGTTTGTAATTTTCAGTACACAAGTCCACAAGTCTTACACTTTATTGATAAATCTATTCCTAAATATTGTATCCTTTTTGATGCTATTGTGAATGACATTGTTTTTATTTTGTGGATTGTTGGTAATTACTGTGTAGAAATACAATTGATTTTTGTTGTTGATTTTATATCCTGTGACCCTGATGTACTCATATATTAATTATAGTGGTTTAAAAAGAAATTGTATGGATTCCTTAGGATTTTCTCCACACAGGATCATGTAATCTGCAAATAAAGATCTTTTGCTTCTTCCTTTTAATTTGAATGGTTTTAATTAAACCTTTTTGCCTTAATACACTAGCTAAAACCTCTAGTCCAATGTTAAGTAGTAAGTGGCAAGAGAGAACATCCTTGCTTTTTTCCTGATCTTGAGGGAAGCTCATTAAGTTTTTCACCAATAAGTCTGAGCTTTAGCTGTAAGGTTTTTCAGAGATGCCCTCTACCAGGTTGAGGAAGTTCCTTTCTATTCCTAGTTTGTTGAAAATTTTTTACTTGAATGGGTGTTGGATTTCGTTAAATGCTTTTTCGGCATCTATTGAGATAATCGTGTGGCTTTTGTGCTTTATTCTATTAATGTGGTGCTTTACATTAATTAATGTTTAGATGTTAAACCAATCTTGCATTACAGAGAGAAATCCTACATGGTCATGGTGTATAATTCTTTCTATATGTTTCTAGATTCATTTTGCTAATATTTTGTTGAGGATTTTTGCATCTATATTCATGAGGATATTAGTAGTTTTATTTCCTTGTGATATCTTTGATTTTGGCATTTGGGTAATTCTGGCTTCACAGAATGATTGGCAAAGTGTTTCCATCCCTCATATTTTTTGTAAGGGTTTCTGAATTATTGGTATTATTTATTGTTTAGATATTTGATAGAATTCACTAATGAAGCCATCTGGATCTGGAAGTTTTTGTAGCGGGGGGTGGAGAGAATTTTAAATTAGCACTTCAATTTCTTTTTTTGTTATAGGTCTATTCATATTTCAAAATTTCTTCTTGAGTCCATTTTGATAATTTGTGTTCTAAGAATTTGTCAATTTCATTTAGGTTGTCTAATTTGTTGCCATAATATTATTCATACTAATCTCTTATAATTACTTTAATTTCTGTAGGATAGGTAATGATATCCTCTCTTTCACACCTGATTTTTGTCATTTATATCTTTTTTTTTTTCTTGGTCAATCTAACTAAAGGTTTGTCAATTTTGTTTATTTTTCCAAAGAATCAACTTTTGGTCTCATTGATTTTTCAGAGCCATTTTGTTTTCTATTTTGTTGATGTCCATTATAATTTTTATTCCTGTCTCTGTTTGCTCTGGGTTTAATTTGCCCTTTTTTCTTGTTTCTTAAGATGGAAACTCAAATTTTTGATTTGAGAGCTTTCTTCTTTTTTAATATAGGCGTTTTAAAGCTATACATTTTCTGTTAGCATTGATTTAGCTGTATCTCTAAATTATTGATATGTTGTGTTTTCATTTTCATTCATTTAAAAATATTTCCTAACTTTGCTTGTGAATTTTTTCTTTGACTCATTGGCTATTTTGAAGTGTGTTATTTAATTTCCAAATATTTGTGGATTTCTTGATTTAATTTCTGTTGCTGACTTCTAATTTATTTCTTTGTGATTGGACTTTTTTCCCCCAGCACCTTCAGTATGTCCTTCCACTGCCTTCTGGCCTCCACTGGTTTTAATAAAGAGTTGTTAATTGTATTTATGTCTCTTTATATGTGATGAGTCATTTTTTTATTTGGTGCATTCAAACTTGACTTTGGCTTTCAACAGTTTGTATCTGATTTAGATGTAGGTTTGTATTTAGATGTTGATCTGTTTATATTTATTTTATTTAGAGTTCACAGGTCTTTCCAAATCTGTAGATTAATGTT
The DNA here is from genome assembly GCA_028534135.1 of Potos flavus. Classification (NCBI taxonomy): domain Eukaryota; kingdom Metazoa; phylum Chordata; class Mammalia; order Carnivora; family Procyonidae; genus Potos; species Potos flavus. The sequence goes on along the minus strand of CM052899.1, from coordinate 160,000,879 downwards.
TCTCATCAAATTTGGGGATTTTTGGCCATTATTTTTAAAATATTTTTATGCTCATTCTCTCACTTCTCTCCTTCTGAGATTACATCTACATTTATATATGTTGGTATGCTTGATGGAGTCTTACGGCTCTTTAAAGTTCTGTTCAATTTTCTCCTTCTCTACTTCCTCCTCCTTCTTCTGTTCTTTAGAGTGGATAATTTCTATTGATTTATATCCAAAGTCATTGACTATTACGCTATCTCAAATAAAATGGGTCCCTCTAGTGAAAATTCTGTTTTCACTTACTCTGTTTTACGACACTGGATTTTCCATTTGGTTCTTCTAAAAATATAATTTCTATCTGTATGTTGATATTCTCTATTTGATGAGTTGTTGTCATTACATTTTCCCTTAATTTTTAAAATGCAATTTCTTTTTGAACATATCTTGACTAGCTGCTTTGAAGTTGTATTCTGCTAAGTCCACCATCTTAGAGGACCCCTCAGATCGTTTCTATTGATTGCTTTTTCCCTGAGCGTTTTCCACTTTCCTGTTTCTTTGGATGTATTGTAATCTTTTATTGGAAACTAGACATTTTAGATAATATATTGTAGCAGCTCTGGATTCTCACTCCCTCTCTGGGTGTTGTTGTTATTGTTTGTTTACTGACTTGCCTGTTATTCTGTAGAGTATCTCTTTACTTCAGTGTTGACAGTTGATGACTTTACTAAATTTTATTTTTGTTCTTGTTTTCGTTTCTAAGTGCGGCTTCCTACCATTCACCCTTCATTCAGTACAGCTTACTAACTGACCAGAAGTTGTTCTCAAACACATCAAGCCACTAAGCCTTCTACCCTTTGCTAATGGATTGCCATATGGATTGGGGAAGAAATTTAAAGGTCAGGCATTTTACAAATTTGCTCCTGTCTTTAGTTTCTTCTGAACTTGTTCGTGTCTTCTCTGCATGTCCACTAGGTCTAACATTCATTCAGGGATGTGTAGATAGCTGGAGTCTTCTCCAGTCTCCATTGAGCATGCACTCAGCCTTGAGCATGATTACAGCTTTTCAGACCTTTAGGGATATGGTGGAGCATTCCCAAGCCCACTATGGATGTCTTGTTTCCTGGATGTACCTGTCAAATTTCTGGCTAAGCTTCTAATCTATTGCTTGTCCCGATCAATATCACAACCTCAGAATAACTGTGATACTGGCCTTCCCCACTCATTTGATAATGCAATCCCTACTCTTTCCCATGATTTCTGAGGGCATGGGATTTTTTTCCATGCTCCATTACAAATCAAGTCAGCCTCCTCTGGCAGAAAAGCTGTTGTTTTTCACAGCTTGCCCTGCCTTGATAGACCTACTGTAATGATGGAACTGAAGAGGTAATGGCTGAAACACCCTGAAGTCCAGCCACCCTTAGCCAAGTTTTCATAGGTTTACTTGAATAAACACTTGTCAATTTTTTGCAGGTCTTTGGTCAGTTTCCAGCGTCTCAAAGTTGTTGACAATTTTGTCCAGTTTTATAGTTGTTTGGTGGGAGAAAGAATTTGCTGAGCTCCTCTCTCTGCCATTCTGGAAATCTCACCTCTTCAATATAAATTTATGTCATTATCTCGCTATGGTGTGCTGCTTTGCTGAGACTGCTGACCAGAGTTCCTGCCCTTTTCTAGTCAGGAGATACGCCTAAGACACAGCTGAGCCATCAAACTCTCTTGATCCAAATATTAAGTTTTAGTGGGAGAGATAAAAAAAAAAAAAAAGAAAAAAAGGTTGTACTCCATTCATTTTACCCATACCCTGACAAGATTCCCAATTAGCTCCTGCTACCTACATTTCCAGAACTGCCTGGTTCCCATCATGTAGTTCCCCAGGCCCGGTTCTCTGGCCTTTCATCAACTGTGGAAGAACCCTCGCGTCCGACCAAAAAAATACCTTTCCTGCTCAAGTTAGCCAGAGCCCATTTCTGTTGCTGGCAAACAAAGAACCTGACTGATGCAGCTTTTCAAAGGATGTGCAAAAGGGAATCTTCTAAAGACTCCAGATAAGAGGCCAATTATTCACTTGACAGTTTTCAGGACTGCTACAACACACACGCGCCTGTGGGAAGCTGCTGAGCCGGCAGTGTGCTATGTGTCTGACGAGATCCCGCTAGAGGGGCCACGTCTGCACCTGTCGCCAGCCACAAAGAGGATCCAATTTTTATCCATTTCATCTGGAGAACCATCTGGGCTGGGAATAGCAGTAATAATAACAAATCATTGTCACCAGATTTCCTCGTAGATAACACTTCTTTTTTGTTGCTCTTGTTAAAAATCAAGTTTTTAAGTCTGCTGGTGAATAAGCAGTCGGCAATAGTTTTAAAGGCTGTCCTGGGCTGCCGGGAGACTGGATTGGGACTGGGCCTGGGAACACGGCATAGAGAGACTTGGCGGCTGGTGGTCTTTTCTGGAGGGGCACGAGGTTGGGAGGAAAGCCCCGGAAGGCTATGGTAGAAAAAAATCCTACCAAAAACCACGCATGGGAGCGTTGGGTAGCCATGGCTTACTTACCAACATCATGTATGACAATTTGGGGTTTGTTTGATGTGGGCCAGCAGCAGGATATAGGTGCTAAGTAAGTAATCTGTGATATTAAGTAGCATTAATAAAGATGCATTACTTTAAACAAAGGAGATGATAGTCCTTCTCTATTTCATGCTTCTCAGAGCATTCAAAGTTATGTCTTCATTTTGACATCATACATTTTGTATGATGATGTATGAACACACCCAGAAAAGAAAAATCAAGATAGCAAATTGACTGAAATTACTATGTGATGAACAATGGAAGGAACAGAAAGCATTTAGTTTATAGAGGAGAAAATAAGGGGGTAGGAAGAGAGAACGGGAGGTATGATAGCTATTTTAAAAAATCTGCAGGTCTGACAGGTGGAAGAAGGCTAAAATTTGTTCTCTCTGCCTCCAGTGACAGATCTAGGATCAATGGGCAGAAGCTACAAATAGACACAGTTTAATTCCATATCCCTCTACGTGAAATACTTAAATACATTTTCCCAAAGGTCATCTGAAAATGGGTTTTCTCTTCATAATTCCAGTCAAAGAATGTATCATTGTGAAAACTAAAGCTATTAATTTATAAAAACTGACATTAATACATGGCAAGTAGGTGATAGCTATATGAATTTTGTGTGTGTGTGTGTGTGTGTGTATTTGTAAGGTTTTGTTCACTTACGCTTTTGGAAATGAAGCTCAGTAACTGCCCTACAGGTTATAACCTGTAATAGCAAATGTGTGCTTCCTAGTTTAAAATTAATACAGTGCACAAACACTATTTATAAAAGAACTATATATATTTTGAACATTTATTTGCTTAAGAGTGTTTAAGAGTTTTAAAAGAATTACAGAGCTGTGTATAAGAGCTCTAAGAAATGGAAGAAGATACACCAATACAGCCTTAAAGAAGAGATCAAATAGCTGACAAGTGAGAGGTTAACAGTGAACTTGAAGGAAAATGTGGGAATTAGATGAGCAAACAGTCTGACAACCGTCAGTTAGGAGAAGCAGGGAGTAATCCATCAGCTGTGATCAAGGTGGATGGGTGCAGCATGGAAAACGTTAGAACCGTGCACTGCATTGATCTTGGACAGGGGCACTCTACCGCAATAACCATTTAAATGATCATCCATAGTCATAGGAGTAAGACTCAGGACCACAGCTAGCTCATGCAACACTTCGGGGTGAATTAAAAAAAAAGGCCCCCTGCTGGACAGATGTAGCTTTGCAGGTGAATCACTCACAGAGTGGAACATGGGCTAGACTTCACGCTTCCCGTACCACTTCTGCTGAGCATCTCTGTGCAGGGAACAGCTGATTTCACAGACCTGGAGAGTCTTGACATGATCTATTCCTATGTTCTGGAACCCATATATAGAGCTCTATATCTGGACTCCTTAAGGGCTGTATCAGAAGAATGAGGTTATTTACTGTGTTTGGAATGGAATGGAATATGTCATATGACATACAACTGGTAAGGAAGAACTTTCACAGCTATCCAAATTTGAAAGGTAAAGCTTTAAATGAAGTGGATTCCCCATAATTAGAGGGGCCCAAGCAAACATTTGATCATAGGAAATAAGAGAACATCTGGTTACTACAGCCAACATCTAAAGTCTGAGTGGAATTGGGAGCAAAATTGGTAGGGTTATTTAGGTCAGGGATTTTCAAATGTGAGGGTACATCAGAACCTCCTAGAGCACATATTACTGGACCCCACCCCCAGAGTTTCAGATTCCATAGTTGTTCTAACAAGTTCCTGGGTCATGCTGGTGGTGCTGGTCCAGGGACAACACTTTGAGATTGGCCTAGAAAATCGTTTGCAAATTTTAATGTGGAAGAAAAAGTTACTTGGAGATCTTGTTAAAATGCAGATTCTGATTCGGTGGGTCTAGACTGAGTTCTGAGATTCTATTCCCTGGGCAAGCTTCCTGACACTGAGCCAGGGACCAGGCTTTAAGTATTAAGGGACTCAGACAGGTTCCAAAGCAGATGCTGTGCCTAAAGTCATGTGACAAATTATCTCAGGGGTAGAGACTAGAGGACTATTGGTCTGGGAGCCAGGACATTCATTCATTCATTCCACAGATATGAACACCAGGTTCTGTTAAAGGTGCTGGGGACATAGCAGTGAACAACCAAAACTCTTGCTTTCATGGAGTTCACATTCCAGAGAAGCAAAGTCATATTTACAGCTCATTCCCAAAACCTCAGAGGGTTCTTCTTTTGGCTTCAATATTTCATATCACAGCTTATCCTGAGGAAGGAGAAGAAATATAAAGGACTGCAGAAAAGTAGAATAACTTAAAATACTTTTTTTCTTCCCACTTTATTTAAGAAGTATAAAATTTCTCAGACTCATGAATAAATCTTTTCAGAAAAGATGTTCGTATATTTATGTATGCATACTCACTTTTACTTTCTCCAAATAATTTCTAACAAAATGTACATCAAGATGCATCTTAATGCTACTGTCATGTGGAGATACGGATGTAGTTAAAGCCAGGACATTGACTTTACAATTGGGATGGTTCAAAAATATGGATCAGGACAATGTTTGGAGGGAGCAAATGAGAATTTTCCACCACCTTCTCTCTTCCTCCCAAGAAGTCTAGGTGTGTAGGAAGGAAACACCCACTAGATTGGCAGTCCACATGAGGCAGTGTAGTGGCCAGAAGCATAGGTCCAAATCCTGTCCCCATCACTTATACATTTTGTGCCCTGAGTAAATTACTTAATGTCTCTGATCCTTAGTCCTTATCTGAAAAAAAAAAAAAAAAACAAACAATAAAGTCTAACTTACAAGGTGGTTGAAAGAATGAAATAACATAGGTATACCTCAGAATAAAGTCTCAATCAATGGTAACAATAGCAAGCTAGAGGTAGACCAGAAAGTCAGTATAGTTCAGGGCTATTTTTAATAGACATGCAAGCAATGCCGAGGTCTAGATATAGCCTATGCTGCTAAGGTTTTCCTTGGCCAACTTTCCAGAAGGAAACTGGAGATACGATAGAATAATTTTGTTGGGATTAAAAAACAAAAGTACCAACCAGATAATAAAGAAATGAGACTGAGCGGGAGAGAACTCGATGGCTATAACTAGTGTGGATTCCTTTCTAGGAGTCAGGAAATTGAACTCTTCAGTACACACAGCTTTTAAATTTGTGATGCTTTTAAATATACCTAAAATTACAACACACAAAGCTGGAGAAATTGCAGTAAAGCTGCTATACCCATAAGTTTTTGATAGCAAATTGGTATTATCTTTTAGGAAAGTAATTTGGCAGTGCGAATTAGAAGTTATGAAGATGCTCATATTCTTTCATCTGGTTATTTTTCTTTTGGAAATGTATTCTAAAAAATTATCCAAAAGAAGGATAATGAAAAAAGTGATAATACCTATATTTGAGAAAATAAACTAGAAGCAGCTATAGTAATTTTTATTTTTTATTGTGATATAATTGACATATAATATTGTGTAAGTTGAAGGTATAAAATGTGTTGATCTGGTACAGTTATATATTGCAATATGATTACCACAGTAGCATTAGCTAACACCATCATCATGTCACATAATTGTTTCCTCTTTTGTGATGAAAGCATTTAGTATCTACTCTTTTAATGATTTTCAATTATATAATACGGTATTGTTAAGTATAATCATACTGCTGTGCATTAGGTCTCTAGAACATATTCATCTTCTAACTGTAAATTTTTGCCCTTTGACCAACATCTTCCCAATTCCCCAAGCCCCCAATCCGTGGCAACAGCCATTTTACTCTCTGTTTCTGCAAGTTAGGCATTTTTACACTTTTAGATCATATAAATGATATCATGTAGTATTTATCTTTCTCTCTGACTCATCTCACTTACGATAATGCCTTCGAGGTTCATCCATGTAGTCAGGGATAGCTGGATTTCCTTCTTTCTCATGGCTGAATAATATTCCACTGTAGATATATGGTACTTTATATATCCATTCTTTGTCCATTCATCCATTGATGAACGCTTAGGTTGTATCCGCATCCTGGCAATTGTGACTAAGGCTGCAATGAATATGTGAATGCTGGTATCTTTTCAAGATCCTATTTTCACATCCTTTGGATATATACCAATTGATGAATCACACGGTAATCCTATTTTTAATTTTTTGAGGAACCTCCATGTTTTTCCACAGTGGATGAACCAATTTATATTCCCACCAACAGTGCACAAGAGTTCCCTTTTCTTTTTAGTTAGATGCAGTCCCACTTACTGATTTTTGCTTGTGTTGCTTGTCCTTTTGATATCATATCCCAAAAAAATTGTTGCCAAGAGCAATATCAAGGAGATTTATCTCTGTATTTTCTTCTAGGAGTTTTATGCTTTCAGGTCTTAAATTTAAGTCTTTAATCCATTTTGGGTTAATTTTTGTGAGTAGTATAAGATAGGGGTCCAATTTCATTCTTTTGCATGTGGTTATCCAGTTTTCCCACCACAGTTTATTGAAGAAATTATCCTTTCCCCATTGAGTATTCTTGGCTTCCTTGTCAAATAGTGGTTGACCCAATAGATGGGGGTTATTTCTGGGCTTGTGATTCTATTCCATTGGTCTACGTGTCTATTTTTATGCCAGTGCCATATTGATTTGATTATTATATAACTTTGTAGCATAATTTAAAATCAGTATATATGATTCCTCCAGCTTTGCTCTTCTTTCTCAGGACCACAGTGGCTATTAGGAGCCCTTTATGGTTCCATACAAATTATAAGGTGGCTTTTTATGTTACATGAAAAATTACATTGGGATTTTGATAGGGATTGCTTTGAATCTGTAGATGGCTTTGGGTAGCCCACCTTTTTCCATAATAAACAGCCTGTGTTTGCAGCTGGGTAGCTTTCTCATTCTGCTTCCTTCCTATAGAAGTTCATAGATCCAAAGGCCTCTTTTCATTTTGTGCTGCTTCTGACTCTTTTGGTCAAGATGGCATTGCTTTGGCCAATATGATTTTTTTTTTAAGATTTTATTTATTTATTTGACAGAGAGAGAGATCACAAGTAGGCAGAGAGGCAGGCAGAGAGAGAGGGGGAAGCAGGCTCCTCGCTGAGCAGAGAGCCTGATGTGGGGCTCGATGCCAGGACCCTGAGATCATGACCCGAACTGAAGGCAGAGGCTTTAACCCACTGAGCCACCCAGGCACCCTGGCCAATATGATTTTTTTGAAAATTTTCTGGTTTTTTATGACCCTTGTTCAAATTATATTCATTAGACTGAAACCACAAAAGTTCTTTGAGATGATCAGTTCTCTATCCCAGACTGCCTGTAAGACTGCTAAGGACAATATCCTGAAGAACCCAGAAGCTCTATTATTTAAGAGGTATAATGTATAAAGCATGATTTTAGGATCCTTAAGACCCTCTTTTTTTCTGATTGACAATGTCTATGAGATGCCACCTTGAATCTTTCTGAAGTTCTTTAAAAACATCTTTAAAGTCATGCCTCTGACTTCAATTTTACCCTATGACCACATTTTCCTAAAAATCTTTCCCCAAGGCTCTTTATTACTTTAAGAGCCCTTTGCTGGCTAAAAATATTCTCTTGGGCCCTTTGTATTTCTTCCAAATTCTCCTTGAAAGCTGAATGGTTGGTTTTTCAGCTTATCTGTTTATATCTCTCTGCTTTCATTTTATTATAGGCAGCTCAGCAAAGGCAGGTGGCATCTTAAGCATTCTTCCTGGAAATTTTCTTAGTTCAATCACGGAGTTTACTGGATGCATTTTCTACTTTCTACATTACTGCAGGTGATGGTTTTGCTATACCTTCCACCATCACACAACACTGGTCTTCAGCTTCTTACAACATTTTCCTTATTTTCCTTTAAGCATTCACTGACGTACTTCTCAAGGCCTTCCAGCCCTTACCTCTTGCCCAGTGTCAAAGTCAATGCTACCTGTTTTAGGTTTATGTTATAAGCCTTTAGGTTTACGCTATAAAACCCCTCATTTCCAAGTACCACAATTCACTTTGGCTAGTAGGCTGTGTGGGAAACTGCCTCACAACTTGCTAGTTTAAACCAAACATTTTATTTTGCTCATAATTTTGTGCATCAGAAATTTGAAAAGGGCTCAGCTGAAGAGTTCTCACTTGGGGTTACCATGCAGTTGTGGTAAGATGTCAGCTGTGGCTGCAAACATCTGATGACTTGACTGCGCTGGGTGTCCAAGATGGCTCATTCATATGGTTAGGAGCTGACGCCGGTGTCAGCTGCTAGCACATCCGGGCTGTCAGTCGGTGTGTACATAATGGTGTCTCCAGCATGGCTGTCTCAGGATGCTTGGCCTTCTTACACGGTGCTAGTTTCCCCTAGAGCTAACATCCCAAAAGAACCAGGCAAAAGCTGCTTGGCCTTTTCTGACCCAGTTTTGAGCATTGTACAGCATCACTCCTGCTTCACTCTATTGACTACAAGGAGGTCACTAAGCCATCCCAGATATGAGGGGAGGAGACACAGAGATCACCTCCCAATAGAGGAATGACAGAATTTGCAGGTTTGTTTTAAAACTGTGACACAACACATTAAATTCTCTAAGATAAGCACAAAAGGCAGAATCTGGGATTGCATTATACTGTGACTGAAATGATATATAAGGAATGAGAACCTGGAAAACACTGGAAAGATTCTCAAAAATTATTGTAATTATACTGTTGTTACGGATGATTGTCTCCATTTATTTTATAATAGGAAAGAGAGACAAGAAAAGAGCTCATGTAACCTATTTCTAAGTGATTCTATACCTTTGCATTCTGACCTTTCCCATTTTCTTATAGTTTACACTTAGGGTAACCATGAAGGGGTGAGATGGGGCACTGAGAAGGTGACCAGTTGGACATGGAGGCAGCTCTGATTGTGCTGGGAACTGACTGAGCAGTGGTCTACTGGCTCTTACGTGATATTTCCAGGACTATCGAATTTTGGGCCAGAAAGGAGCCCAAAGATGTTATCTTCTTAGATACAGACTCAAGAGCTCCCAAAGTAGGTTTATACATTCCATTACAATCGAATTCTGTCTCCCCCATGAAACAATCAACAGGAGAAATAAATCAAACAATGTAATTAAAAAATGGTATAAACCTGGGCTTGCTTCAGTCACCCAATGCATGGGGAGTCAAAAGTCATCCCTGGGTTACACACCACACTGCATCTTGCTCCCCACAGTCTGATATCCAGAGAGCTTTCTTGATTCATTTTTGCTCACACAGCAGGGCCCACAACACAATAGAGGTGGAAGAACAGTTATGAACTGAATTGTGTACTCTGAAAATTCATACGTTGAAGCCATAACCCCCGGGGTAACAGTATTCAGAGATAGGCCTATAATGAAGTAATTAAGGTTAAATGAGGTCATCAGGGTGGGTCCCTAATCCCACAGGACTGATAAGAAGAGAAGACACGAGACAGCTCTCTCTCAATGCATGAACAGAGGAAAGGCCATTTGAAGACACAGCGGAAGGTGGCCATCTGCAAGCTAGAAAGAGAGGCCTTGGGAGTAATCCAACGTGCATCTTGATCTTGGACTTCCAGCCTCCAGAACTGTGGGAAAATAAAATATCTGTTGACTAAAACATAATTTTTTAGAGAAGTGCTTGTTCATGTCTTCTGCCCATTTTTTGACATGATTATCTGTTTTTTGGGTGTTGAGGTTGAGGAGTTCTTTATAGATCTTGGATATCAGTCCTTTGTCTGTAGTGTCATCTGCGAATATCTTCTCCCATTCCGTGGTTTGCCCCTTTGTTTTGTTTTACTGTGTAAAACTTTGCTTTGTTTTACATTTACTGTGCAGAAACTTTTTGTCTGGATGAAGTCCCAAAAGTTCATTTTCGCTTTTGTTTCCATTGCCTTTGGGATGTGTCTTGAAAGAAGTTGCTGTGGTCGATGTTGAAGAGGTTACTGCCTATGTTCTCCTCTAGGATTTTGATGGATTCCTGTCTCACGTTGAGGTCTTTCATCCATTTTGAGTTTATCTTTGTGTATGGTGTAAGAGAATGGTTGAGTTTCATTCTTCTATACATAGCTATCCAATTTTCCCAGCACCATTTATTGAAGAGACTGTCTTTTTGCCACTGGATATTTTTTTCTGCAAGTTGGTGCAGCCACTTTGGGAAACAGTGTGGAGATTCCTCAAAAAATTAAAAATAGAGCTACCCTATGACGCTGCAATTGCACTACTGGGTATTTACCCCAAAGATACAAATGTAGTGAAAAGAAGGGCCATATGTACCCCAACGTTCATAGCAGTAATGGCCACAATTGCCAAGCTGTGGAAAGAGCCAAGATGCCCTTCAACAGACGAATGGATAAAGAAGATGTGGTCCATATACACAGTGGAATATTACTCAGCCATTAGAAAGGATGAATACCCAACTTTTGTATCAACATGGGTGGGACTGGAGGAGATTATGCTGAGTGAAATAAGTCAGGCAGAGAAAGACAATTATCATATGGTTTCACTTACTTGTGGAACACAAGGAATAACATGGAGGACATTAGTAGAAGGAAAGGAAAAGTGAAGTGGGGGAAATCGGAGAGGGAGATGAACCATGAGAGACTGTGGACTCTGAGAAACAAACTGAAGGTTTTAGAGGGGAGGAGGGTGGGGAATGGGTGAGCCTGGTGGTGGGTATTAAGGAGGGCACCTATTGCATGGAGCACTGGGTGTGGTACATAAACAATGAATCTTGGAACACTGAAAAAATAAAATAAAATAAATAAAGTTAAGTCTCAAAAAAATTAAAAAACATAATTTTTTAAAGATGTATTTATTAGAGAGAGAGAGAGAGAGAGAAGAAAGAATGTGCCCATGGGGGCAGAGGGGCAGAGGAAGAGGGAGAGAGAATCTCAAGCAGACTCCCTACCTAGTGTGAAGCCTAAAGCAGGGCTCAATCCCATGACCCTGAGATCATGACCCTGAGATCATGACCTGAGCCAAAACCAATAGTTGGACCCTCAACCAACTGAGCTACCCAGATGCCCCCAAATATCTGTTGCTTCAAATCACACAGTTTGTAGAACCTTGTTATGGCAGCCAGAGCAAACTAATACAAGGCTCTTCTAGTTGGCTCCTGGAGTCTTTGTGACATGTTCCCGTCATATACTGAGTACTTCTTTACTTTCTGGAACGATACAGTTTTTTAGGTCATCTAATGTTCTTCCTGCCTGTGGCAAGCAAAATAATGCCCCACACCCCAACAACGTCTGTATCTTTATTCTCCAAACTCGCGAATATCTTCACGATGAATATCTTCGTGAAGATGATCAGCCCAGGAGGTATACCACCACATAAAACTGTTTTCCACAAAAAATTTTGAAACACACACATTTGTAATTTTTCCTAATGAGAGAAATATTGAAAATGAACTTAACTGAAAGTCAAGAAAATGAGGAGCCATTTCCAGGATGAGAGTGGTGCGCTTCTCACCCACCTTCGCATAGCAGAGGTAAGTGGAAATGGTACAGAGCTGCCATGGGATGGACTTGGTGTGTGGAAAGGAGACGTGGAGGGCTTATACAGTGGGAAAGCGACAGGCATGAACTGGAAACCCCTCTTTGAGGGAAGACATAGAACATGTAAACCAATTCCCAACAATTCCGATGTGCCTTACAGTACGGCACAGATCTAGGAGCTGAGGGGAAGACAGAGGTACTTAAGACACAGTCCTTGTCTTCAAGGAATTTATAATCTAGGGATAGATTCTCATCTACATGAGCAACCGGAAAGACCGCCTGGATATATGAAGACATTCTCCTGGTACTGGCAAGTAAACCAGAGGACTCATTTAGTGACCCAACTGATGGCTAAATTTAAAAGATGAGAAATAGAAATACACAACAACGAGAAACCTGATCTAAGACGATCAGCAGAGAAAAATCATACTCACCCCAAATGAGGCTTTATTTATCACAGTTGAAAGAAGCCTGATACAAAAGAAACTACAGAATACGGCAGATCAAGGTCTTGTGAAAACACTTAGCTTTTGCAATCATCACACATGTTGTTTGCTGACTTTAAACAGCTGGATGTGAATAATGTGAGCAGGAACGAGGCAACTGAAGAACTCAAGAACACTAATGCCGTGGCCGAAGCTGCCTCTCTTGACAGTACCCCTAAGATGGTGAAGAAATCACCTGGAAAATGTCAAAAGCATTTGCTAATGTATCCTTTCCTAAGCTTCTTGCTCGCTTCTATTCCATATGAAACCTACTAGAGGACTTCAAGCTTAACTTCCTGCTTAACGTGTGGGTGCCATCTGCCTTTTGCATCTTGGTAACATATTGATAATTGAAGATTTTGAGGAACTCTCAGATCTACATAAGAAACACGCTTTGTGTAGTGGCTAAAACTCAGGTTTTGGCGTGATTGTCCAGGTACAAGGCCTTAGAAGCTTTACAGGCTGTGTGAGCTTCACCGAGTTACTAAACTTTTCTGGACCTCAGTTTCTTTCTATAAAATAGGAATGACAGTATAACAAACACACCTGTGGTAAGTGGGGTCTGCAGGATGCTTGGACCTTTAGAGAGAGACCCACTGAACCTGATGCTGTTTCACCTTGACTAAGCTAAGCCCTCAGTCTCATAGTGGGCCCCAGAGCTAGGTGAGAAAATCCTTTCCTCCTGGTTGTAGAGCTTGGCCAGGTCAGCCTGGCCTAAACTCTGAGATGTGGTAGGATCTGGGACCTTTTGAATGGCAGTTGAGGGAAGCTCATCCAAGCCCCAGAGCATCCAAAAGTGTGCCTGTCGGGGAAACTGACCTGTTAGGAATCCAGGGTAGTCCTGGGCCCATCAGAGCTATAAACTTTTATTTGTACTTTCCCTTCCTGTCATTATTGTCTACATTACATCTCTTTAAAAGTGGCGTCCTGGTCTCTGATCCCCTGTGGGAACCAAGTGGAAGAGGCTGCCCACTCTGGGGAGTCAGTGGACACAGGAAGGGGAGCCCTCACTTCCTTGAGGTCAATGGCAGTAGCCATGGAGTCACCAGTAGAGGAGCACTGGGGGCAAAGGCACTGGTCGGAGGCGTGAGCCCGAGTCTGTGCCCAAGCTCATGGCAGAAGGCAGCCCAAGGCCTGACATAGGATGTATTGAAATGGATGTATTTTCTGCAACTAAGGAGGCAGGGTCATGGTTATAGTCCCTCGGCTTACCAGCCCAACACCTGCCTTTGATAGAACACACACATACCTACACCCACTGGTGATGGTCACCATATTTAACCACTACTGTGTTGATAATTCCAAAGGACATAGCTGGCCCTGGGGCTGAAGCTTCCAATTATTTATAGAAGAAAGTTGCTGGTGACTTGGAAAGGCTATAAAACACTTTTATAAGGGAGAAAAGGGATAACTGGATTGTCCATGATCTTCCCAATAAACCATGGATTCCTTCCTGAGACGAGTAGAGTTCTCAACACCAGTTGTTTTTGAATTCTGGATTTTGATACAGACATTCTTTCTAGAGAACAGAGGGAATCAGATTTTCTGGATGTCCCGCTGTGCCAGGAATGAACTCTTTAGGTGCTGGGTACCAGGGAAGTCCAGGAAGTCCCAGAGGAGGGGATGGGTAGCCGGTAGTAAGGAGGCGAACAGGGGACTCGTTAGGTCAATGTTTATTTACCAAGTAGTATGAAAATAGGATGAAATTCCAAAATTTTGACAACCAGAGCTGCTGGGTGCTGATGCATACCAGTCCTATGCACACCAAATCTATCCACAACAGAGGTGTCCCCACCCTGAAGTCATTTCGTGACAGGGTTTAGATAGAAAGCTAAGGCTCTGGGTCCCCTGAACGTTAGCTGGGAATGGAATAGGAGAGCAACCATGCTTCAGTTTAGGCCACCTCCCATGCTCGGACAGCTCTTTCCACATACCCTCCTCCGTAGGTAGGGAAGCCACACAGGAGAGACCCTGTGCTACGGCCCCTTCCCCTTGAGTTTCCAAAGCGAAGCAGGTCCACATGCCCCAATTCCCATTTTAGGGCTGTGCTCTGCCTTGCCTAAAAATAAGAGGTTGACTTATTTTTAACTGGAGCTTTTCTGCTTCTGGCCCTGCATGAATGCTAGTTGATTCGTAGCTGGCAAAATGAAACTATTTCCATGACCACAGAAACCCACTCAAGGTCCCGACACATTCAACCCACACCCTCCTTCTCCTAATCAATGAGGCTGACTCAGTTTCCTGTTGACTCACCGCAGTCCCTGGCTTTACCAGTCAGCTGGTTCCACGGGTTAAAAGTGGCTCGGGACAGAACCCAAGATCCTTGGGAATCAGAGCATGCTATGGGGCTACTGTGAGAGTGTAGAAGGAGTCCTCAGATCTCCCTGCATTGTCCTCATGGCCTAGCCCTCTTTATGAGCTGAGTATTTCCATCGTGCATTCTGAAATGGGAGCTTGAACGGGAGTCAGAGGTACAAGGCCAGTGGAAGCACAGGGCTGAGACGGCTGCTGAGCCAAAGGCCTCCAACGCTCATCTGTTACTTGAAATCAGACACCTTGGGATTTTCATGCAACCCGATGGTTAGCTACTTAGAAAAACTGGATTCTAGATTAAACCCCCAGTCACAATGGAAGAATATCAACTCTATCGCTGGTGACATGGAAAGGCGTTAACACGCTTTTTATAAAGGAGAGAAGGAATAATTAGGTTGCCCATGATTTTCCCAATAAACCATGGATTCCTTCCTATGGAGACTGATAGAAGTCTCGACACTAATCTCTTTTATTTCTGGGTTTTGATGCTGGGGTTCTTCTGAGAGAGCAGAAGGAATCAGATTTTCTTAAAGGAATATATTCCTGGCTTAAGATCAACCTTTTTATATCTACTCTAGTGAATCTCCTTACACAATTAACAACACTCATTGCTGCTGACAAAAAGGGCCGATAATCTTCTAATAAAAACATGCAAGTCCAAGATGATGGCAGAAAACACTTTATCTTCTCATAATTTTTAATTTAATAATTTTTATAAAGTCTGTGGGCCCTGGGGGTAGGGCTTACAGATGACAAGGAAACGGTTCCTCTTGGGAGAGCAGACAAGGAATTTCAGTGAGAATCTGTAATCACACCAGAGAAACACACCTTTGAGCAACCCCTTGAACTGTCTCTGCATCCTCAAGGGCACGTGTCGGTCACCCCAAACAACTGTTAAATTGTGATGGCTCATCATACGTGGCAGCTTGGCTGGGCCACAGTGGACAGACATGGGGTCAAACATTGTTCTGGATGTTTCCATGAGAGTGTTTCTAGACGAGATTCACACTTAAACCAGTGGACCTTGAGTAAAGCAGGTTGCCTTCCCTGATGTAGGTGGGCCTCCTCCAGTCAGCTGAAGGCCTGACTAGGACAAAAGACTGACCTCCAAGCAAGAGGAAATTCATCAGTAGGTGGCCTTTGGACTTGAACTACAACTTCTGCTCTTCCCTGGTCTCCAGCCTGCAGGCCCATTGTGCAGATTTTGGACTTGTCACCTCCATAATCACATGAGCCAATTCCTTAAAATAAATCTCTTTCTATGTGTACATGCATAGCCTTGCTTCTTCTCTGGAGAATCCTAATATCTATGTGTTTCCCTAATTCGATTCCGTCCTTATATTCTTTTCACAGTCTTGGCTGAACAGTGGAATCACCCAGGGAGCTTTAAGAAACCCAGATGCCTGTGTCCCCAACTGCGCAGCCTGATTTGATTTGTTTGGGCTGTAGCCTGGGCATCAGGATTTTTTTTTTTTTTTTAATTTTATTTATTTATTTGACAGAGAGAGATATCACAAGTAGGCAGAGAGGCAGGCAGAGAGAGAGGGGGAAGCAGGCTCCCTGCTGAGCAGAGAGCCCGATGTGGGGCTCGATCCCAGGACCCTGAGATCATGACCTGAGCCAAAGGCAAAGGCTTTAACCCACTGAGCCACCCAGGTACCTCAGGATTTTAAAAGCTTCCCAGATGATTCAAAAGTGCAATCATGCTTGAGAAACATGGTCTTCTAGTTCCTTGGTCAACAAATCTAGGTAAGCATTGGGCTAAAGCTCTTCCTCTAAACTATTCTTAACCATCTGATTGGATTCTTCTGGGGCAAGGCTCCAGAGCGAGATCACAATGCTTCAGGAATGTGGTTTTTTTGTTGTTTTTTTTTTTTTTCTTAACAACCTACTTGTGAGAGCTCCTGAGGTCACCAAGTGTGAACCATGTTACATCGTGTTTACACAAATTCCTGCCTTTAGGAAGAAAGGCATGCTTTTCAATTTCACTTTCACGTTTTATACTAATTCTTCAATGCTGGCAAATGGATAGTTAATTTGCACCCATTTTACTCACAAGGAAACTGGGGCAAAACCAGACAGTTTCTTTGCACAGAATTCTTCCTAACACCATAACTGTCCAATGAAGGAATAAATTGCCTTTTGAGAATTTCTTCCCGTAATGATTCTCATGAAGTCACGGAACCATGTCTGCAGCTATATTTGCACATGAGCAAAATGACACGCTTACAGGTTATCCATTAAAACCTGGTTTGTGAAAGTAAAAGACTGGAAACAGCCTAAGTGTCTACCACGAGGGACTGGTTAAAAAATTATAGTGCATCCGAAAATGACATGCTATGCAGTCATAAAAGGGAATGAGCCAGTTAGTTCTTCATGCTCTAATATGGAATAATCTAGTTGTGTGCTGGAGGTAGCTTGGACCAGTCCCTGAGGGCAGATTATTAGCATGTGTTCCTAACTCTGCAGTCAGTGACCTCACGGAGCTTGAAACTGGCCATGGTGGCAGTTATGCCATGGAAATCTGTACATGCTACCCCTCAAGGCACTCCTTACCCCCATGAGAGCTGGTGTTAAACATTTATTACCATATCACTGAAAAGATCTCCAAAACGTACTGTCAAGAGCATAAAGCAAGGTGTAGCACAATGTGCCTCGTATGCTAGCTACTGGGTAAAAACAAGGGAAATGACACGTTAAAAACCTCTGATTCTTCAATATTGAAGTACAGAATTACTGTATGACCCAGCAATTCTACTCCTAGATATATACCCAAGAGAAATGAAAACATATGTCCACGCAGAAACTTGTACACAAATGTTTATAGCAGCATTAACTGTAATAGCCCGTGGGTGAAACAACCCAAATGTCCATCAATGGATGAATGAATAAATTGTGGCACATACGCACAAAAAATGTTATCCAGCCATAAAAATGAATGAAGAACTGATACATGCCAACACTTGGAGGAAACTTGACAACATTATGCTATGTGAAAAAAGCCTAACAGAAAAGGTCACATATTGTGTGGTTCCTTTTATATGGTGTATCCAGAATAGGCAAATCCATAGAGATGAGAGCAGATTAGTGGTTACCGAGGGATGGGAGACGGGGAAATGGGGGAGTAATTGTTATTTACTGGGTGATTGTTTGGTCTTTTTTTCTGGGTTGATGAAAAAGTTTGGAAACTAAAGAGAGTACACTAAAGGGCATTGAACTGTGCCCTTTAAAATGACTATATGTGAATTTCACTTCAATTTTGGAAAAAAAAAAAAAGACTTCTAGGAGACTACCCATAGAAACTGATAAACTAATTGTCCCTGGAGAAGAGAATGGGTATCTGAGAGACAGGGCACAAGAGTGACTACCATAGATACCTTTTTGTACTTTAAAATGTTGAACCGTGTGGCTAAGAGGGACTATGAAGGTGTAACAGATATGAGCATACTCTCTACAAAGCGCGAGATAAATAGATAAAGAATGAGTTAGTGGCAGATCACAATTAACTCAGAATCTACAAACTAAGGCTCTAGCTCAGTTCTTGAACCACTAGCTTTGCGGGCACCCACTGGTTAGGTGAAATCCACTATATCAGGTGGGAGTATCTTTTCCAGAGGGCAGTTGGGCATCTTGATTTACTCTGCCCTGTGCATGAAGGACACAGCGGAATGCGCAGGAGACGTGGTAATAGGGTGGGTGAGGTGGATCTGGGAAATGGGCATATGTCTTTAGGTTAGTCACATCACCTCTTTGAGCCTCCCTTTTCTCCTCTGTAAAATGGGGATGATCAGACCTACCTTTCAGAATTGATATGGCAATCGTATAGAGAATCTAGATAAAATAGTACATGACAGCCTCTCGGCACGGTTCATGTTCTTTCCCAGGAAGAGAGCAGTGCTGCAGAATTCTTTCTGCTCAGGAGACTCAACCTGGTGACTTACCATGAAGATGTGCCCAGCCTTCTTTGTTCAACTAGCCCAGCTACCAGCATGATCTTGCTCTGCTATCTTTTTTTTTTTTTTTTTTTTGATAGAACAGAGAATGTGGATGCACATTGGAAGGGGCCTAAAAGAGGATAGAGTCTTAAACTCCCCACCTTGGCAAGGGACTCTTGCTTCGACATCCCTGTTTTTTTGATGGGGAGCTCACCACCGCATGTGACAGCCCCTTCCATTTTTAGACAACTCTAATTACTAGGAAGACCCATAATGTGCTCTTTGCCAGTCAGGTTCACCTGCTATTTTCATTACAACTTCATACACCCTGATGACGCCGTCATTAAGACGCCCTCAGCTGAAATCCAGAACTCCATTACCTCCTGGACTTGCAATAAGGCCCCTAACACCATTGCCAAATAAAGTTTCTCCAGAGCATCAGCACTGCAGACAGAGGCATGAACGGGATGCTGATTGCCGCTTCAAATGAGTCTGGGATAGGTGATTATCTCTTCCTGAGAAAGGGTTATTCTGGCTGGGCTGTATCGTCACTCAGGACAGAGGTATAGCAGATATCGCGGGAGTTTAAAGTAATCAGAGTCGTGTGTATGCAACACAATTCCTTGGTTAATTAAAACGCCATGAAAAGCAATGAAAGCTGATTTTTGGGTTTCTCCTCCTCTGGGTTTTCAGCTTCTCTGGCAGTTTTCTGGGAGTTGAAGGACAGTCCGATTTAGATGATCAAAAATGAGATAATGTCGCTCGCTTCCTGCACCATGAGCTTCCTGTAAGATCCAACGAGCGATGACGGAGATGAAGAATGGCTAGGAATTGAAGCGGGGGTATCCGAGGTCTTATGAGCGTGCGAGCTGCGCTCATCTGATTCTCCACGGGGGAAGCAACATACATTTACGTGTTTGTGCGAGCTGCGGGGCACGGAAAGATGCCAGGGTCAGGAGACTAATGGGGCTCCTCTGGGATTTCAGGTGGCAAATAGGATTGAGAATCTTAACTTTAATGAAGACAACAAAGATCACATAATTAACACACACCGTTAACACCTCATTAGTCTCCCGGGGCTTAAGTTATGCTAAAGTAATCAACACGTTTTGCTTAAATAAAGTGCTCTTACAGGTGGTCATGAAGTCTGCCTTGGCCAGAGCAGAACGAGATCATGCCTCTACCTTCTCTTCCAACGCGTGGAAGCAGGCCTCGCGTCCCTTCTGAGGAATGGATTATTATACACATATGGGGAGCTGTGGAGTGGAAATAAGGGTATTATTGACTCTCTCTGACTCTGAGCCAGACTCCCAAATTGCACACAACCCTGTTTCACCACCCGGGCCTCCTACGTGAGGATTATCTCCTAAATAAATCTGGCGCGGAGAGGGCCTGGGTGCTGACTGCCAGTCAAGGGAGACAGGCAAGTGATATGTTCGGCGGCTTCTCTCCTCTTCCGTGTGGAATTCTGAGCATTAAAACTCCTCTTGTATATTTATACACACCCTCCACCTAATCTGAGTTTGGCCCTGGACTGCTTTGGCCAACGGAATTTGGGGTAAGTGAGGCTTCGAGCATTCTGACCCCCGGGGAAACTTTTGCTGGACCCTGAGCGCCCGAGGCTCAGCTATCCAGCCCAGTGGCAGCCCCAGCGCCAAGGGTTAGAAATTGCGAGAAGGAGGGGCACCTGGGGGGCTTAGTCATTAGCGAGTCTGCCTTCGGCTCAGGTCATGATCCCAGGGTCCTGGGATCAAGCCCTGCGTCGGGCTCCCTGCTGGGCAGGAAGCCTGCTTCTCCCTCTCCTACTCCCCTGCTTGTGTTCCCTCTCTCACTGTGTCTCTCTCTGTCAAATAAATAAATAAATCCTTAAAAAAAAAAATAAAAAGACATTGCAAGAAGGAGCTTGAGTTTCTAGCTGGGGGCCTCTTTATTCACGCATAAGTTTGATTGTAAGCAGGTAATTCCATGGAATGAGCTTAGTCCTTCTCCTCTAACCTTCCTGCTTTCTTTATAAAATCGTAAATTAAAGAACTTCCTTAGTTCCTGAAAGGGCTAAAGATAAATATCTGAACTCATGTGGCAGACACTGCTAGCTGCCTACCTAATAAACATTTTCCCTTCCTTCTTTTTTTTTTTTTTAAGATTTTATTTATTTATTTGACAGAGAGAGAGATCACAAGTAGGCAGAGAGGCAGGCAGAGAGGCAGAGGGGGAAGCAGGCTCCCCGCTGAGCAGAGAGCCCGGTGCGGGGCTCGATCCCAGGACCCTGGGATCATGACCTGAGCCGAAGGCAGAGGCTTTAACCCACTGAGCCACCCGGGCACCCCTTCCCTTCCTTCTTAATAAGGAAAATTCAATTTTGTTTCAGTAGCAATAGGTTAGCTAAGAATGCTTGCTCTGCCAAATTCTTATGTGTCGAGGGAGGCCCTGTGGCCATGAGATGTAGACTGAAGTCTGGGACACGGGGTGCTGCTGCTCCCCCACTTTCTCCTTCCTGCCTACGATGCCACATCTAGATGGGTAAAAGCCAAAGAGCAGCCAATGAGCTAGAGCATGAGGTCAGAAGTCTACACGCCGACGATGCTGGAGAGATGGGAAGGCTCTGGCCCCTGGCGGTCTAATAGAGTCGCTCTGCCAGCTGTGGACCTTTGGTTCTAAGTGACCAACATCTAAGTGCTGAAACAACTTTTTATCATATTTTCTGTTATTTGCAGCCGAAGGCGCTCCTGGCAGCTCCTCTTGGGTTGATCTAGTTGAAAACTGCTGTCTGAGTTCTGGGGCCCAGAGCAGGTGAGGAAAAAAGCATTCTTTACTGAATACTGCTCGAATAAAGGCCAGTTCCTCACAGGGGATGCTGTACTAGTTTGGGCTGCAAATAAAAGAAACCTCGGGCTTGCACAGACTTAAACAAATCACAGCGTGCAAATTCAGAGGTAAAAAAGACACAGGTGCAGAGTCGTCACAGCCTCAGGGACCCAGATCATGCCATCTCTCTACTTGGCTATCCTTGGGGAACCCTATGTGCTCGTGAAACTAGATGAATCAGAAAATTTCCATGGTGAGCCCCGGGGTTCTGTTGGGTAGAGCTGGATACCTGAACAAAAGAAAGGGAAAAGCAGGGATGGATAATCACAGGGAACCCAAAGCGGGTTCTACACACAGGTTGTATAAGTGCTTTGCAAAATTTGGAAAGCCCCAAAGTACGAAACGATACTGATGGTTCTACCAGCCTACTGCCAACACTGGGGCGAGCACTTTCTGGCTGCCACTTGAAAAAGGAGGGCTTGGGGCGCCTGGGGGGCTCAGTGGGTTAAGCCTCTGCCTTCGGCTCAGGTCATGATCTCAGGGTCCTGGGATCGAGCCCCACATCGGGCTCTCTCTCGGCGGGGAGCCTGCTTCCCCCTCTCTCTCTGCCTGCCTCTCTGCCCACTTGTGATCTCTCTCTGTGTGTCAAATAAATAAATAAAAATCTTAAAAAAAGAAAAAGGAGGGCTTGTTTTCTTGTCCATTCAGCTAACATTTACGGCTTCCAACTGAATGGTCTAATTCATTCATCCTATTTGGTCTCATAACAGGAAGCAATTAATGTTCCCCAAGGGACCAAACAGTCCACTTGTAAAAGTGGAATATTTGAAAAAAACCACAAAAACAAGCAAAAAAAAACAATTCCTCCCTTCTCCGGCTCCCAACTGAGCCACCTCCGCCATACAAGAGTGGTGCTGAAGGAAACTCAAACTCCGTTTAAATGGAAAGAAGAAGATTCCAATGTCTGTTTAATAGCAAAACAAAATCATGGCTGTGTCTTGAGATGGTCTATTTGTCAGTGTGGAGTTAATGTTCTTAGGAATTTAAGAACCAGTGCCGCCCTGGGAATGGATGTGAAAACCAAGTGACAGGATCCCATGATGTGTAGGCAGCTTCGCGAGAGTTCGTTTCTCCCCAGAACACGAATCTGCGTATGCAGAAACCTCCATGGTATCGGATGGGGCATGCCCAGGGGAGCGTAATTTGGAGGGCCAGGAACCGCCATCAGGGGCATGGAGCTGGGATGGAACAGAGAGCCGCCATGTTTTCCTTTGGGGAGCCATGTCTTTCCCTCCTTCCTCAGGAGGTTCTGTGTGCCGACCCCACTCCTGGCTAAAGCGGTGGGGCTAGGACACAGCCTCGTATTCCGTCTGCAGTAGTTGGTTCCGATGTCCAAAGGCGGCCCAGGTAGGTTCTGTGAGACTCAGCCTGGGACTTCGTTGGAACTTCCCGGAGTTGTAGAGCTACTGGAATATAAGATCCTGGATTTTTTTAGTTATAAGAACAAATAAAACCCCATTTGCTGAAGTCGATGTGAGTTGCATTTCTGCAGTGTAAGGAGATCTAGCTAATATACAGAAACAAAAAGTGCCAGACTCTCTTGAGTCTTAAAGAGAGAAACAGTCACCTGTGACTATATAAAAAATTAATTTCGTATTCACAACTGTCTTCCTAACCCCACCCTAATACCTTTGTATATTTCCTAACTCACTGTATCAAAGGAAGTATCCTCAAAAACAAGTAATAAAATTCCATAATGTGATGATTACCACATGCCATGTACTTTGCTGATTACTTTCACGTACATATCTCATTTAATCCTCACACAATTCCTGTCCCTGTTCTTACATATGAGGACCCCAAGGTTCAGAGTGGTAAATGCTGGGAGGAGGTGCCAACTTAGTTAGCCTGAGGTCAAGAGCAGCGCTCTCGTCTCTCCTGATGTCTCAGGGAGAGCGGGTCCAGCGATGGTCTCAGTTGTTTTAATACCTCGACAAGACAACCGTCCCTGCAATGAAGACTTCTCTTTTATTCTAGAATGCTGGCTCATTAGATCTCAAACTCAGCAAGACCGAATTTTAAGGCCAGCAACATATAATGCAAAGTTCCATTTAGATGACTGCCTGGAAAGATTCTGAACTTGAGGTTATTACACCAATGAGGTCGGCTCAACGGTTGCCAACCTTGTTCTTCTGCTAACATTTATAAATGTCTCTGACTTTTACATTTATCAAAGTATAATTTATAAGTAATAAAATGCATCTTTGGCAAACGTAAACTTTCATGTAAGAATCCTATATTTAATATGTAGAATACTTTGTCGCCCCAGAGAGACTTCTCATGTCCCTTTGCAGCTAATTCTAACACACACTCACATCCGACGCCCCTTCACCTCATTCTAGGAAGCCACGGTTCTGACTTTTATAATAGAGTAGCTGACCTGTTCTAGGACTTCATGTGAACAGAATCATACAGTATGCACTATCTTGTGTCTAGCTTCTTTCACCCAGGGTTAAATATTGTTGAGAGCCATTCATGTTGTTGTATGTACCAGTGGTTTATTTCTTATTTCTGAACAGTATTTAGTTGTGGAAATACAACACAAATGATCTATTCACCTGCTGATGAATATTTGCGATGTTTCCAGTGGAACTGTTATGATTAAAGCTCTAAAGTCTTTGTATGGGCATACATTTTCATTTCTCTTGAATAAATAGGAATAAAATGATCAGAACACATGTTATATGCATATTTGACCATCTATGAAACTTCTAATCAGTTTTCCAAAGTGGTTGTACCATTTTGTAGCCCCACCAAAATGTATGAGAGTTCTAGTTCATCTAGAACTAGATTAATCTAGTTAACTAAGATTAATCTAGTTAATCTAGAACTCTAGAACTAGAACTCTAGTTCTAGTTAATCTAGAACTCTAGTTAATCTAGAACGATCTCACCAACATTTACATTGTCAGTCTTTGTATTTTTAGCAAGTAGACTGATACAGAGTGATGTTCAATTGTGATTTTGTGTTGCATTCTCCTGATCACCAATAATGATGCTTATTGACCACTTGTGTAACTTCTTATGTGAAGCATTGGTTAAATTCCTTGATCTATTTTTAAAATTGGGCTATCTGTCTTCGTATGCTGTTGTAAGAGTTCTTTATATATTCTGGATACAAATCTTTTAACAGATATATATATATCTATATCTATATCTATATATATAGATATAGATATAGATATATTAGGAATATTTTCTCCCAGTCTGTGATTTGTCTTTTCAGTTTCATAAAGGTGTCATTTGAAGAGCAAACATTTTTTTTTTAAAGATTTTATTTGAGAAAGAGCAGAAGACAAAGAGCATGGGGGGGAGGGGTAGAGGGAGAGGGAGAAGCAGACTCCCCACTGAGCAGGGAGCCCGAAGTGGGGCTTGATCCCAGGACCCTGGGATCCTTCCATATATATTTTCTTTAGCTATTATTTTGTTAAGGGACTTTTCTCTGTGTTTGTGAGGATATTGGTCTGTCGAGATTTTGGTTCCAGGGTTATGGAACCTCATAAAATGGATTGAGAATTTTCTCCTCTATTTTCTGCACGAGTTTGTCAAATTTGGTATAACTTCTTTCTTAAATAGTTGCTGTTTGGCAGAATTCACCAGTGAACCCATCTGGGCTACACTTCCTTCGTGGGAAGAATTTTTTAAATTACAAAATAGACATTAAATATATAAGGCCATTTAAACTATTTCTCTTGTGTCAATTTTGCTGTTATGTTTTTTAAGAATTTTTCCATTTTATTGGTTATAGCACTTAAAACTATAAATTGGTTCAAAATTTTTACTTTTTCTTTTGATAGCTATATGAAGTGATATGCCCTTTTTCATTTCTCTTATTGGTAATTCAGATCTCTCTTTTAATTAGTCTTGCCAGAGCTTTATTAATTTTATAATCTTTCTGAAGAAACTACTTTTGGCTTTTTAAACTTTCTGTAATGTTTTTCTGTTCTCAATTTCATTGATTTATGTTCTTTATTATTTCTTTCCTTCTACATACAGAGCTTAATTTGCTGTTATTTTTATAGCTTCATAACATTTAAGCCTTAGTATCTTTATAACATAGGCATTTAAAGTTATATATTTTCCTCTAAACACTGCTTTAGCTGCATCCCACAAATTTTGATGTGTTGTTTTCATTATGACTTGCCCAGAAATATTTTCTAATTTCTCTTATGGCTTCTTCTTTGACTCATGGGTTATTTAGTATGCATCATTTAATTTCCACGTATTTAGGGATTTTCTAGAGCTCTCATTGTTGTTGACTTCTATTTTTACTTCGTTGCAACCAGGTAACATAGTCTAAAGCTTTAACCTTTAAAAATTTAATGAAAACAAGATACACTAGGATATGAACACTTCATGTAAACTTGAACACTTATTCTGAACTGTTGGGAAAATATCGTTTCAGTCATGTTGGTTGATAATGTTCAGATAATCTATATACTGTCTATTTCTTCTATCATTTAATAAGAAGGTATATTAAAAATATCCAACTCTGATTTATGGATTTGTTTATTTCTCTCTTTAGCTTTATACGTTTTTGTTAAATGTATTCTAAAGCTTTGTTAGTAGATACATAAATATTGAGGATTACTGGCTTCCTGAGAAATGTGCCTTTTATCGTCATGAACTATCTGATTTCTGTGACGGTCTATGGCAACAGTCTTTGTCTTGACATCTACTTTATCTGCTATTAATATAACCATGTTCATTTTATGCTTCCTGCTCACATGGTATGTCTTTTTTGCATCCTTTTACTGTCAATCTATCTGTGTCTTTACCGTTGCTATGTATCTCCTATAGGCAGCAAATCACCCTACTGAACTGCTTTTTAAAAAATGAGAGCGATCACATGGAAATCCGAATCTCTGGCCTGAGAAATGGAAGATATGGAGGTAACAGGGCTGCATTCCCACATGGAAACACATGGTTGAGTCGCTGCTGCCCCCTACAGACTTGGCATATTCTCTTCCCGATGTCGAGATCCCCACTCCTCTCTGCTGTGCCCAGGCCCTGGGGCTGAACTGCCATTTTTCAATGAGATGCAAATATTTCTTCAGATAAATATCTCCACTACAATATGAAGACACAATGGAGATAAGAAGGCTGTGTGTTTGAAGACAAAAAGGAGAGGACATACACCTGGCCCATTTTATTCATTATATAACCTGTCTGGCCCCCAAAGGCATTTGAGTTTTCAATTCCTATTGTAAATATTCAAGATCTGTTTGAGATTATCTAACTTTGAGGGTTAGAATTAAAAAAAAAAAGGGACCCTGGTTTCAGGCTACACACAGCCATTTTCTTTTACAAATGGATGCTCTCACCTGTAAATGCAATTTCAAGTCTATACTGGTGTTTATATAATGAATATGTGCCTACAAATGAAAAGATAACTTTATTCTGGTTGATAAAACCCAACTGGAACAACACTGTAATTGTTAAAACATGTCTCCATAAGTAAAATCAAATAGTTGAACCAGCAGTTAGAGCCCATCTCTTTTGCCTTGGCTTTTGAGGGAGGTAGGCCAATGAAAGATGAACTCCTGCTTTTGACGTAAGTTTTGTGGAGAAAGACCATGTGAAAAGCCTCTTACACCAAAATGGACAAAAGTTGAGGGAAACATTCAGAAAGTTCTACGCTCCCTGGACGGAGCTGCCAGCAGATCCTATTACCTCTCCACTGTGAGGAGAATGCCATAAAACCCAATCCTATTTCTGCTGTTCTCTCCAGAAAGGGCGAGATGGTGTCCTGCACAGCTGGGCAGGGCTCAGAAGTACTCTGAGAAGGCTCATTGCTTTATTAGATTGTTCCAAAATTAATTCAATTTATTAACTGTTCTGACTGCTCCAATCTTCCAGATGCTGCTGCCCCCATGAGCGGCCCTGGTGGGTGATGGCGATGTGGAGGCTGTGATGGGAGTTCCAACCTACTCCACCTGAGACCATCACTGAAGAAGGGCCAGTACCATATTGGATTCATTTTCGGAGTGAATCACATGGCTGTTTCCCTATTTTCTTTCCTGGGCCTTGAACCTGAGGCTTTCTGAATAACCTGTCAGCATTTAGATTTTCTAATTTCTTTTTAAAACAGAGGCTGAGTCAGAGGACCTCTCTTTTCTCTGTAACTCCTTCCAGCAACAATTTTCCATAATCCTGGGAGTAGAGAATACTCTAATACCTTTTTCTCTAGATTTTATTTTCCGCACTTTGCGATGTTTGAGCATTTTGCACAAGCTCTTTGGAATTTTTCTGCCCATCTTTTCTGTGAGTTTGGTCATTCTGCGGGTGTGCAGGAAAGGGACTGGGCCCAACTCCACCTGAGGGGGGAGACCATTGCCTCTTCATGGTGAGGCTGCAGGGTGCACGTGTGAGGGAATAGTGTGGGAAAAGTGAAGAGATGGTTGATGGAGTCTCAGAACTGATGAGGTCGAAGGTTGGCAGTCCGAAAACTCAGCCATCTGGGCATGAACCCTTCCTCTGCACCTAATGGGTGTGACACTGCACAAGTCAATTAATTCCTGCGGGTCTGTTTCATTATCTATAAAATATGGGAGTGACACAGGGAGGATGCTAGGGTCTCTCATATATTAGTCTCCCCAAATAGACTATGGGCTGCTTGAAGTAAGGCGAGGATTCCAACAACCTCGTAGTTATGGTGCCCACCAAAGGGTCGGGTACATGATTCTACTGTTGGGCATAAATTTGGCTGCAAGTCACAGAAACCCACTAACCGTGAAACATACTAGGGTTTATTTCCTCCTCTACAAGAGGACCAGGGCTTTGCTGGGGTTGGTTCAGGTGCTCAATGAGGCACTGGTTTTCCTTTCAGTTTTTCTTTTCTTTTCTTTAGTCCTTTTTTTCAGCGAGGCTTTTGAGGACCTAGATTCTTCTCCTCCTCCACCCTGGGCACGTTGGCTTTTGTTCTCATTCTTGCCAACATAGAGTCCAAAGGTAGCTGCCACAATGTTAGACGTCAAACCCACATTCGAAGCAGGAAAAAGGGGAAAGAGGTGGCACCAACCACTTCTGTCTTTTTAAAAATGAAAATAAATGCTTTCCCTAAAGCCATGCCCAGTTATATATCTCACTGGTGATAACTGGGTCACAGGATGATCACTCGCTGAAAGTGATCCTGGGAAAGGAAGTGTCTGGCCTTCCAGCGTCTACAGTGGGAGGCAGCAAGGGGAGGGAGGTGTAGTTGTGGCTGCTGGGCTCGATAAATATTTTTACTTTTATTTATTTCTTAAAGATTTATTTATTACTTGTGCGTGAATGAGAGAGAGAGGGAAGGAGAGAGAGAGAGAGAAACTCCAGCAGACTCATGCAGAGTGCCAAGCTCGACGTGGGGCTCGATCCCATGACCCTGAGATCATGACCTGAGCCCAAATCAGAGTCAGACACTTAATAGACTGAGCCACCCAGGGGGCCCCCAGGCTCAGCAAATACTTTCAAATAAATATGACTCGAAAGTCAGCCAAGAATGCTTCTCTTTTCCCAAGAGGAATATACTGTGCAATTATTTTAAGGAAGCCGGCACTACATTGATGGGCTTTAGTTATTCACACTGCTATCTTGTTCTCACAGGGCAAGGCAGGAATGACGTGAGTTTCCTCTCACAGCTGCGGGCAGGAGGAGGGACGGGAGGCAGGGTCAGAGTCCAGGAAGAACTTAACCCGGAGGGGTTGCACTCCGGTGTTTTCCTGAGAGAACTTCGCACACGCTAACCTTCTGGTGGGAAAAGGCACTGCTCTCACGCCCTCTCGCTGGTCGCGCTCCTCCCACGGCCGACCGAGTGTAATGAGTTGAGAAGTTCCTGGTTCTGGCTGGCCTTCGCTACCTTCTGATCCACACGCACGGACCTGACATTTGAACGGAAGGGTGCCCCGCTCACAGAGAAGAAGTTGGCCAGAACGTGGGCATAGAATGCCATCTCTCCTCCTCACTGGGGGGCCGTGCTCTTAATATGATGAAAAGGTGCAGGCACGGGGCGCCTGGGTGGCTTAGTCGGTGAAGCATCTGCCTTCAGCTCAGGTCATGATCCCAGCGTCCTAGGATCGAGCCCCGCATCTGGCTCCCTGCTTATCGGGGAATCTGCTTCTCCCTCCCCCTGTTCTTGTGGTCTCTCTCTCTCCCTCTCCAATAAATGATTAAATAAAACCTTAAAAAAAAAAGGTGCAGGCAAATTGCTTAACAAGTGCCTGGCACAAGACGCACTTTCATAAATGCTAGATATTATGATTTTATTGCTAGTAATAAAAATGCTTCTTTTCTCCCTGCCCACCTCACTAGCAAGGACCTACTTTCCCCTGTATCACCCAGAGGTATGTGGACAAAATGCCAAGACCCAAGCTTGAACCACATGGTTCCCTGACTCCACTTCCGTTCCCCTCAGGGTTTCTGGGCCGACCTCAGGCAGAAAGACACACTTGGACGTTCTCTCAGGTGTGTCCAAAGTACTCGTGTTGGGTAAACTGTCATCATACAGAATCTGGTCTTTTTAGGAGACAACCTTGAAACCCTAATCATTGCTTTTGGGCATTTTCCCCCTCACGGGGAACCACTCTGTTTCCAGGCGGAATTGTATTCTATGGGTTTTCTGAACACAATGAAAGGGAAACTACAACAGGGATCCCTGCACGAAAGAAGTTCAAAGTTCTCTGGCAGAGATCTCTTCTACACAGATGGGAGTACCTCTGAGCGCATCTCCGAATACTGCAGCCTTTACAAGCCTGACTTGGGTTTTTTGTTGTATTATACATTAACAGATGTGAAAAGAAAGAGAGGTCAGTGGTTCAGCGGCTCGCAGCGCGGCAGTCACTGATGTTGGGAGATAACTCTGGGGTGTGGGCTCGCCTGTTGTTCCTTCCCTTCATCTGGCAGCCAGGGGGTTGTAAAGTCTAATAATTAAGGAGGCAGGTTTAGAAATCGGAGGCTTGAGTTTAGACCTTGACTTTGCCATTTTCCAGCTCTGCCACCTTGGGCCCATTACTTAGTCTTCGCAAACCTCATTTCCTTATCTACCGAGGGGGCAAATTCATACCCATCCCACAGCATTAATGGAAGCATCAGGTGAAATGCTATCCGAGAAGGCATTCTGCAAAGTGTTCAGTGGCAAGTTCGAAAAACCCAACCCAGACAACTTAAGCAAAAGGAAAATACACTGACTGACATCATAAAAACAGAGCTTCAGGTGTGGCTAGATACAGGGGCTCACGCTCTGCCATTAGGTCCCGATTTCACTCAACTTTTATTCCGCTTCCCTCCACATTGGCCCTCTCCTCAGACAAGCCCTCCCTTAGTGGGTCAAGGGGGCTGCAATAACTCTAGTCTTTCTAGCAGTCCCAGGAAAAGTGTCAGTGCATCTCGTTGGCTTTGAATTATCCTGGAACCAAGGCGATGTTTTGATTAGTCACACACCCACGTCTGGAGTGAGAGTTGGAGTCAATACCTCCTGCACGGAATGAGCCTTGGTTTCTATTGCCAAAGGAAGGGGGAATAGATGTTCCCAAGGCTGGCTGCACACCAGAATGACCAACTTTAAAAAAACAACAACAGTTCTAGGAAGCTGGCAGTGGATTCACTGAGCCTGGGGTGGAGCCTAGAAGTCTAGATTTTGAACAAGCTTTCCTGCTGCCAAGACTGGTGTTTGGGTCTCTAGGTCCTTCCTCCCCCCGGCCATCCCTCCCCAGCTGCACTCCCCATCCGTGCCGGATGGATCTGTGGCCATCACCGGTCCCTCCCAGAGTCCAAAGCCCCAGACGGCAGGGGCTCACGCAGCTCTGGGTACCCAGCCTGGAGCGAGCACCCACACCCCACGTGCTGAAGGCAGACAGGCAGGCAGACAAGGAGCCTTCTCCCCTGTGGGCTCTTTGGGGAGAGAAAAGTTTCTATTTCGGGAAGGGGCTGCCATGATGGAGGAAAGACCATGACAGCCAAGGCAGGCAGGCCACCAGGGGTGGAAAAGGCTCACGGTCCCCTGGGCCACACACTCTTAGAAGACTCCTCCGTAACTTGAATGATAAAGCGACCACCAGAGTGATGGTGACAGTGTATGAGCGTGACTGTGTGCCGGCTGCCGGGTCGGCATCAGAGCCCCGTTTTACAGACGATGAAGGGGAGGCCCCCGGGGGAGCAGGTGCAGAAGCGTGGTTAGGAAGTGACACGGCTGAGCCTGGGCAGCCTGCCCATGTGACCACCACCCACCTGCCCCCCACCTCTCAAAGCGCTGGCACCAGGGCTCGGGGCAAAACACAAAACACCATGCATATTTGCAAAGGGCCCATTTCCTTCTTAGTAGCATCCAGCAAACACAAGTCAACAGCAGAGGAAATCAGGGGAGAGCAAGAAAGAGGCCATTGTACACCTCTCCTAAAAGGCTCTTTTCTGCCGACTTCTTATTCCCCGGCTGCGTGCTGAAGGTCACTGGCTACGTCTGCACAAACCAGTGAAGTCACAAGAAGGAAAACTTGGCGGGGGAACCCGGGGCTGGGGAGGGCGGAGGTGGAGACAGAGGAGGGTGGAGTCAGAGGAGGAGGGGGCCAGGCCATTCCACACCCGGGGACAGGGCCTCCTGACCGTCCCTCAGTCAGCCCAATGGCCGGCCTTCCCGGCCGTGACCACTCCCGAGGGCTGGCTTCCCCACGGGCCCACAAACAGCCCGGCCTCGGGAGTCTGCCTGCATTCCTGTGAACGCTGGTGCTGCTCCCTACTTCTCAGAAGGCAAGCTCTCTTGGAAGAGCTGGAAAGGTGGGTGCCAAGTTGAAGTTCCTTTCCTTCTTCTCAGAGGGTGCTTTTTATGAGTTTGGAACTGGGGCGGGGCGTCTGGCCTCTGCTTGGAAAAGCACTTGATCATCTTTTGGAGAGGGACCCACAGAAGGACAGAACCTGGCTGCTCTGAAGGGGACGAGGGGGGAGGTGGAGAGGGGATGAGGGGGAGGTGGAGAGGGGGCGGGGGGGAGGTGGTGTGGGGGCGAGGGGGGAGGTGGTGAGGGGGCGAGGGGAAAGGTGGAGAGAGGGGGAGGGGGGAGGCCTCAGGGGAGAAAGGAGCTCTTGTCCTTTGCACCTGCGAAGGCCCGTCGGAGGACTTTAGGATTAGATAAGAGAAACCTGGAGGGAGAAGGGCCGCCTCTCTGTTTCTTGCATGCCTCGGGTGCCTGGACCTACTAAGGCTCAGCCACCTGCTAGGGGAGGCACGGGCGGGAGGGCCTGGCTGGCGCAGGCTCATCTCCAGGGCTCCTTCTAGGAATGAGCCAAGGAACTGGGACATCGGGAAGGTGTCGGAAGGGCCACCATCTTCCCAGATCCAGACCCAGGAAGGAGGCACAGGCTTCATGGCTTCCTTGGTCCTCTGTCTCCGATAAGCTGTCTTCCCTTCCGGACCAGGCACATAGCCCCCCCCAAACCACGTGGTCTTCCATGGCTCAATCTCAGGGGGACGGTGTGCATGTGCGAGATGGGTGAGCCTGCCGCGGACTGGCCTCAGGGGGTGGAAGTCAAGGTTCAAAATCACAGCGTCAGGGCTCACCTGGGGTTGCGGAAGAATTTTTTTCTTTTAAGAGAAAATAATATCCCTCAAATGTTAACTATTACCCAAGCATTCTTCAAAAAGAAAGTTTCATTGACACACCCCAAACAGTCTGGTTTTGCTCTGTTTTTAAGGACGAGTTTTCCAACTGGCAGAGCCCTCCCGAGGGGCAGGACTGCTGGCAGGGGCGGGGGAGGCGACAATGATGCTGGAAAGCTCGAGCCTGAGCTCCCGCACCCGCTCCCCGGGGCTCCAGTGGGGACCCCACGCCAGGCCACGTCTGAGGCGGTGGTACCCTTGACATCGTCTTCTGGGCTTCTCCTACCTTCTTGCCACTCCTTCTTGGAGCCTTTCCTGGGCACCTCCTCCTCCCATGGCCCCAGTAGCATCTCTCAGCGGATCATCCCGAAACTTCTATCCGCGTTTCCCTCTGGTCACTCACAGCTGCCGGATACCGGGAACTTTCTACCTAACCAGCTCTGTGCCGTGTGCCTTTAGCTATTCAGTGTGCTTGGACCACACGCTTTTAAATCTTGCCGTCAGCTGCTTATTGAATATGTAATCTTGGGCAAGAGACTTGCTTCTCCGTGCCTCAGTTTCCTGCTCTTTGGAAGGGGGATAACAGTAACACCTACCCCACAGGGTTCAGGTGAGGCTTCTGTGACTCGACACAGACAAACTGCTTTTGACAGCGCCTGTAGGTGTGCTCGATAAATGTTAGCCCTTCACACTCTCTGAAGCCTCATGGCAAGCCTCGAAGGTCCGCATTATTATCCCCATTCGCAGATAAAAACATCGAGGTTCAGAAAAGAGGTGTAGCCCAGCTAGCTTTCAGTTTCTCTGCTACTCCGCGCTAACAGTGAGCCCAGAATCCATTCTTTTCACCGTCATACTAGATTGCCTTTCCGTAATGGTTACAGAAGGAATAATTATCCCGCCCCGGAGTCTGCTTTTCAAGCGGCACCTGCCTTTGAAAGCGCGTATGACCTGCCAACCAGTTCTGTGGAGAGCGCGCTGGTCCGTGAGCACGGACTTAAAACTGGGAAGACAGCCTACCCTATACTATCTCACCGAATCTTCCCCGTGATCCTTGGCGACATTACCTTATTTGACGGGGAGCTGAGACAGAGTCAGTCACTTCCCCACAATATGGCGATCAGCATATGTTGGGATTGGGATGTGAGTCTGTGTCAGACTCCAAAACCCCGGCTGAGTCCCCGAGTCTCCGAAGGAGCTTTAAAAAAATAGTAATTCATGCCCACTGACTCGGAATCTCTTGGGCGAGGCCTGGGCCTGGGCGACTTTTACGAGCCAGAATCCAACGTGCAGTCAACACAGAAGAGCTCTCGCTGGGACACTGCCTCTCTCAAGTGCCAGACCCACGTTTCCAAGCAGACACCCGGCCTGGGCACTGACCAGCCTCCCTCCCCCAGCGGGCTCAGGCTGAACTCAGCCTCTCTCCCGACTTCCCAGGGCCTCCTACCACCGGGCACCCGGCCCGTCTCCCCTGCTGGGAACCCCATTATCACAGCTGCTCCCGCTCCCTCTCCATCCCCACCGTAAGTGCTGTTCAAGATGTTTCCCAAACCCATGCCCTCCTTCACCCTGGTGAAGGCCCTCATCAGTTCCGCTTTGGGGTGAGGCAATCAGGCAACTCATCTCCCTCTGGCTGTCTCCATTTTTCCATCTCTTGCTGGGCTATCCCCACTCCTTCCCCCCTGTTCCCTCCACCCCAAACAGCAGCCCATATCCTTTCTCCATCCAGGTTAATAAACTAAAAACCATCTCATCGCCCTCTGCTTTAAAATTTCCACTGGCTCTAGACCCCCCTCCCCGCACCCCACAGCCCAATATCCACACTCCTTAGCACAGCAAACCCAGGGCATCAGCCCCTGGCTCTAAGTTCCCTCCTCCCTGGCCGCACAGGCCATGTTCCAGCCACACAAAAATTCCCCCCACCCCTGAAATAAGCCATGCCCTTTCACAGGCTGTGAACTTGTCACGTTGTGCCTCCTGCCTGAAATGCACTTCCACCCTGGCTCAGCTCAAAAATGGCTTGCTTTATGAGACCAAGTTCAAATGTCATCTCCTCTGGGAAGCCTTCTTGGAGTTCGCGCGGGGGACGGGTACCCCTTCCTCTGTCCTTCCCCAGCACAAGACTCCTCCATCTTCAGTCACAGGGTGGCGTTAGAATGATCTGATGTCACGTCTGTCCCTCCGTGAATTCCTCATTCAACAATCACATATTAAATGTGGTCTACAGCCAGGTGCGGGCCCAGGTGCTGGGGATGATGCTTAAAACTGAGTTTCTCTCTTCAAGTCTATTGTGCGCAGCAGAGAAGAGGGGATAGGGCGCTTCAGAGAGGGCGCACTGGTGCCAAGACCAAGTAGGAGGGGCAGCTAGTCTTAGCATGTGTGGAGGGAAGGATGCTTGGCCAGATGGCAGGGGGTGTGGTGCGGTGATCAGGGGACGCAGGAGGTCTGGAAGGGCCACCCTAACCGACCTGAGATGCTCCCCCGATTGCCCCAAGACTCCCTCCACGTGATGGAGCCAGGGCTGAAGAGGACCACGATCACACTGGTGGCTCAAAAAGATCCCCATGAGTTGCCCGAGATCGTGTCAAATCCATCTTTACAACCGCAGCACCTAACCCAAGTCCTGGAGCACAGCAGGCCCCAAGACGCAGGAACGAAGGCAAGGAAGCCCCTGGGGTCCGGGGTCCCGAGACTCCCCGGTGCCAGGGACTAAGGCTCGCTCCGCCCCACCCCTGGGGGTGCCCGCAGGTGCCGACTCCTGCCATGCTGGCCCCGGCGCTGCTGTGTGTCTACCTGCTGCTGGCGGCCCCCGCCTCACGCGCCTGGCCCAGTGAGGACCCGGAGGAGCCCGGCTCCAGCACGGCGGCGCAGATCCGCGACATGCACGAGAAAGTGACGGCCATCTGGCAGGAGCTGACGCAGCGGCGGGCGGCGGCCGACGGCCCGGACGCCGCGCTCCATGCCGCCTGCCGGGTGCAGCCGTCGGCCACGCTGGACGCCGCGCAGCCCCGGGTGAGCGGCCTCGTGCTCTTCCGGCAGCTGGCGCCCGGCGCCCGACTCGAGGCCTACTTCGACCTGGAGGGCTTCCCGGCGGAGGCCAACAGCTCCAGCCGCGCCATCCACGTGCACCACTTCGGGGACGTGAGCCAGGGCTGCGAGTCCACGGGCGCGCACTACAACCCGCTGGCCGTGCCGCACCCGCAGCACCCGGGCGACTTCGGCAACTTCGCCGTGCGCGACGGCCGCCTCTTCAAGTACCGCGGCGCCCTCGCCGCCTCGCTCGCCGGCCCGCACTCGATCGTGGGCCGCGCCGTGGTGGTGCACGCGGGCGAGGACGACCTGGGCCGCGGCGGCAACCCGGCCAGCGTGGAGAACGGCAACGCGGGCCGCCGGCTCGCCTGCTGCGTGGTGGGCCTGAGCGGGCCGCTGCCCTGGGCGCGCCTGGCGCAGGAGCACGCGGAGCGCAGGAAGCGGCGGCGGGAGAGCGAGTGCAAGACCGCCTGAGCGCGCCCCTCCACCTGCCGGGGTCACGGGGGACCCCCTCCTGCGGCTCCCGACGCCCTTCCCTTCCGCGCGCGCCGGAGACCTGTCCCCTGCCTGCCGCGAGTCTCTCCCTCTGCCCCCAGAGACACCCACAGCCCCGGGTCCCAGGGCTGCCATGGCTGAGGTCTCCCCGAAAATCCCCCCTACCCCGAGGCCTCCAACCACGTATGCTGAGACACCCCTCTGCCTCCAGAAGGCAGCCCCCGCACTCTGAGACACTCGTCTTGAGCTCCGAGGACCCCTGGAGGTACTGAAATACCCCATCTACCCTCCCAGACCCTCCCCCCTCAGGTTCCTTCCCACCCTGACACCCCTACTCTCACTCCAGGAGCCCTACTTTCAATCCCTCTTTGCCCTGAGGACTCAGCTCCTCCCACCCCGTAGGTGCCTTCCAGGAGCTCTGAGACCCCTCCTGAGGTTACCCAGCCCCCCATGCCCGCCCTCCCCGCTGCCTCTCAGGCACCACGCCAGCACACGAGCCTGCGGTTGGGCGCCCCTGCCCGGTGTCCTCAGCTGTCTGTCGCTCGCCCACTGCACCCCCCCTACCCCCGCCCCCGGCAGAGAGCGGCTCCTTTGGGGGCTGTTTGGCCGTCTTTGTGTTGCGCATTAAAACTCAGCAATTCAGACTTGCACTGAGGCCTTGGTCACTTATTTTGTTTGTCTGAGGCTCTGCTCCCAGGCTCAGCTACTCTTCAGAAATAGCAAAGATATTTCCCAAATCCCTGCAGGCTTTCTCCTTATCATCCTCTCTCCAAGTCTGCTGGCCCTGGTGTTCATTCTCTGGTTGCCATGCGCTTCTGTGTGGCTTCCAAGATGCGGGGCACAGGGATCACTTGGAAAAGTGAGAGGAAAAAAAAAATGACAGCTTCCTGGGCCAGAATCCAAAGGGAAAGATGGTTACATCTATTTGCAACAAGCTTCCTGGAGATTCCCCGGCTGGAGCCACTGGCCTGGCACACAGCTCATGCCACCTCACTGGGCCTGGTGTCTCCTGGGATGTGTCTCAAAATGCACCTGAGGTCCATTTCCCAGATGGCGGGGCGAGGGCTAGTGAAGCAGTCCAGTGGGCAGTTTACAGGGAGGTGGGCATTGCTGTCGGAAGTTGCTGGCCTTCTCCACGACCCCGACAAGGGCAACGTTCTTCTTCTTGACTTCTTGACACAAAGGCATTTGGAACCACGGAGCCCGATGGCAGGCGGATTTTGACTTGGATGTTCAGCCTCTCGTTTTGAAAATTATAATCTCTGCACAGACTAGATCAGAAAGTGTTACCCATCTTCGTTTATTTTATTTTTTTAAAGATTTTATTTATTTTAGAGAGAGAGCGAGAGCAAGAGCATGCACTTGAGTAGGGGGAGGGCAGAGGGAGAAACAGAGAGAGAATCCCAAGCAGACTTCATGCTGAGTGTGGAGCCTGACGTGGGGCTCGATCCCAGGTCCCTGAGATCATGACCTGAGCTGAAATTAAGAGTCGGTTGCTTAATTGAGCCACCAGGCGCCCCTGTCCACCTTCACTGAGTGAATAAAAGCACTCGCCGTAACTTTTTCCCCTCCTTGGGTAGACCCCCTCTGCAGCTGCAGCTTTTCCTCCCTGTTATGCAGAGGCAGCTTCCATTTCTCCCGGACTCTCAAGGCCGTGAGTCAAGTGGAACCTTAGCCAGAAACCCATCCCCAGTGGTTATTTTTGCTTCGTACTAGGACTAACTTGTTATTTAAAAATCTTTCCTTGAACCCAAGTGACAACCGGAGAGAAAGGTTTTTGCCTGGCGGCTTTGCTCCACCAACTGGTTCTCGCTGGTTTGAAGTATTAACGTGAACTGTGCAGATCGGCCCTGAAAGGGAACTAGCAAATGGAGTCTCTAAATATCCTGGTCTCACCAGATGTGTGTGCCTATCCCCACAATTAAACGTTGTGAAAACGGGGCAGGAATCACATAGGACACTCAGTGGGGGCATAAACATCCCATGGATCATGTTTATGGATGCCCAACAACCCATCTTTGACTCTGCTGCCTGATTATAGGTTAATTCAGGATCATCAAGGGAGGTTTGGGCTTATTTTTAGAAGGAGGCTGGTGCTAACCTCTGTCTAGTCCATGTGGGCTATCACAAAATATCACAGACTGAGTGGCCCATAGACAACTGAAATTTGTTTCTCATGGCTCTAAAGACTAGAAGTCCAAGATCACGGCACCAGCGTAGTCGGGTGAGAGCTCTCTTTGGGGTTCACAACCACTGATGTTCACTGTGTCCCCCATGGAGGAAGGAATTAGAGATCCCTCTGGAGCCTCTTCTCTAAGGATCCCCCCGTCATGACTTTGGGACCTCCCAAAGGTGTCACCTCCTGTTTCCATCATTTTTGAGGGTTAGGATTCCAATGTATGAATCTTGGAGGGAGGACGCAAACTTTCAGATCATAGCATCTGTTGTTCTTAGTTTCCCTTTTCACTGCACTTGCCCCCCCCACCCCCAAGACTAAAGAGAGAGCCTAGCAGATCCATTCCATTTCATTTCTGTCCATTAAGGGGAATTGGATTGATAAAGTATTCCGTGGGACCCCAGAGACAAGAAACAAAGAAAGGAAATAACAGAAGGGTCAATTACAGTTCACCGTAAAGGCAAAGGAATGCATCTAGCAGGGTGGTTCACAGCTCAGGCTCAAGTAGAAAGGCCTGTTTGGAACCCCACCTCTGCCACAGAAGCTGTGGGACCTGAGTAAGTCACTTCACCTCTCTGGGCTTGGGTTTGCTCATCTGTAAAATAAGATCATCATATTGTTGTGAGGATGAAATCAAGTGTTACTTGTGACGGCTATATAGCGTAGCATGAAGACCTAAGTATCTAATACACGTCTACTTAATAACAATGGCTAAGGGCAGAAAAATACTTACCTATGAATGGATTAGACTACCTTGTAAGGTAATGAGGGTCCTGTAACTAGAAGGATTCAAGTAAAGGAAAGGTTGCTTCCACTTAGGTTCGTAAGAAAGTTTCTGCATCCGCGAAGAGGCTGGCTGTGATGAACGTCGACCCCAGCTCTTGGGGGTGGAGGGGGTTGTTCTGAGATGAAGGAAGATGGTGAGCGGTACGGGCAGGCATCTGGTTTTGGGCACGGAACCTGATGTGTGCCACCAAACCCGCCCACTGGACCCCACTTGGCCCCTGGAGGCTATTTTTAGTCCTCTCATCTTACAGATCTGTTTTGTTAATCTCCTTATATTCGCTGTTTTGACTTCCCAGACAGCTTGCTAATCAGTTTGCCTGTTTGACTCACAGGGTTTGCATTTGTCACTGAGACTTAAACACACACTTGTTTTGATTTCTTTTTGTAAAATTAGAAGCGTTTGATGTAATGACTCTACCTAGACACAGCTGGTAAAGTGAGAATAATGCTCAAGTTTGCACAGTTTAAACACAATGTAGACAATAATTAGAAATGCTATCTTTAGATGTTTAGGATAAGCTTTTTCTCAGAATTGCAGAGAATTTTTTCCGAGTGGGGCTTTTCAGTGCGTATATATACAGAAATACTAAAAACGTAAGAAAATAGAGCAAATCAGTGAGTGCTTTGGTCAACTTGAAAAACTGCAGGAAATAAACCAACTGATTTTAGATCTGGCATTTTTGACTGAATGCATAAAATCTTTACATTCTCCATAATTTTCACAACTGCCATATGATCTAATAATTTTAGGTGACAGATTGCAACTGATAAGTTGTTACAATATGCTAGGAGGAACGCTTAGCCTATAACATTGGCCTGCAGTGAGGGTGGAGAGGAGAATATGGTGCAAATAATAAAGATAATCATCTATATCAGGAAAATTACTGCATGTTTATTTCAGGTAACAAAAAAAAGATACAGTTATATTACATGATGATCGTAGACCAATAACACAGGTCTGCAAATAAATAGAAGTTACTTCTTTCTTTAAATTAAACTACGAGATAGCAGCTGGTTTGCTTTTTTTTTTTTTTTTAAGCCAATTGTTTAATAGGCTATCACTAGCCTCGGCTAAGATTCAAAATATATTCCCGGGCTCACACAGATTCCAGACAGTCAAACATGTCAGTAGTGTACAAACTTTCCCTGTTAAAAAAAAATCCCACTCAGTCAAGAGGTGATGTGAAATGTAAGGCAGCACATCTATATCTATCATTTTAAATTGCCTTCATGCTGTATCAACTCATTTTGTTTTGTTTTTGTGAGCAATCATAATATTGAGAGACAGGTCCTTCTTATTTTTTCGGCTTCTCATTTCTAATTAGATTCACTACTGAGCTCTGTATTGCATCTCTGATTTTCAAATTTTTCTCTGTTCAGAAAGACATGTGGAAAAAAAAGAATATATTAAAGTAGTGAGTTTAGGGGAATCTTTTGGCTTCTTGACACCCTGACTGAGCCATGTCATGGTACCCTAAGTTTTATTAAGGAGGGAGATTTTTCCAAATGGAAGGCTTCCAAAATGAAAGCAAAGGGCAGACGGAGAAGGTACTCAAAGAGAGGACTTTCCTTTTTTTTTTTAAAGATTTTATTTATTTATTTGAGAGAGAGAGAGAGAGAATGAGCAGGGGCAGAGGCAGTGGGAGCAGCAGACCCCCGCTGAGCAGAGAGACGAACACGGGGCTCAATCCCAGACCCCAGGACCCTGGGATCATGAGCTGAGCCGAAGGCAGACACTTAACTGGCTGAGCCACCCAGGAGCCCAAGAGAGGAATTTTTCAACGAAAAGTAGAATACCAAGCCATCCAAAGGGCTGCAGCAAAGCGATGGGGGCCAGGAGAGGCCCCATTTTTTGGAGGAGCAGAAAACCAAGAGGGGCAAAGGCATGCTGTAATTTTAAAGAAACAAGGAAGGTAAC
Source organism: Potos flavus (assembly GCA_028534135.1). Classification (NCBI taxonomy): domain Eukaryota; kingdom Metazoa; phylum Chordata; class Mammalia; order Carnivora; family Procyonidae; genus Potos; species Potos flavus. The sequence goes on along the minus strand of CM052899.1, from coordinate 159,959,300 downwards.
ACCAATGAGCAGGACGCTGGTCTTTGAAATTCCTTAAAGAAGAGATTGAACCTCTTATGTCACATGGTAAGTACAAATGCCCCAGTGGGACTAACACATCCAAAGATTCACCCCAACACGTGAGTGACTAACGCCAGAACGCTTTTTTAGAATTCCCTGTTGTGATGGTGGTGTGTGGTGGGGATCGAGGGCACAAGAGTCACAATGACGGGAAAATGCATTTAGTTGAAGATCGCCAAGTGGGAGGAGGCTGCAGCCGGGATTGAGCTGAATGCCACCAGGAGCCTCCTAGCTAGAGAGGCTTCTGGAACAGCTGTGCGAGGTGAAGACGACGAGGGAGGAGGAGAGGAAGGTGGGCAGAGCAGGCATGGAAGGAGGAGTTACGGATGAGAGATGCCTGGTTTAAAAAAGCCAATCCATTTCTCAGGGCCTTAATTAAAAGAACGACACACACTCATACGTAAAAATCCACACCTAAAGGCTCTCAGCTACAGAGCAGTCACACAAATGCAGTATGTGCAAACAAGCTTTCATTAAGAGACCTGTCGGCTCTGTTTCATTTATCCAGACTGCTGTGCATTCTGCTGGCAACCGAGCTGGAAAAATAATGGAAGGACAGACACACTCGAAGAGTCAAGCAAAGGTGGGAACGTCCCAGCTACAAAACAAAACAGACGATCAAGCAGCCAGGGAAGAGCCGAGATAAGATGGCATTCTTCGTAACAAACAAGCAGTGCCCCGCCCCCCAGCTCCAAAGTCCTGAGTAGCTCAATAGTCTGGCTTTTTCAGGGAAGAAAATGAAACACAATCAGATGTGGGGTTCAGAGACAATGCTACTGGTGGCCTATTTAAATCTATTCTCAACTTTCCTGTGCTGCTCGATTTTGTCTTGCTGCACCCTTTTAGAGTCTGCATGCCCAGGGACGGGCCCTCCCCAGTTCACATGGTGATCCTGAGGAGCCTAAACCCTTCTCCGGAATTCCATCTCCCTTGCCAGGGGTTGGTTTAGACATAAGCGTGTGATAATTCTGACCAGTGAAATGTGACAAGAACTAGGTTTCTTACTCTTACACGTGCGCACACACATGCATGCATACACGGGGAGAAATTTCCTTCTTGCCTTTGGACACAAATGTGAGAACAGGTGACTGATGCTGGAGCTGTGGCAGCCATCTTGGCAGCTTGAGGGAGTAGCTGACCCTGAGGCAGGCAGAGCAGAAAGAGGGAAACCCAGATCCTTAATGACTTCTTGAATAAACCAGCCCCAGAATACCCTACTTCTGAAGTTCTTGCTATGTAATATAATTCATTTTCCTATCATTTAAATCTCTTAAAGTGTGAAATGTAGCTGAGCATGCTCAGACTGATGCAAGGCTAGCTGGTGGAGCAGGGGAGAGAATGCTGCGCACTTTCATGATGACTCTCAAAAAGACAAAAGACAGCCATAAGTAATTGCTGAAACTCCCTTTAATGTCTGTGGAACAGAGGAACCACGCTGGGCTGGAACAACAGGGGTGGGACAGTGTCACATGTGTGTATGGGGCATTGTCAAGGTTACTCGTGTGGCAGGATCAACTCATTGGCCCCAATTCCATCTAATAACACAAAACCCTCCAAGGTAGACTTTACGCACAGTTTGGGTTATCACTCCCTCTGACCTCCCCACCCGGAACCCCACACTCTCTGGGACTCACGGTAGTTTCCCTGCCTGTGATGGAATGTGGTGGAGTTTATTACAAGCGCTGCTTTCCAGAAGGTGGTGGAAAGGGCCCTAAAGATGTGCACCTGGCCGACTGTGTGTCAAAATCAGCGCTTCCATGGGGAGAGATTTTTTTCTTTTTATTATTATTGTATTAAATCTGGCTGTGATTTCCTTTGGTGGCTCTGGCGGGCTATGCAGTAGCGCGGAACATTTGCAGATAGTTCAGGCCTGGTGCCGCAGGAAAATGATTTCCGTGCCTGCTGGCTTGTGCGAACTCCGAACTCCGCAGCTGCAGAAGCCACCTCCCTGGAGAGGGAAGTCGAGGGGCGGGGAGAGGGGGGAGCGGGGAGAGGCTGGAGCACACAGAGGAATGAATGGGGCTTCGGGGCCTCATGGGCAAGGGGCAGATGGTGGGTCTGGATCCCAGCTCCTGGATCCGGGAGCAACAGAGCACTGACTCGGGCACACACCTCTTCCACTATCGGGGCGACTTCTGGTGAATGAGAAGAAAGCAGCGGGAGGCCCACCTCGGCCCCAAGCTGGACTTTCTTGCCTACATTTCACTCTCCTCCAGGGTGAGAGAGAGCAAAATCTCCACCAGCAGAGTAAGGCCAGAGACAAAAATGTAGCAGGGAAGTTTCGGGGTGGGCTGAGTTCACAGGATTCACACCTGGGAGCGCGCGTCTGCTCTACACATCTGACATTTCGGATGAATTTTCCACTTTCCCACCTCGGGAGCCTCTCCTTTTCCCACAGGAGAGGCTCTCGAAGGAGGGATTCTGATTCTCAGGGGTGTTTTGAGCTCTGGGACGTGGTATCAGGCCTTTCTGGGGTAATGAACTGAGTTTCGCTCAAAGAAAGGTCTGTCGTTTGATGAGCCTTCCGTTTTCCGCAGCTCCAGATGCCATCCAGAAGAGCTAATTTTATCCCTCAGGAAAGAACCATGGAGGGTTGACGTCCCCTCCCTTCCCACCCTTGGTCCTTGGTTCCGCAGTCCCCCCAAACAAGCTGTAATGAAGTTATTTTGTTTTCCTCTCTCTTTCCACGATCGGGCCGCGCACTCTGGGTCTCATCTCTCAGACCCCGGTACCTGGCAGCGCAGGGAGGCAGCCTTAACCCTCTGCAGGAGGAGTGGAGGGTTTCACGTGGCACAGGAAACTGGATGGGCCCCAAGAGTTTCCTGCCCCGGGTGCTTATCTTGTCCCAACCCCCTATGGCCATAAAAACCCCACATGCAGCGCAGGTGGGATGCGGAGAACCAGCACTGCCAGGCTCTGGCTCTTATCTCAGAAACAAAAAATCAAAATACCATTGGAGTCCCCTTCCTCCCCTCTCCCCCCTCCCATCACTCCAGGACAATTAATCCTTCGGAATTACAGGCTGGAAAACTCAGCTCTAGCAGTCCGCAAATGGGTCTCCACAGGGGCTGTGGATTTCAAACCGGAAACCCAACCTTCTGAGCCCACTTAAGCCCCTCTCCACGTGCCAGTCGGTGGCCTGACAGGGCAGTGGGCAGGGTGCCGAGAACACGCACGCTGGGAGGTCCTCCGGAGCCCTGAAACGATGGTGGGCCCTCTGGACCCATTTTGCTCAATTCCACCTTTCTCTCCAGCCGTCTAACCATGACAAAGATGGGGGACCAGATTAAAAACTCCATCCGTTTCATGCTCTCCCCATAATTTTGATCGACAACATTAAGCGCTAATAGAAAAACGTCTTATCTCTAATAAAACAAACGCTGACAGAAAGACGGATGCCGAAAACCAGCCATATGGCGGCCACGATTCTGTGCCCGGCCGTGTTCACAGCAGCGCGTCTCCGGCAGAAAGAGATGACACCGAGAAGCTTGAGGACCCGCATTTAATAAATCAAACTGTGCTGGCATCATCAGGATAGTCACAGTTTGCCACAGGACCTGGGTCTCTTCTCACTTGCAGACTTGGAAGTGTGTTAGGAGAAAGCAGCTTCCGCGAGCTGCCCTGACGCTTAATTCTTTACTGTCCCCTGCGCCTTAGACGTGTCACCACGCGGATCTCTTTCCCCTTCAGGTTTTCACGGCGCTCCTCATGCCGCCACCCTCTGGGGTCTCCTTGCTGTCCTCCGAGCTGGAGGCTTCGGCTGCCGTCTGGCTGCACTCAAAGGAGCCAGGGCAAGATTTGGGGGCCTCCCCCTTGGAGGCCAGGCCCGGCGGGGCTGTCCCCGACTCGTGCCTCCGAGCCTCCCCGGGACTCGCTCTTCCGACCCCTTCCGGTTCTGCCTCTGTCAGTTTCCTTCTTTCCCCTCCAAGCCTGTTTGTGCCTTCTTCCTCGGACGCTACCCGGGGTGATGAAGGATGAAAGGGGTTGCACTGGTTCCCGTGGCTCTGATTTGCTGGGGAGCGGCCGGCGGGCCTTCCAGCCTCCTCCCGTGCTGTCAACGTCTCGGTGACGGCCTGGCTTTCATCTCGTTCTGGCCTCTGGGCCTCCCCTGAAACAGACCCGGGACAGCATCAGACCTCTGGCGGGAAGTCAGCCCTCGCTTCCGCTTCTCTCCTCCCAACCTCAGGCCCACGTCCCAGGGGCTCGGAGACAGAAACTGCTGCTGAAGGGGATCACGGGACCCACGTTAACAAAGAAAGCAGCCACCCTGGTGACTGCGGTGTCATTCACGGAGGGAAAGGGAGCCCGTGGCCATGGTCATCACCCATCCCTCCGGGCGCCTGGTTATCTCCTGCTTCCCACTCTAACTGTGCTTGCTCGTGCCCATTAAGCATCTACAGTGAGGATAAAGGATCTGTAGATTCTGCAGCTCAGGAAAGACCTTGGATCTTTGGTCATGAAAAGCAGTGCTGGCGGCCTTCCTGGTGGGAAAGAGAAGAACAGTGTGGGAGGGACTTACTGTCCCCCATCCTCCCACCATTCTCCAATAGCACCTCATTCTTCGATCCACACTGCTGATGTTTCCTCGATTTTAGTAAAATGTTATATGCAAAAGAAGCTTACGCTTCCCACGCCTCCTAACTAAATTGTTCTGCCCAGACCTCTTCTCTAAACGCCAGACATTTTCGAGCTCGACTGGAGGAGGGTGGGAGAGAATGGGATCCTGAGGACTGGCGCCTAGCCCCATTTGCCTACTTACTCATTGCTTTGTGATCAGGAGAACCTGTCTGGCCTCCTTTCCTCAGACACAGAACGAGCGGCAGGAGTCTCTGATGTCCCCTCCAGACCTAAGCCACAGAGGCTCCGTGGGACAGACAGACGCCCGGGGAGCAATCTCTCAGCACCCGGCCATGTGCATTCAACCCCAGACTCTGAGGTTCCCTGAAGTCAAGACTGTCTTAGCCCTCAGGCCAAACAGTGGTGACATGCATGGAAGCGCCTCAGAGGGCTGATTTCAGGGGCCAGGGGCCGGAGATACCAGGAACCCCCAACGGGACCAGAGTAGAGTCCCACCGTGATCGGGCTGGCTTCAGATCCCTGCGGATGGCTTCAGCCTGACGGCTGGGACTTGGGGAAGCCGAGGGAGAACTCGGGACGATTAGAAGAAGCTGACCTGTTCTTATCATGCATTTTCCTGCTTAGGACCTTTCGCCGGAGCCTAGCTGCTTCTAGGATAAATTTTAATTCCTTTCACTCAGGTCTCTAACAGAGTGCTACCCGATCTGCTCCTGCTTCAGCCCGCAGCCTCGTTTCCTATGGCTCTCTCATGTCTGTGTGTCCTTCGGCCCATACTATGCTATCTTTCGGTCTCTGCAGGAACCTGTGGTTTCTCCCTCTTAAAAGTGAATCATACCAGCTAATTCTTTTTAGGTGCTTTTCTGTGCTGGGCTCAGTGCTCAGCATTTTACACAGTGATCTTATTCTAGAATGTAAGCGGGGGCTCACCTGACTTGTACACAGCTCTTGGCACATTCTAAGCATTCAAGAATGTTTATAAAAAGTTCCTCACTTTCCTTTTTTTCTTTTGATGCAGATATAACGTACATAAAAGTGTGCCAACTGTTACGTCTACGACTCACTGAATTTTAGACCGTGGACACACGCATGGAACCAGCAGCCAGGACAAGAAGCAAAATAACCAACGCCTGCAGACACTTCCCGGTCTATCTACTCCCCTGGGCCCCTTCCTAGTCACTTTTCTGCCAAGAGTGACCACTAGCCTACTTCAGACACCAGAGATGAGTTTTGCCTGGTCTTTGGCGTTGGCATACCAGAATCGTATTTGTGTCTGTATTGCTTTGTGTGTATGAGATGGATCCATGTTACTGTCTGTAGAGTGGGTTCATCTGAACGTGCCACGGCATTCAACACATATTTAAGTATGGAATGGAAACAGGTAATTCACAAGGAAATACAAACGGTTGGCAAACATGAGAAACGATGACATCACTCTAACTAAAGATATCTAAATTGCAAAGAGATGCAATTTTTCATCTATCAGACTGACCAAAGGTTTGATAAAGCTCAGTGTTGCTGAAGATGTGGGGAAACAGGGGCAATTGTACATTACTGAAGAGAATAAAAATGAGCAAAACTCTTTGACAGGACATTTAGGGAATATCTACCCCAATCCTAAATATATTTACCCTTTGACTTAGTATTTTCACGATTAGGAATCTACCTATGGATATTAGCCCAAATACTTCAAGATGTATGCACCTAGAGGCTCACTATGACATTGCCTTTCAAAAAGGTTATTTATTTATTTGAGAGAGAGAGAGAAAGAGAGAGACTGTGTGAGTGGAGGGAGGTGCAGAGGGAAAGAATCTTCAAGCAGACTCCCCACTGAACGCGGAGCCCAACATGGGGCTCGATCTCACGACCCATGAGACCATGACCTGAGCCAAAACCAAGGGTCAGATGCTTAACTGACTGAGCCGCCTAGGTGCCTCATGACATTGTTTTTTATAGCAGAAACCTGGAGAGAATCTGAGTGTCCATCAACAGAGGATTCTGTATATACTTGCTGAGCTCTAAAGATTTTTTTGGTTGCATACACTAACACAGTTTTCCTCTAGGGAGCAAGCTGAGGGTCAGAGCAGAAAACAAGGATGGAGGAAGGCTTTAAATTTAATTTTATACCTTTCTGTGTCATTTACATTTTCTTTTCTTTTCATTTACTTATTTTTTTTAAGTACACGCCACGCCCAGCATGGAGCCCAACACGGGGCTTGAACTCAAGACCCTGAGATCAGGACCTGAGCTGAGATCAAGAGTTGGATGTGTAATGGACTGAGCCACACAGGCACCCTTTCTGTGTCAATTACATTTTAAACATGTGCTTGTATTACTAGTTTAAAAAGGTAAGATATGCAACCTCCAAGATTTTTTCACCAATTACCTTCCTGTCTTTCCTTTTCTGCACTAAACTGTAGACCTAGAAGCCTATATCCACTGCTTTCCATTCCCAGCGCTGATTCACAGCTCAGATCCTTGATTCTGCCTTGTATCCTCCCTACCAGCAAGCAACTCTTGTCACCATCTCCAGTGCCTTTTCCTCAGTCCCCTCCTGCCCCCTCTGTAGCATGTTTCTGATGGCCACATTCTCCTCTCGAGCTGTCTCTCCCTTTGGTTTCCAAAACATTGTATTCTTCTGTTTCTCCTCAGGTCTAGTTTGGGTGAGCATGCTGTATTAGTTTCCCATAGCTGCTGTAACAAATTACCACAAATTCCGTAGCTTAAAAGAACACACATTTATTCTCTTATAGCTCTGGAGGCCAGAAATCCAAAATGGCTTTCCCTGGGCCAGAACCAAAGCCACACGCCCTTGGAGGCTCTAGGAGAAGATCTGTTCCCTGCCTCTTGCAGCTTCTGGTGGCTGCTAGCACTCCTTGGCTTGCAACAGTATCCCCCCATGTCTACCTCTGTGGTCACACTGCCTTCTCTTTTCTGTGTGTGTCAAATCTCCTTCTGCCTGCCTCTTATAAGGAGACATGTGCTTCTAGTTAGGATCCACCTGGATAATCCAGACTACTCCCTGCATCATCTCAGAGTGGATAAATCAATCACACCTGCAAATCCTTTTGCCCACTCAAGCTAACATTTACAGGTTCCAGGAACTAGGATCTGAAATCTCTGGGGGCCATTATCAGCCTACTCTGCATGCCTTCTAATTTCCTTTGTTCATCCCAAATCTCCTTCCAGGCCCTCTGATTTCCACCCCCAACTATGTGCCGTGCATTTCCCTTGTCTTCATTCACTCTCACTCACTGGCTGGCTCATGACCTTAATTCCTGACCATGAGTACCGCTCCCAATTCTATATCCATGGCTCTGACCCCTTTTTGTCGGAGATGCACACCCAGGTTTCTAGCTGCCAACTCGATTCCTCTACCTGGATGATCTGGAATTCCCCTGCCCCCCACATCTCCCCCAGTAGATGTCCTCGTGCCTGCCACGTCACACCTTGAAGCCACCCACATTAGTGTCCTTCCTGCCCATCAACCGGCAAGTACCACTTATGTCCCTCGGTGCTGTGATCCGAATGTATCCTCTCCCCACCCAAATTCATGTGTTGAAGCCCTAATCCTCAATGTGATGATGTGGCGATTGAGCTTAAATGTGGTCATGAGGGTGAAGGGCCCGTGATGGGATTAGTGCCCTTTAAGAAGAGGAAGAGACACCAAGAGTTCTCTCTTGGTTCCCCTCTGTCTGTCTGTCTGTCTCTCTCTTTGCCACTGAGACCCAGCAAGAAAGTGGTTGTCTGCAAGTCAGGAAGAGAGGATCCTCACCAGACACTGAACCTGCCAGCACCTTGATCTTGGACGTCCCAGCTTCTTGAACTGTGGGAAATAAATATTTGTTGTTTAAGACACTTCCCTGATAGTATTTTGTTATAGAAGCCTCAGCTGATTAAAACACTCATGGTTCCTTGCATCTGCCTCTTCCTCTCCTTTCCCAAGGCAGACCCTCTGTAGTCATGGCTTGGTTTCTAAGGCTTCCCTATATAAATTACTAGGTGCATTTCCCCAGAATTTCAGCTGGATTTGACTTAACATCGCCAATGAACAGGTAAGCATTCAGAAAGCAAGTGCAAACCACTCCTGAGAGTTCATAAACCCACACGCTGGCAGGCGATAGCTACGTGGTGATGATTTATAAGAGTTATATGAATTTTTGAGGATTATTTATATCGTTTAGAAAGACTGAGTATTCAAAAGTGCATACATCTAACTACACGTAGCCTAAAAAGTCGATAAGATCTAAAAAGTTTGAATTAAAATGCAGCCCACAATTTCTGCAGCATGAAACAATATTACTCTATGTGTGTTCCATTTTAACTGTGAGATGGTGCATAAAGCTATATGTTAATAAGAATAGTATGTGGGGGCGCCTAGGTGGCTCAGTTGGCTAAACATCTGCCTTCAGCTCAGGTCATGATCCTGGAGTCCTGGGATCGAGCCCCACATCTCGCTTCCTGCTCAGTGGGGAGTCTGCTTCTTCCTCTCTCTCTACCCCTCCCCCTGCTCCTTCTCTCTCTCTCTCAAATAAATAAATAAAGTCTTAAAAAAAAAGAAAAGTATGTTTTGGACATCTATTTATTTAGTTAAATAACTGCATGTGATTTTGAGGCTTTATCAGCCTGATCAAGCATTTACAAGTGCTGAATCCCGGTAAAAACTCAGAAACTCCAGAAGCGACGAAATATTAGTGAGCTTAGATGCACCGAAGTCTGAAATGAGACTGAGAGGAAGGCATGCAGGGAGAGATGGTGGTGGACAGAGTGGTGGATGTCATACCTGGCGCACTGGAATCACGGGGGGCCCAGCTCAACCTTAACCACTGTCCCCACACCCCACACCTCTGGTTTCTCCCATACAAATCTTCCTTCCACATTAAAAAAAAAAAAAAAAAGCCATTTTCTTTCTCTTTAGCCTTTTGGATGTCCACAGACAAAAGTTTGACCAAATCTACTTTATACTTTCTAAAACCGGTACGTCATTACGGACGGCTACGTATTACTGTCCTAAGAACTCACTGACCTCGGCAAGTACTGTACCTGAAAATGAGCCCATAACATGTGCTTGCAATGAAACTCACGAATATATAAATGAGTGAATGAAGCCAGCCTGGGTTTTTGAGAAAATAACTATTCGGATCGGTTTGGCCAGGATAATGTACGTTCATACCTAACAGGTCTCTTTGCTTCTAGTCTTCCCCCTGCTCTCATCCAGATGGCCTGGAGAGGGACCTTGCCTCAAGTTTTGCTACTCAGGGTGGGGTCTGCGAAGAGTGGTGGCACCATCGTCTGGGAGCCAGTTAGACGTGTAGGATCTCGGGCCCTGCCCCACACCTACTGGCTCAGAGCCTGCATTTTAACAAGATTCCAGGCGATTTGGGCGCACACGAGTTGCAGGAAGCACTGTGAGCTTTAACACAAATCTGACTGTGCCTTTCCCCAGCTATAAACCCTTCAAAGGCTGCTACTGTCTCGGGACACAACCCGAGCTCTTGGCCTGACATTCAAGGCCTTCAGTGACTCAACCTCCATCTACCTTTCCACCTGACATCCCAACTCTTGCCCTGGTATCCCTACACCCCAGCCACACCTAACCCTTCGTGGCATCCCAGCCCTGCCCTCTGAGCCTTTGCTTATGAGGTCAGTGATGCTGCCGTGGCTATGTACGTATCCAGACGGCCAGCTTTGACAGTCACCTTGACCTCCATCTCCGCTACAAAGCCTGTTTGACGAAATCCGGACAAAGAGTCGTATCCACAGTGCCCTCATCTCCGCAAAGCTGTGTCTAGATGCCCAAGGGAACTTTGTACTTTTTTTTTTTAAACTATTTTACCCTTAAGTTGTTACTTATGTATAATTAGCTTATAAAAGTCACTGGAAGTATGAAATCTTACCTGATAAACTTTGCCAATATTCTGTAGTGGGGACTCAATAAATAGCTTATTAAATGCTTGGATCTATGGACATACATCTGAATACATGAACAAATGAGTCTATTAGTGCATATATGTAAATCCCATGCATCAGAAAATGAAAGCAATTCTTGAATTTATGGTATTCGTTCTAGGCTGTACTCAGGTATCTACCCTAAAAGTTCTTAAAGGGGCACTTCTGGAAAAAAGAGATTTCTAACTCACACAAACATTTAGCTACATCTGAGGTAGCTCAGGAAAGCAATAACATCATTTTCATATCAACAAAAGAAAATTTTTATGGTAGTTGTACAGGGGATATGAGAAACACTGAGTCAAAATGAGCCAGTTTCCAGCACAGGGCAAGAAGTTTTATTCAAAAGAAGTAAATTATGGTCCTTTCTGCAGTTAAATTTTTCACCAACGTGAGATGAATAAACTCCTTCTGGAAATTACTCTTATGAAATTACTTCTTCCAGCACACTTAATAGTATATTCTGGTGCCCCTGAAAAATTAATTAACCTTACCTGTAACAACCTAACCCCTAAACCATTTGCGGTGTTTTTACCGTGGGTCAGGTTAATCTTCTCTACCTTAATTTACATCTAAGTGAGGGTGGTCTAAATTACACCGGGGCCTTTTGGTCGCTGGTACTTTGCCTTGTGCCATTTCTTTAGATGACATTCTGCTCATGTCCAAACACATGAATCTTTTTTAAAATGGCAAACCTCTGAGATTACCAGGGAGAACTTTGCAACCTTTTTTGGGGGGGAGCAGGGAGTGGGGGGAGCGAGGCTGCTGCTATCCTTAGAGGTCAAAACACGGCAGCAAGTGGGGGATGGGCAAGGCTGTACTTCTACTGTTTGGCCCTAACAGGGATTTATTTTTTTTTCTGAGAAAGTCTGGATTTTCAGAGCCTAGGGAACATCAGATACAGGGGCCAGGCTCCATCTAGGATTAGATCATAGGTCAACAGCAAGATTTACCAACCCTCTCCTCCCTTTGGTTATCCAAAAGGTATCTAAAGTATACTCAAGTCATTATCAGGAGACAAAGACAAGTTGCTGGAAATGCCAGGACTGCTGATCTGCTAGGACCTCTGCTACTTGCTGTGGGAAAACTCCTCCTTTAACTCTGTGATTCTGGAATGTTAACTCTTGAGCTGCAAGAAATTTCGTTCTCCTTTGAGAACACTTACAGAGCACTGCCATTTCCATAAAAGGATATTTGAGCTCGGCATGGGAAAATATTATTAGAAAATAATAGTAATTATTCTGTGCTGTTTTACAAACAGAATTAGTATCATTAATACGTATTAATAACAAAACACATATCAATAATGAGGAGGCAATCAGCCGATACAAACGCATTATGACACAAATAGTAGGGAAAGCAGAAATATTTTCTCGAAAAGATGAAGAAAAAGTAGTTCTTTGTAGAAAGACTGTTAGTCTCCTAAAAATGTGTCACCCTCCCACATTGGCCCAAAGGGGACATTCGTCTTCTTTTGTTAACTGATCTCTGCGGGGCTTTGTCCTCCCAAGTGTGAGCTTCTTTCAGTTGGAATTAATCAGAGACGCGGCGGTGATGAGACCATCCCAGCGGCTGCCAGCCACTCCACAAATGCTTCCTTGTTCCCACCCGCACTGGCGAAGGACGGGGTTGGAACAATGAGAGCTAATGATGGAGCTCTGGAAGCTATCATTTTGAATCAGGCCATTACGTATGCTACCCTCGTGAAAATCAAGCCTGGCTTATGTTCCCTTTCAGCTCAGGGGGCCCCGGACCCACCCGGGGGCTAAACAAGCCCAGGGCAGACAGAGGGCTTCGGGTCTCCACGTGGACCCTGGATGCTGGCGCGGGATGGCCATCAGCCAAGGCATGTTCCAGACTGCGTGGGGGGCCATGGCACGTTACAGGCCAGGCTTGCAAAAAGCCACATGCTGCTGCCTGGAAAGACCCAGCCTTGCCTTCTGGCCAGTGTGAAACCCACCTGAGTCAGGCACTCTCTCCGAGAATTCTCCCTGCATATGCTTGGGGATCCTCTCTGTGGAAATCCCAGACCTGTCCTAGTCTTACCATTCTATGTACTAGTGTGAGGGATTGAGACAAGCTCCAAAACATAGCTGAAGAGATGCACGAGTGAGCCTGTTGGAGCCCAGCTCAGATCAGCAGACCTGCTCATTGGATCCTAAGACTCATGATACATAATACACAGTAGTTGCTTTCAGTTAAGTTTTGGGGTGCTTTGTTACACGATGGTAGCAACTGATTTGACTAGTTAGTACAGTATGATAACAAGCACAGTTGTTAGGTTAGATAATCATCAGGTTAGAAAGATAGGGTAGGCCAGGTAGCAGGGCTGCGATTTTAAGTGGAAGACAGTTGGGAGCCATTAGAGATTTCCGAGCAGGGTACACACATGTTGGAGAACAGCGCTCCAGAAGCTTTATCCTACAGCAGCAAGGGGAAGGTGGGAATGAAGTAGGGAGAGTCTAGAAGACAGGGAAACTGGGACAGAAGCCATGCCAAGGAAGTAAAGAGGGCTGAACCCAAGCCAGAAGTGGTAGGAATGGGGGTGTGAGAAACTCTGAAGAAAGAGTGGCCACGGCCCAGATATGGATGGGGAAGGAAAGCTGACAGTGGTCAAGGTTGACTCCAGAGGTAGCTGGGTAGCTGAGAGAGTGACAAAAAAGGGAGGAAGCATGGAGAGTTGGTGACGTCATACCTGAGAAGTCCACAGAATATTTAGGTGGTAAAGTTTGCACTTTGGGAAATCAGGGACTGTAGCTCTGCAGATGGCACCCAGTGGGGGAAAAATATTTCGAGAATAATTTCGTAGAGGTGACGGTTGCAGGCGTGACTCAGAGCAAGAGAAGATGGAGAGAAAATACGGAAACCAAAGAAAGAACCTTGGCACCTGCATGTTGGGTATATTAGTTACCTACTGCTGTGCCACAAATTACCTCGAAACTTAGCAGCTGCAGACTCAGGAGCCTGGGAGCATTTTATCTGGGTGGTTCTCACTAGTGGTCACCCATGAAATTGTCATCAAATGTTAACCAGGGCTGCTGTCCTCTGTAGGCTTGACCGGGGCTAGAGAATCTGCTTCCAAGATGGCGCACCCAGGGGCGCCTGGGTGGCTCAGTGGGTTAAAGCCTCTGCCTTCTGCTCGGGTCATGATCTCAGGGTCCTGGGATCGAGCCCCGCATCGGGCTCTCTGCTCAGCAGGGAGCCTGCTTCCCTCCTCTCTCTGCCTGCCTCTCTGCCTACTTGTGATCTCTTTCTCTCTGTCAAATAGATAGATAAAATCTTTAAAAAAAAAAAAAAAAAAGATGGCACACCCAAATGGCTGGTGGCTAGAAGGCCTCAGTTTCAGACCACATGAACAACATGTGGGACCACTTGGGTATCCTCAAGACATGGAAGCTGGCCGGCTTCCTCCAGAGAGAATGACCCAAGACAGAGAGAGCAAGGAAGACCCCATATAATATTCTTTTCTGACCTAGCCTAGGAAGTCACATACTATCACTTGTGCTGTATTCTATCAGTCACACAGATGAACCCTGAAACGATGTGGAGAGGAATTTATAAGACCATGAATACCAGGAAGTGGTGATCATTTAGGGTCATATGGGAAGCTGGCAATCACACTGAGGGTAGAAAAAGAAGACAAACAAAACTTAGAAAGTGGGAGGGATAGTTTAGCTGGGGAAACATGACTGTCGCATGGAAAGACAGCTGCCTCTCACACTTGTGGGATCCTCTGGCACCCTAAATGGGCCTATGATCTCCTTCAAAACACTCTGCCTCCAGAAAGTGTGCTGGTAGAGGAGGACCTTTTATTCTCCTTTCAACTGACTCCCAGACCACTTCCCCTGTGCCCGGCAATGTACCGAGATCTCCCGGAGGTTGGCACCACCATCTCGCTAGTTTATAGGTAAGGGGATCGGCAGAAGTTACTAGTCCAAATTCTCAGAGCCAACACAATGTGGGGGTGAACTATGAGCCTGAGCTGTTCAAATCCTGAGCCCTTTCTCTTAACCTCTATGCCACTGTGCTGAGCACAGAGGCCTGTGTTCTTCTGCTGGAAGCTCCAAACAACACAAACCCGTATAAGCAACAAGAGGAATGCAAGGGATGACCCCACAGTGCCCCAGAAGCTACCGGAAGGGGAAGAACTGATATCCACTGAGCCTCGGCTCTGTGCCAGGCACAGGTCAGGCAGAGACAGAGAAATCGAGGTGTGCTTACCATCCTCGGAATTTGCTTTGTTCTCAGTGGGCTGCTCAATGAACTTCAGCAGTGGGGATCTTGATCTCTGTATGGTGGGAAGAGCAGGGTCGCTGAACAGTATGGTGTCCTTTCCCCCTGTCATGGAAAAGGGGAAAATGACATATATCACCAGTGGATTTGTGGTTACGTTCACCCCACACAATGGACTGGCTATTTGGGTGAACAAGGAACTTTCTTCAATCATAGGTAACACTATGGAAGGGCAATGGCCAGCGGGTCCCTTCTGTGGTGTGAGGACCAGGCAGTGAGGTCCAGGGCCAGTCTGTGAGTCTGCTCAGGACATGGCCGCCCACCCAATGCCGCCATGAAGGAGTAACCTAGTATGTTGGCCAAAATCCGAATGGCTTTGATCTGGGTGAGACGATAACAGGCATAACCACAGCAGAGGGCCAAGGAGTGTAGCCTTTGGAGCCACACTACAGGGTCTGTGTCCTGGACTCCGTCCCTTGCTAGCTGGCTGACCTCAGGCAAGTCACTCACCTCAGAGCCCTCATCTGTAAGATGAGGAAGAAGGACAGCACCCACCTCACTGGGCGGTGGTGATGAAATGAACCGATTAATGTAAAGCCCTTAAGCATTTCACTAGTGCTCAGTAAATGTCCCAAGCTGAAATTATTATCTTATGGCGTAGACAGCACTGCCATATACGCTACCTTTGATTTAATTCAATGTGGTCATTTGGATTGAGTAATGACTCTGTTATAAGGCGGGTAGTATCAGGTCCCCAAAATTGTCACAGCTAAACTTTCACTTAGAACATGTAGTTCCATACCAACCAAACCCTTGTATCTATTTG
Organism: Potos flavus; assembly: GCA_028534135.1. Classification (NCBI taxonomy): domain Eukaryota; kingdom Metazoa; phylum Chordata; class Mammalia; order Carnivora; family Procyonidae; genus Potos; species Potos flavus. The sequence continues at coordinate 159,943,657 of CM052899.1, read as the reverse complement.
GATGAACTCCTCCAGTGGATGGAGAGGCTGAGGGAAAGAAGACCATTACAACTCTATTGTAGAGGCCATGGAAAGTTCTGGAAGTCAGGAGTAGGAAGTGCGGCTCTGAAATGTGGGCATCGTGAACACAGACACACAGACACAAAACACGGGGACATAAAGGGAGCCTGCCCAGTGGTCAGGAGAGCACAACAAGCAGGATTTGACCCCAGACTTTTGTCCATGAGGCCTTGCCATTCCCTTGGTGGGAACCGCAGTGCCCAAAATGTAAACCCCATAGGCTGGTGGGCCCAGCCTATGCTTGAGCCTTAGCCATCTAACTTTGAGTAAGACCTTTTCCAAAGCCAAGCTCCTAATCTCTCTGGGGCTTGGATCAGGGGCCCCAAAGCTCTGTGATTTTACTTGGTTTCAGGTTCAGTGGACACAGAATGGTATTCCTGTAAAGTCGTTCCCACCTTTAGGTGAACCAGGTGAACCCTGGACTATACCCCTGAGCCCTTGGTTTGTTCACAATACCATCTTCCCATTAGGGAGCTTCATTTCCAAGACTGTAGGAGAGAGTCTGCCATGTAGTAGGTGCTTAGTAAATAGCCAGTGAGGATCTGAATACATGGGTGATGGGATCTTGGGGCTCCTGATGTCGTGGTGGGCACCGGTGCTCAGGGCTGCCTCCAGCAGATGGAGTAGGTTGTTAGCAGCACCAGCACTCTGGGCTCATCCCAGAAGAACAGACGTCTGATAGGAGCCGACCCCAAAGCTCTCCACCAGCACGGCTATTGTCTCACGTGAAAAAAAAACAAATCTTCAGAAACATAGTCTGGAGAAGGGTCCCAAAGAGAACTGTAGATCTACAGGTTGGGATATTGTTAAGAAGCTCTCAGAAAGAAAGAAACACAACCGGGTCTCCCTCTGTACTGTGAAGATACAATGTGGAAACGCTTTGAGGGACTAACGGTTCTAATGAACCCAGAGCAGACGCCTCTGTGTAGACTTCCTTTGTTTTTCTCAACCGAGGCAACAGCTACTGTCCTCAGGTCAGGAGAGACTGCATTTCTTGAGCCGTCTTTCTCTAGCCGGTAGACTTGGTTGTTCTCGCAGGAAGAGGCACACTCTGCCCTCTGTGTCCCAACCAGCCTTCCAAGTCTCTTGTGGCCTCGTGGCTGAAGAATCAGAATTATGGGAAGAGCAGGGAGCTGGCCTCAGCCGAGGGACTAAGGTGGCCTAAGGGAGGCCCTCAGTCCCTCCTGTCATGAGGGATTCTCTAGGGTGCAGGGCGTCCCTGGTCCCCTCCGGCCACAGAGCACCGTCTGTTCCCTAGTAGCTCCCCCAAAATGCTGGAGCCAGCACCATGAAACCTCCAAGCATTCGTGAAGGAAGCCAGAGCATGATTCGTCCATGGCCAATCAAGGTGGGGGTCGGGAAACAGCTGAACACTTCCTGAAATTCCTGCCCTAATCTGAAGGTAAAATGGCAAGATTTGGTCATTCTTGCAAAGTGATTGTTGAAGGATTCAAAGTCCTCCTTGGAAGCCTGTTCTATTGTTTTTCTTTCTTTTTTTTTTAAAGATTTATTCATTCATTTGACATAGAGAGATCACAAGCAGGCAGAGAGAGAGGGGGAAGCAGGCTCCCTGCCGAGCAGAGAACCCGATGCGGGGCTCGACCCCAGGACCCCGAGACCATGACCCGAGCCGAAGGCAGAGGCCCCAACCCACTGAGCCACCCAGGCACCCTGTTCTATTGTTTCTAAGTCTGGATTCCATCTATGCTGATGAACATGAGCTCTAATCTGATAGTCGGCTGTCTCGCGGTTTCATTCTGGTGCCTCGTCTGGAGGAGGAGGGGTGGGGCGAGGTGACCCACGAAGAGTCAAGTGGCAGCCAGCAGCCGAGGCAGAAAGCCACACAGGCAGGCCCTTCTGCTTGCGGGGCACTTGAGTGTCCAGAAACCTTCCCGATTCCCTGGGACACGGCATCCTTCCTCCCCTTCTCCCAAATGTACCAAGTACTTTCAAAATGCACATTTTCCTCCTCAGTCGGATGCTTCCAGTGGAGAAGAGAGAATTAAAATGAAAAACTTAAAGAGCGAGGCGCTGTGCTTGCCAGGTTTTTTTTTTTCTGGCTTTCAGTGTTTCTTTTTAGAGCAGGAGAATATCCAGGAAACCTCCCCTTGGAGCCCCCAGGCACCACTCTCCCTGCAGAGGCTGGCGAAGGGCCGGGGGACTGAGGCTGGTGTGTGGGGGTTGTTATTTCCTCCTAGGGGACCAGGTCCATTGTCCCCCCTACCCTACCTTTCTCACAGGAGCCCCATGCCTTCCCACCTCTTGGGAACTGATGAAACAGTATGGGATATGCTCTGCTGTCCAGATGATTTCTCCACGCAGACTGTGGCATTTGTCAGACTTGCCTACTTCCCAGCAAGATCACAAATTTTCCCCAACTCTATTGAACAACATCGAGAACTACATATTTGTTGGCTGAGAGAGTGAGGAGGGAGGGGAAAAAAGACTCAAAGAATACTCATCGCATGCTCAAAGTCCAACAGCAGTTCTGTCTCAGAGTAAGGCAGAATTCACCACTGCCCTTCGGAGTCTCAGAGGAGACTGTTCTGGCTTCCAAATCTTTCTTCTCCAGTCCCCAGCTGATCTAACCCCCCCACCCCAATTCCTTTCTTCTCTGAACTATAGTTCCCCAGCACAGGTGGAAAAACACGAGTTCTAATACCTACCTCTGCATCCCTTCGGTATCCTCTCATTTCCTAAACCTTTGTTTTTTCCATCTGAAATGAGGGGATTAGACTAGATCAGGGAAGAGGAAACGTCTTCTCTCACACGTCAACTCTAACCAGGCAGGGCTTTCTGGAAGGCCAGCGTGGACATCTGTTCTGAGGGCCACATGTGAGGGCAGCATGCAAGAGCCATGGGATGGATTAGTAATGTCTGCCACTGACGTGGGAATGGGTGTTTTGTAATATACACCAAGTATGTACCATCCCTGAACTCTTTGCTCTCAATTCTCCTTTCGGGTCTGATGTTTGATGACCCTTCACCTTCTTCACTTACACCCCAACACCTTTATCACCCGACACTTAATTATATATCATTTTGTGCTTTCTTCTCCCTGCTAGATGTGTATGCATCTTGCTTCCCTAATGGGACTATGGATTCTTGGAGGGGGCATGACTAGAATGCCTGATACAGAACTGAATTCACAAAGCTGATGCTCAAAAAGGTATCAACACACTGATGGACTGATTTTTTGAAGAAGACACTGATCCTTTCAGATGCTAGTAAATAAAAGCGAGCTAGCAACTCTGTGAAACTACCGGGACTCAGTCCCCGCCTGGTGGCTGAAACACTGACATGGCTTCTACCTAGGGAGAGGAAGAGGAAGAGGAAAAATGTGGAAGAGAAGGACGAAGAGGCAGAGAAGAAGAAAGGACAAGGAGGAGGTGGAGGAAGGAGAGGGAGGAGGAGGAGAATACACTGCCCTTGCTCCACTATTTGGTAGATTAATTGGGGACCACAATACAATGAGCGGTGGAAGGGGCTGATTGGATTGATACTGCAAGAGGCCCTTCCCTTCATATTTCTCACTGTGGCTTAAAAATGATCGCAAGGTGGTGCCTCATTGTGAATCCTTCACAAGGGCAGCAAAGCGATGCTCTTTCCCTTACATCAACTGTACCAGGTCTGGGGGGTTCCCCCCCTTGTCCTGTACTCCCACTCTGTGTCTGCGTGGAGACCAGATACTAGAACAAACATGGTCATGGCATAAAAGCCATTTAGCCGGGTCCCTCAAAGCTCATTTTACCATTGAATATTTGCTTGGTACTAATTGAATTCTCGCTTTCAATGGACTGTTCTAATCAGAAAAGTGCAATGATACATAGAGAATGCATTTCTATCTATTTACATGCAGGGACGATATTAATGCACTGCTGATATTAGCCACAAACACAGATATTTGAAATACAACATACTCCCGAATCCTACTGAAACATTGTAGCTCAGGCCTTCAGGCAGCAAAAAGGAGGAAAGAAAGAATTGTTAATGCATAATAGCCATTCCAGCCCAGACCAAACAACACCGGAGAGAGAAAATTCTCGGCGTTCCTCTACTTATTCACGTTCATCTTTTTTACATACGTTGTAGAAATAAAACCCGTGAAATTTCACTAAGTCATTTGGAGGGAAAAAAAAAAAAAACAGCAAAACTCCAGTGCGTGCCCAGAAATAGCAATCTGACTGCACAAATAAACGATAAATTTGCCTGGCTGTATTGAAATTCAATGCAATGAAAGAAAGGCCTTCAAAGAAGATAGGGTTTTAACCGCATCAAAAGGTTTTTGTGCAAAATGGATCATTCAAATCCTCAGAATGGCACTTGCCACTAATTAGTTCTGTTAGGTCTTTTGACATCAAGTTCAAGGAATCTCTGCTAAAACTTCCAATTTATGAAACACACTTACAGGCAACCTAAGGCAGCTCTTCAGATTACATTAAGGGAATGTGTTGTTGTCCATGTCCCTGTGGCAATTTTCATTTCTTGAACATTACGGGGCAGTGACTGATACAATTCAAGGGTAGAGGAGGCTGGTTTGTGCAGAAAGGTTAAGTAACTAAAAATATATGTGCAATGTTGCTTCCAGGGAAAGAGGAGGGGGTGGAAAATGATAAATACAAGTTTCTGGAGAGTGTAAGGGGAATAGATGATGGGGGTCACACAAAGGGGGTATTTTACCAAGACAAACAGGATAAATATAGCTAATTAAAGTGAAACATCAGAGTTTCCTCACAACGTGTACAATCATGGGAAAAAAAATCTCCAAAGGAAATTTTGATTTTCAAGTTGCATAAAATGGGATAGGGGAAGAGAGGAAAAGAAGGTTCTTATGCTCATTTTTATATTCATTTTTCGGAATGATAATTAAATAGAACAAATTTTTGTCAGTATATTTATTTTTAGGTATGATTCATTCATTTTTTTTAGGAATGATAATTAAATAGAACAAATTTTTGTCAGTTCTTATATTCACTTTTAGGATTGAGGAGTAAATTGAACAAATCTTTGTACATTCTTATATTCATTTTTAGCGATGATAATTAAAATGAACAAATCCTTATAAAATACCTAAGGGTAAAAAAAATGAAACAACTTACTCTATTCACAAAGGTGAAAAATTAAGCATATGCGGACACACACAATGACAATTTCTGAATTTAGGCTAGTAAAACTTCATAGTTTCACAGATGGGAACTTGCATATTTATATGAGTTTTTCTGATTCCCTCAAAATTGATGGCTTTTGTGTTTAAAGCATTTGTAGATTTTTCAACAATGATCTTCAAATAAAAGGATATTTAAAAAGTAGAATCTTCTTTGCAAATTAGGTGAAGGCTGCCTTTTAAAAAAAAAAGGGAAATAACTTTCATGAAGTTCTTCTTACCTGGAAGACTCCACAAACCAGAAACTTCCAGAGTTCTTAATTTTTTCTCCAGTTCAGCCACCCGATTCCCTAGGATTCTGGAAAACGGGAGAAAATGACAACAAATTAATGAGCATCTCATCAGCTCTTGGGGCTGTGAGCAAGCTACTCAGGGAGAACTTTCTAGAGTGCCCTGATAGAAAATGTTTTGAGACTTAAAGTATATGCAGAAAACAGTGTGTGTGCATGTGCAAAGAATATGTATGTATAATACATATCATATACACATTGTTGAATGTACATATGAAAATCTAAAGTGAATGATTAAAAAATATTAAATGTTGTCATTCAAGTGAGTCCTCTCCCACAAAGGTGGGGAAGCTAAACAAGTACTCCATCATTGCTCAAAAGTCTTACACAATTTCTGTTTGGGAATTGCTCGTTGCTAAAGATTATAATTCATTTTGAATACCCTTAGTGGTATCACACTTGATTTTTTGAGGGTGGATTTGAGTTCTGGAAACCACCAAGTCTAACCAATAAGATGGGTGAAAATGCATAGTAAAGTTGCTTTGAGTCAATAAAATAATAAGATCTGCCTTCCTCGACCTAACCTGTCTTACTGAGACCATATCCTTGATACCAAGCAGAATGCCCAGTTGATGATAGGTGTTCAGTAAACATATTTGATGAAAGAAAATGCTTTCTTTTTTTCAAGGCTTGCAATCATCTATGGACAGAACGAAGAAACAGGCCTTTCAAAAGAACTTCCAGCAATTGCAGAATCACTAGAAGAGTTATATTGCTTTCCAAGGTGACCATTCTGACGCACTGGGACATATAATTTCTGGAACGTGTATCTGAAAAGATTATATTGTTTACTTGGGAGTCAAACTTGTCTGAATGCATGGAAAGACATAAACGTGGGCATGTATTTCCCCTCTTCCACTCTACACAAAATTAAACCTAGTTGGGAAATGATTTCATAGTCATCTCAAAGTTGAATCACTTTCCATTGGCCTGGAAATTGAAAACCCAGTCTTTATACTATTTTGGGGATTTTCTTGGTGCTGCCATGTTAAAATGATGCAGAAATCACCTTAATAGCAAAGTTTCAATTCCTTTCAGCAGGAGAAATCAGAATGCTAGAATTGTTCTCTTACCTCTCTTTATATCCCGGAGATAGCTGCACACACCCACATACATACAAAGGCATGAATATGTATATATCTGCACATATATATATGGCTTTGGATTCATCCTAATTTTACCTGAATTGACTCGCAGCATCTTAATTAATATTCCCTTTGAGCTCCCAGAAAACTCTGACCTTACTATCTGTGGTTTTCTTCACCTAGGTACTTGGAGCTTTTCTTCTTTTCCTTAAGTCTTAAATTCTGCATAGTCTTTATCAATTACTTTCAATTTTCACCCTATTTGTTGGGTCTATTCTGCTTTCATGTCCCTGACCCTTCAATAAACAGCATTCTTTGTAATCTCGCTTTCAATATTTTGCTCAGACCTGCTGATCTGAGCTCCCTTTTCACCAGCTGATGGGTTTGAGATGCAATCACAGCAGAGTTCAGGTTGATGTCTATTTCCTAACGAGATCAGATCATCTGTGTGTGGCGGCCTCTTGGAAACAAAAGATCAGGCTTAGCCGTTCTGTGTGTGCTGAAGGATGCCATCAGAGCAACGTTCGAAGGCGTGGTGAAGAGACATTTGGTTGCTTTTTTTTTCCCCCTGACATCCCCGGATAACAGAGCTCCGTCTCCCAAAAATGGACAGAGGTGAATTTGCTGGTTCCCCATACTTTGAGGGACCCTGCCTGTTTGTCAGCGGTGCCTGCTCTCTTTGGCCTGACACAGGCATCTGATACAGAGCTGGAGGTAATAAAGTGGACCCAATGGGAATTGTGCTAGTAGTGATAGTAGCAATAACATTATCCAGAACAATAGCAACCCCACCACCGTTACCATGAACAGAGAAACTAATCTTCCCTGAGTCCTGGCTCTGAGTCAGAGCCCATGCTGAGCAGCTACTGAGCGTACATGATCTCATCTGACCTGACAAAAACACTGTATTATTATCCTTTTACAGATGTGGACTGTAAGGAACAGAGAGGGTAAGCAACCTGCCCGAGTGCACATGGTTTATCTCCAACTGTGTCTTTTGCCCACCCCAGTGCGCTCATCCAGCCCACTCCACTCCTCCCATTTGGGAAACAGAGGCACGGAAATTAGTTAATTTGACCAGAACCACAAGCAGGACTCAGCTGGTGATGACTCGGGATTTGAACCTGCAACTCCGTTTGCTGCCACGGTACACGCTCTTAGCCAACACCTCACAGGGGCCCTGAAAAACAAGCATGCTTGTGTCTGGAGCAAGACCTCTTTAAAAACCGTTCATAAATGAAATGTGGATGCAGCCGGGCTGGCCTGCACGACAGGGCCCAAGATTCTTCAAAGGACAGAAAGACTTCCCGATGGGCTTCACGCTGAACAAATATGGCGGGCGGTCCACGGAACGTGGGCTGGTGCGGCCCAGGGAGAGAGGGGAGCAGGCATCGAGGGAGGCAGTAAACACAGGAACAGGGTCCACTGGATTCCGTTTGACCAATTCGGCACACAGTTATTGAGGCTGTAGGGGATAATGAAGAGAAGCAGCCTGTGTCCCTGTATCTGAGGGACTAGAAGTCTGGTGGGAGACAGATGTGGACACACAGACACATGTACAGAGCCTGTCAAAGGTTTGAATAATATCGCCCAATCACCAATCTCCCTTACCCCTTGCAACAACTGATGAGGGAGCCCTTAATATGCTTCCTTTGTGCAAGAGGGAACGGAGATTCAGAGAGGTCAACTAACTTGCCCAGGGCGACGCAGCTGCTAAGTGGAGGGTCCGGAATCAAAACGTGGGCCTGAAGGCACACACGTACTTCAGCAAAACTACAGAGCGGAAGTGAAGTTAAATGAGAGCTGAATCCAGAGTGCTTCTGAAGGACTCAGATCATGAATGATCTTGTTGCGCTATTGAGAAGGGTGAGACGTTTCTACATCGGCAACAACAGCGAGGTATCGGAAGGCCTGAAGCAGAGGCAGCACGGTGATGTTCAGGGAAAGTATTCTTGGGGCAGAGTGGAGAATGGACTGGAATGAGTATGAGTAGAAGCAGAAGGGTGACGTCCACGTCAGTGATGGTAGTGGCCCCCAACAAGCCGGGGGGGGGTGTGGGAAGTCAACCGAATGGGGTAGTAGTACCAAGGTAGGTGAGGAATTTGAGGTGCCTACGGGATGTGCTTGGAGACAGTGGCCACGTGAGAGAAGGAAAGTCTGGGAACGCAGAGATGGGCATGGAGGCTGGGGAACAGGTCTGCTCACCAGCAGAGGGTGAGAAGTCAGAAGAACAGGACCCTAGAGTACCCCCTTGTCTAAGGCCAGAAAGGACTAGAGAGGCACAGCTGGACAGGGGAGAGGAGAGCCAGGCCACGTGGGGCCAGGAAGCTAAGGGGAGAGAGACCCAGGTGGGATGGTAGGGTCAGTATTGTCTTATTCTGGAAAGTGGTCACGTTGGATGAAAAAGTCCACCTAGAAGACGTGCCTGACCCTTGAGAGAGATGTTCTAGGACAGTGGAGGGGGGTGAAACCGAGAATCCAAGGGACAGGGCTGGGAGAAGCAGACTTGGGGCAACCAGAAGCAGCGAATACAGACGACTCTTTAAGTAGTTTAGCAGAGAATCGAAGGAGACGGCTAGGGCAGTAGCTTGAGGCATAAACAGGTTTGAGAGAGGATTTTTTTTTTTTTTGTAGGGGGGGGAGAGATTTTAAAATAAGGTTTTTTATTTAGCTACGGTTTGTTTTAGGAGGGATTTCAGCATATGTCTACCTAGAAGTCTAGGAAAATCCTCAAGATGTCCGGCCTCCAGACAGAGTTTCAGTAGTAGTTTCTGACAGTAACAATGTCATAGGGGATCTGCAAAGACAGAACCGACTCGGGAGATGGCCCACATTGTGTGTCCATCCTGCTCCCCAGACAACACAAGAGCAGAAATCCTCGAGTGAGGGTCCTTGGGGAGAGCCTGGTCCTCAAGACATGACTGTGGCTCTTTCCTGTCCCCCCTTCCAACCCCGGGTGGCCTTCTTTCGACTCCCTGCTCTGATCCATGACCACTCATGCTGCTCCCAATATCTTGAACTTCCAAGCCATTAACCTTTGGCCAGAGCGGGGGAGAGAGGTAAACAGTATCAGCATGGCAGGAAGGGCAGTGAAAGGCCACTGTGTCTTCATGTATCCACCACCATCACCAGCACCGGCACCCTACCACCGGCAAAGTACTGACTGGAAAACTAAATGGGGTATTCAGTAATACGAGATTTCATCACCTGCCTCTTCTATTACTGCTTTGCCACCTGTTGATAAGTCACAGGACGCTCATCCCTTCTTTAGCAATAGTCAGACAACTGCCAACTCTTCGGCAATGAGTACCTCAAGCAAATGCCCATTGATTGAAAATCCTCTCAAAAAATAAAGTCCCGTGTGGATCCATTAGTTTTTCAAGATGGCTCCCATTGGGCCTTCTCAAGGCGGGGTGAGTGTCAGGCGGCGGGAAGCCAGTAGGGGGAGCACAGGCTCACAGAACAGAATACCTTTATTCTCACTTAGAATGCTCCGCCAACACAAAACTATTATTTTAGTTACAAAAGGGGGATCACAGCAAGCAGACCAAATTCAGATTTTATTCCTAGCCCCCACTCCATTTGTTGTATAGTTTTTTTTTTTACATGCCCCCAAATAAAACATTTATTGAAAGTATGAAACCGAAGACCTTCTAAGTTTTAAAAATGGCAGATTAGGTACTTTATGTACTGATAGGAAGCAATCTTTAAGATCTATTGTTATGGGGGGAAAAGCAAGGTGCAGAACAGTGAAAAAAAAACCTTTTTTTGGTGAATACTAGCTACCATCTGTAAGAAGAAAGAAAGGAAGGAAGAAAGAAAGGAAGAGAGAAAAAGACAATATTTATACAAGTATACATGAGTATTTATATGTGTCTGTGGAAATGTGTTATGTTGGGACGCCTGGGTGGCTCAGTTGGTTAAGCGGCTGCCTTTGGCTCAGGTCATGATCCCAGGGTCCTCGGATCGAGTCCCACATCGGGCTCCTTGCTCAGCAGGGAGCCTGCTTCTCCCTCTGCCTCTGCCTGCCTCTCTGCCTACTTGTGATCTCTCTCTCACTCTCTCTCTGACAAATAAATAAATAAATTCTAAAAAAAAAAAAAAAAAAAAGAAAAGTGTTATGTTTATTTCCATATGCATCCTTGGAAAGGGATACATAAGAAATAAGGAACACTACGGTTCCTTCCATGAAGGGGAATTGGGTGGCTGAGAAATGGTAGTAGTTTAGAGACACATTGTTAACCTTTAAAATCTGAACCATGAGATGGTACAAAATTACTGAATAATAGTTACAAATGACAAGGTGCATTAAAACAAAATTAAACCTGAAAAAAACCAAAAACAAACAAACAAAAAAAACCAAAATTAAACCTGTTAAAACGAACAAGTCTGTTTCCCAACAGAGGGTGAGCGCCCGCAGAGCCTGGGGCGGGCTGGTCGCTGTAGGGTTAGGGCAGGGCAGGGGCTAGGAAATCAACGCGTCCTGAGAGGCGGGATCGTCAGGCTCACAGCCTGGGGTTCCTGAGTTCAGCAGGCAGCAAGACTTTGCTCGAACAGTTCTGCTTTTTCCTGAAACCCCTATTACACTATATGTTAACTAACTAGGATTTAAGTAGATAGTAGGGTGGGAACAAAGCAGAGGGGGCAGGGCGGGGGTGTACACTGAAGGCCGATAACAAGGACCTGACATATATACTGAGTCCATGAAAACCATAAAGAGTATCGAGGGAACAAGAAAAAGGATTAGAAGATGATTCCATCATCCATTCATTAAATAAGTGTAAGCACCTACAGTGGGCCCAGCACTGTCCTCCTTACTGGGAGGGAACAACGATTCTAATGGGACAGCTTCGACTTGCATGATGTGGAGGTCTGTTGAACATGAGTATGAGGAGGGTGGGCAGAACCCATTAAATATTTTTCAAGTCATGCTTTAAATGGCTGCATAATATTCTATCTTATGGATTTACTATAATTTTTTTTTTTTAAGATTTTATTTATTTTACACAGAGAGAGAGAGAGAGGGAACACAAGCAGGGGGAGTGGAAGAGGGAGAAGCAGACTCCCCTCTGAGCAGGGAGCCCAATGTGGGGGCTCGATCCCAGGACTCTGGGATCATGACATGAGCAGAAGGCAGACACTTAACAACTGAGCCACCAAGGCGCCCCCGGGTTTACTATACTTTTAACCAGTCTCCAACTTAAAAACATTGGTGGGGGGCATGTGGGTGGCTTAATTGGTTAAGCGTATGACTCTTGATTTTAGCTCCGGTCATGATCTCAGGTTTGTGAGATCAAGGCCTGCATCAGGCTCTACGCTCAGCATGGAGTTTGCTTGAGATTCTCTCTCTCTGCACTCATGCACTCTCCCCCTCTCAAAATAAAATAAAATATAAACAAAAACATTTGGGTTGTTTCTATTTTCTCCCCCCGTTATAAATGAATCCATTTATGTGAACCTGAGGGCATCATACCGATTTTTTTCTTTAGGATAAATTCCTAGATGCAGACCATGTGGGTCAAAGGGTACAAGCATTTTCAAGGGTCTTAAAACGTACTAAGGAGTGGGTGGCCCAGAGTCTAGATTCCTTGAATGTGAAGAGCTGAAGGGATACAGAGGAAACTGTCAACCTAGCAGTCGGAAATGTGGGTCCTGCTCTGGGTGGTGAGGTGGGTAAAAGAGTCTGAGAAAAGCCTGCAGAGAGTGAGAGGCAACGATGAGGGGAATGAAGCCCCCCACGTGGGGTAAGGAGAGCAGAAGGCCTGGTGGAGACCTGGGGTTGAAGCAAGGGGCATGGAAGTAATTGAGGGGATGAGGAGAAAGTCAGAGGGATCCAAGGAAAAAAGTGCAAGATGGGAATTGGGATGCAGAGAAATTGGAAAAGAAACAGACTCAGAAAGTGGCATTTGGGGGTACTGGAGACCTTCAAAGGGAGATGGCTGCGGAACATCTGGGAAGAGGTCTCAGGAGGTGTTGCAGCCAAGGTGGTCTTTCTTTCCTGCCCATGGCATCCCCTGGGGCTGGCTCAGATCCACAACCTAGAACCCTGATGTTCCCTCCAGAAAATCCCCCTGAATCTGCATCTCAGAACCAGTGCCTCCGAGTGATTCTGACATGGGCGCCCCCAGGAACACACTTTGAGGGGGTGGCTGTTGAAGAAGTAAAGGCAGCTTTCTTGTCCACAAAGATGCGGGGTGACTGGAATTCGGGGGAGCTGCAGAGCTGGGGAAGACTTTGGGGGTTCAGGGAGCTCCGTGTGGTTTCTGGGTGAAGAGGCAGAAGCCGGGGTGGGGGGGTCAGGAGCGGACTAGGTGGGATGAGTTGCTCACAGGGGAGCCGGGCCCAGAGGAGGGAAGATGGTGTGGACCAACAGGATGGTGGGCCGGTGTGTTTCCCAGAGCCAGGAGGGAGAGGGTGGAAGGCACTGGTTCCAGGGGAGGGTAAGTCTTGGGGTTCCTGGGAAGGAGAGTCTATTTTCTCAGGAAAAGAGCAGCTGAGGTTACCTGCTGAGAACAGACTAGAGTTTAGAAGACCTAAGAAGGTTTGAAAGAGCCCCAGCGGGTGCTTTAGAGGGAGTCTGTGAGGACAAAGAAGGCTCGTGCGGAACACTGCCGGCTGCAGGGGACTCTGTCTGGATAAAATAGACCTCGTACCTATTCTGGGGAGATTTCCATTTCTTCTCCCTCCCCTGAGAAGGCTCTGCATTTTAGCACCTGATTGTTTCATTCCTTGGTTAAGTTTTCTTTTAAAAGAATTTTAAAAACTTCTTCTGTCAATAAATTACCCTTGTCATCCCTCTGAGATTGCCCAGACTCCCTCCACTGCTCCCTGCCTTCTTTTATATATATCTTAATCTCCTGCGCGATCTTCCCTTCACTCCCGGCTTCTCTTTTTTCTATTTTGTTTTTACAATACTCTCAATCATTTTCCAGTTGCCTCTCTCCCTGTGCCCCTCCCCCTCGCCAAGACCCGCTCCCCTTCTTGCTGGAAGCCCCAGCTTTTCGGAGCCTGCTCACTTCTTCTATGCCTTCATTTTGGGGCTGCGTGTAGGTTTTATAAGCAGGACCAGTTACACAATTCTGGGGCCCCCCGCAAAATGCAAATGCAAAGCTTCCTTGTTCAAAAATGATTAAGAGCCTCAAGATGGCGACCGCAGAGTTCCGGACCAAGGGCAGGGCCCTTCCGAGCATGGTCGTTTGCCCTCAAAGCCAGCCCTGTTTACGGTGTCTGCTGCTTTAACTTATCTTTGTTAACCATTCTTTGAACACTTCCAATTTGCATGTGTCTCTAATGGCTACTAACTTGAGTTGATATATTTATAAGAACCAGGGAAGACACGCTATTTTAATTGCTCCGTCCCACCACTTTCTCTGCTTCTCTGCAAGAGTGACATGACGCTCCCTTCTAGGCCCACCAGCCTGTGGAAGTTGATGCTCGGCGTTCCTGCTGGTCAGAACCCCCCAGGGTCATGCTGTAGGTTACGATGGCACCGAGGAGCTGCCTCCCCAAAGGAGATCCGCAGGAGAGGTAGGGTCAGTTACGTGGGCAATCGTACTGTCAAAACTGCCCATGTCGTCTGCATCCCTCAGTGAGTGGCTCCAGGTAAGCGTTCAGTAGGTCCTGGCTGGTAGTGTTCTCCCCCTCCCCCACTCCGGTGACTAGCTGAGATGCTGTCGCAATGAAGATGCACCATTCTGGTTTAGGAGGTGACCTACCAGACTTAAGGGCTCCCCTCCCCTCCCTCAAAGGCCCGCCATCCCATCTGGCCGCTACCTCCCACTGGTAGCCAGCATCCCACATCTCTCCCACCCACCCCCCACCCAAAGGTCCAGCCACCTACTTGTTGGTCTGCCTCTGGTGCTGGATGACCATGTTCTTCTCGTGGATTGTCTCTAGCAGGGCTGTTGCCAGAGATTTCAGGTCAGAAATGGACTGTGGAGTGGCTGGGAGACTGCACCCGTGATCTTCAGATAACAGATCCTGAACTGGGTGGGATACAAAGTTTACAACTCAGTCTTAAGCCCTTCTGGAACACTGCAATGTAAACCAATGTTCCTTTTTCCCGGATAACGAAGCTGGGATAAGCTCCCCGCTTCCAAATGCTAGAATGAAGTATTGAAGAATCCGCTTCGGGTGGCAAAAGTAAAACAAAATAAAATTCAGTGTGAGGGTTGAGCAGAAACAAGGAAGTTCTCATGGACTTTTATCAGCCATTTCTTAAAGGGATAATAATCTTTTGCATTTGTCCAGCATCTCACCCTTTCAAAACGCTTCACACTAACTCATTTGAGTCCCAAAACTAAAACAAAACAAAACAAAACAAAACAAAACAAAAAACCCACCTGGGAAGTATTATTTATCCCCATTTTATGGACAGGAAAGCAAGGTGCTGATGGATTAAAAACATCAGCTGAAGGTCATACAGCCATGCAAATGGCAATGACCCTGGTCCCGAGCTCCTCACTTTTTGGCAGAGTTTCCTACAGTGTGCTATGCGCCGTGGGCGGGAAGATCCTACGGGACATTATTTAAAATACAAAATATATTTTGTGCCTGCATCTTTTTAGAAACTATGAGTTACCACAAAAAAGACACCGCTTGTACTCCTATCGGACAGAAAAAATAAATCTCTCACTGGATCTCCGAACATCATTTCTATATGCCTATACCTAGATACACGGATTCATACATTTTTCTTCTGAAATGAGAAAAAGCTCTTCTTTTTTTCAGTTAACCCTACTCCTCATCCATATCTCCTAAAACATAAAATGTAAAGGCAGCTTGGGAGCCCATATATAGATATAGAATAATTTATTTAATTCCTGCCGGACATTTACGTTACTTCCTATGGTTTTTTTTCCTTATAACTAATGCAGGAAGAACTTGCCTCAAGCAGTATGTTTTCATACACTGGTAATTATTTCTTGCTGCTCAAAGGGGATGAGTTCAAGGTTTGTCAAAATAAGCTGCCAGAGGGTTATCCAGAAAGGCTCCGGCGGGCTTATGGCGTGCGTGTTTGAATGTGGCTGGCACTCCCCACATCAGTAATGGGACTGGGTCTCGCCATTCAAAGACATTTGGCTGTCAAGGGTATCCAGACCCAAACTCACATGGCCACTTCATGTTTCTGGGGAGTGTTGTGGGTTTCTGTCTAAAAACAATTCTAGGGTATCCTTTTTTTAGTTGAGTGGAAAAACAGAAGTTGCTTGGAAAAGGGCCTTGGTTATTAGGCCGGCTGAAGATTCAGCACTTTTTTCCCCCCTAGCCACTCCAGCTCTGATTAAGACTCCCGCAGGATCGTTGCTGGTGTGCGCGGCCGACGACCCGAAAGCGGGCCAGTCGCGCATGTTCAACCTGAGGCTTAGGCTGAGAACTGAGTTCCCAAATATTAAGTGTCAGAAGCAAGCTCTCTGCTATTTATTCCCCTGGACTGTTCCTGGAAGATCATTATTTTTCATCAGAATCGACAAGGAGGAGGAACAGAATTGCAATCAATAAAAGCTTCTTTGAAAAAGGCACATGTTCCACGATAAAATGATTTCAGCAGCTGTGAGACTTTTCTATTCTGGTCACAGAGGCCAGAAAAAGGAGAAACCTCGGCGAGGTTGGAACATGGACTCAGGGATGTTAAATCGGTGATCAGAGGAGGGAAAGCGTTCTTGAAGGAAGAGCATAGGCTAGCGGACCAGATGCGAAGAGGGTCCCATTATTAGAAAAATGTCTAATCCGGAGGTTCTCAAAGCAGGATCCCAGAACCGGCATCAGCAACACCTGGGAACTTTCTAGAAATGCGCATTCTCTGGGGTCTCACTGTACCTACTAAATCAAAAACCCTGTGTGTGGGGAGGGGCGGTTCAGGGGCAGTAATCTGTGTTTTCAAACAAGCCCTCCAGCCAATGCTGATGCAGATGGAGGTTTGGGAAGGGCTCTTCTAAGAACCACCTCGATTTCCCGCCCACAAATGGGAGACGCGGACCCCGCACTCCCGGTGTTCTGTGGACCTGAGAGGTCCCTCCTGAGAACAAACCCTACCTTGCTTTGCAGATAGGACTCCAGTCAGCGCACTGCTGCTAGATTTACTCTGGCCTTTCGAGTTTTTCCGTCTCTCGAGAGCATTCTAAAACAGTATTGGGAGAAAATACAAATCTCTATCAAAAAAGTCAAAAAAAAAAAAAAAAGAAAAGAAAAAAATACCTAGAGTAGACACATGCTCCCATCAGGCACACGAGAGCCCCTGGCAAACCCCAAATGCTTTTGAAACCCCAACTTTTAAAATTCCGAGTCCTCGCCAAAGAGTTATGAAATTTATGGACCTGGGAGAGAGTTTTTTTTTTTTTTAAAGCTGGTGCCCAGCAGAATGATAGCAATTACCTTCTCCTATATATAAAAGGCACTCAATGTGTATTCATTAAATTAAATCAAATCTGAAAGCAAGTGGTCTGTGTAATGTGTGAAGTCACTAGTTATGGAAACCCCTTCTGAATAGACATGAGATGGAGAACAGGTTTACTTTCATCTGCCGATGCCAAAAGATCGCTAGTGGTCTTTGCAAGGCTTCCGTGGCTGGACTGGAAAAAGCCACGAGTGATGAATGATATCTGCCACGGACACAAGATAAGGAGGCACACAGGTGCCCACCAAAGTGCCGTTCCTATCACAGAGCCTTACATTACAATCGATATGCATTGTGTAGCCAGTGCTTGGCACATCGAAGAACCAAATAAAGGCTGTTAAATGAATGCATAAACATTTTTTAAATGTATGTATTAATTATACAACTTTAAAAGCTGCATTCTTCTCTGGCTCTGTGTGTGTATATATAGACTGGCATAAAGTGTGACCCCCACAGCATGGAAAAGGAAGAATAGCATAGAGACTTTGGGGAAGGAAAGCGAACATCAGAAGCCAGGAAAACGAGAAGGTTCTCCCAAGCATCTAGACTGCTGTAAAACTCTACCCTCAGGAAGAGAAATCAATCTATTTTCAAAGCAGAGAAACCCAGGAGATGTTTCTAATTATAACGCTCACAATGAACATCTGCAGAAATAGATATTATCAAACTAATGGGACTGGAATGAGTCTAAACAACAGTGGGAGAATTTAAACATTCTGCCCTTTCAGTGTGACGTGAACTTTCTCGCTCAGATTGTGATTCCCCAATCCTGGTTTCTTCTTGTCGCTTGGAAACCATTTTCTTAGGGATGATTATGAGACGAATAGCGTCTGATGATGGGACATTTTCTAGAGAAGCCGGTAAGAAACCTAATTCTATGTGGACCGAGGCTGTGAAGTGGCCACGTCCGGATCCGGGCAGGCGCCGTGTGCCCTGTCAAGGTGACAGCAACGAAAATGCTCTTGCAAAAGTTATTTTTGTTGTGTTTGTTGTTTGGGGCTTAATTCTTCCTGGTTACCTCAGTGAAAGCTTTTACTCTATCTGAGAGGGCAGGCGAGCACTCACATGTCTTTGGCACATAAAAGGAAATTAAAATAGAATGGCATTTCGATGTACAATAGTGAATCATTACCAGCATCCTCACGATTCTCTACCTTATACTTGGCGATGTTTGATTTCAAGAGGTTGACCTCTTCGTGGAGTTGTTTTAATCGCTCTTGAAGGTACCTAGGAAAGAAAACATGCAACTAGGAAGTGTTTGGGGGCAAAATAAAAAACATATAGGCAAGTAGGAGAAGAAAAAAAGAAAACGACCCGCCTCCAGAGCCATCGTGTACACACAATGCCTTCTCACCACCAAAAAAGGGAGAAAAGTGCGTCTTGGTGACCCCTTCTTAAATGGATGCGATCAAGGTCAAATATGCCCAAATCACAGAAACCCCACTTTAGAACAGCCTTCTGCAGAGATCCCCTAAGGGATATCAACACAGTTTTCACATAATTCTCATTAAGATGATTCCACTGGGAAGGCAGGCAGGAAGAGGCGACACCAGACATAACATTAAATTAGACACACGCCCACGCGAACACACATCCCCCGCTAAAATTTGCCTCGGGGAAAAGAAACAGCTAAGGGAATTTCTCAATTTATTTTCTTATTCTTTCCCCTCTTCTTGATAGCAATACCAAGCAGCTTTCACTGGCTCCCTACCCCTCTTGCCCAGCTGGGGGGTGGGGAGGGTAGGGGGAGAGAGAGGGGGTCGGGGAGGCACGCGTGTAGCGGTGCGGTGCTTTTCTGACTTGTGCAGCTAATACGTGGCGTTACTATTACCATTTTGGCGGAGGGAATTTCATTGCAAGGTAGATGTGACTCGGGCTGCCGAGACCGCGCGGCCAGCGTCCTGCCTGAGCGCACGCCCGGCCCGGCCACTTGCCTGTTCTCCATACAAAGGGCGTCCACGTCAATGATGCGGTTCTCGTGCCCACCCAGGATGTGGTTTAGCTCCTGGTTGAGCCTCCCCACTTTGTCCTGGTAGGAAGACCGTTCTTCTTTAACGTCCTGAAGCTCGTCCACAGAGGCCTGCAGGTCATGCTCCAGAGACTCAATCTGAAACCAAGCAAGTGTCCGTACTTAAGATGCTCTTCGGACGTCATTTTAGGGCCAGAGACGGAGCCTTCTGCTTGGCTGACCGACTCTGACGGGGCGTATTCATCCCACCCGCGCACGCTATGGAACCGCAAGCACCACACGCTGGATAAAAGCTTGAGGGAAGGGAGCAACTCCCTGCCAGACGCTCGTGATGTCTAAGATAAGGCAGGGGCGGCAGCCTGGGAGCGGATTCGATCCCTTCCCAAGGGCAGCGTGCCCCAAAGCCAGAGGCTCGGAGAGGGCAAATCCAGACACTGGCCAACGGCAGCTGGGGTCTTACACGTGCATACTTTCTCCAGCTACTCCAGACCCAGAAATCTTGTTCTGCTCTTCAAAACCAATTAGCGAGAGAAGGGAAATGAAGTCTAGGCTCTCTTCCCTGTTCCCTAACTAGGGCTCTGTACCCGTTGAGATTTTGCCTAAAAAGCATCACTCAGCATTTCGGGAAACTTGCAAATTAAGGCCAGTTTGTCATGTCTTGTTCCTTCTTGGTCTATCCTGGGGGGGCGGGGTGTTTCTTGTGTTCAGAGCAGTGGCACCCCAAACTAGGGGAACAGACCTGCCGGAAGCAAGGACCACAAGAGGCAGATCGGGAACTTACAGAGCAGGGAGAACATCAAAGCATTCAATTCACACCCTCCATCCGCCTCCGACTGGCATCCCAGGCACCTCGCCTCCTCTGAGAAGCAGGGGGTGCAGTCCAACGGTACAAACATATCCCCCACTCTTAACAGATGTTAGCAATAACCTGTTCCTTAGCTCTCTCCAGCTGCTGAACCAAGTCTTCACGCTCATGGGCTGCAAAGTGCCGCACGCCAATTTCTTCGTCTCCGAGCCTCTGTTTGGCAATTGTCATCCTCAAGAGCTGTATTTTCCATTAGTAGGAAAAGGGGGAGAGAGAGAGAGAGAGAACGTGTGTGTGTGTGTTTGTTAAAATGAATAGATCCAAACCAAAACCGGAGCATATTAGGCAGAAAGTTTTGGAAGGTTAAGACTTTTCAAGAAATACTGAGGAAAGGCACGAGACAAAGAAATGCCTTGCCAATATCATGAATTAAAAAAAATTAAATACAATATATATTGTAGTTTGCACACACATACGTATACCCCCATATCCATGCACACACAGTATAAATCTAAAGGGAACGCCAGCCTGGGCATTTGAAGGTGGAGGTCCTTTTAGCTCTGCCACAGTAAAGAAAAAACCCTGGGTCTCTTCTACACTCAGCAAAGACAACAAAATGATACACAATTTTTGTAAGCATCTCGTAAGATGGGGCTCTTGCTCCCACATCTTAGCAATGAGGCTACGTCATCAAGGGCCTTAAAAATGTCCCGATCAATGATCCAGTAACCCTGCTTCTGACAACCTGGGCTAACGGCAATCCCAGACATACACCAGCTTTAGGAAAAAAGAAAAAGTGGATTGTACTTTCATTTCCAGAAAGAGCTAAAGAACGAGAACAAACATCTAACGAGCATGGGATGGCTAGCAAAGTGTAGGGCTATCAATCAATGGGCTAGTTTGCAGCTGTTGGAAATAAGGGTGATGAACTGTGTAATAACACAGAACATGCTTATGATAGCATGCTAAGTGGGGAACAAAAAGCAGAAGACTAACTTTCATTTGCAGTAAAATTGAAATTATACGAAGAACCCGTGCACAAAAGAAAAAAAATGACCCAATACACCCAACTTTTTAAATGTGTGTGTTTCGGTGATGGTCAGACCATGTATGTTTTCTGTTCTGTGCTCTATGTTCTGACTTTTCAAATAAGCACACTCGACTTTCATAACAGACTTTTATTTATAGGTTTTAAAATGCCTACGGGTAAAATTCCAGTCTCCAAAATGTAATTTTCCAAAGGATCCCTGTGGAGCCTAGAGCTGCTCCAGACTCTGGCGCCTAGCTCCACACGCAACTCCAAACCTTCGGGTAGGGTCATGATGGAAACTGTGATCCCTGGAAGATCCGATGGGGTCACAACAGTCCTTAAGTGTCTAGCTCAGTGAAAAACGGGGTGGCCATGAGATTGACTTTTTCAAGTTATGGCCCTGCTTCCTGACGCTTCTTCTGAAAAGGTTGTAAGCCTGATTCCCCACCTCCCTGTAGGATGTGTGTGGATGGGCTTCGTAGATGGAGGACATCCTGGAGACAGATTTTTACGACCCAGCCAGCAATGCCTGCTTGGGGCATGCCCTTCCTCATTCTAGCATGGAGCTTAAGGGGTTCGTGGCCAGCAAAGAAAATGGATCTTCAAGTCTCTAAAGGATTTAGGGGCAGGTGAGATAAAGTTAAAAGTCAAGGTCGAATATTAACTAGATTGAGACAGTAAATACCAGCAATGACCGGGGGAAACAATGGTGCCTAAAGAGAAGCAAAGAGCATTTTCAAACGACATCTACTTTGGGTCCTTTTTTGAAAACCACTCGATTGAATGTGACCAATATTTATTGTGCATCTACTATGCACTAAAGCAGCACTGATACTGAGCAGACAATTCTCTGGGCAGCTCGTACAAAGGGCCGGCGGAGGACGTAGGTTACTTAGGGATACAGACAGCCGTGCTTCATGGAATCTGATTACAGTTGATCCTTACTACTCAAGGATCCCGTATGTGTGAATTTACCTACCTGCACATTTATTTGTAATCTCAAAATCAACATTCATGGCATTTTTGCATCATGGGCAGACACGTGCAGGTAAGGACAGAGTTGCAAAGAACGTGACTCCTCCGACAGGAGCATTCCCAGCTGAGGTAGAACAAAGCAATGCTCTACCTTCTTGTTTCAGTTCTCACACTGCAAACAGGTGCCCCTTTCGTGGTCTGGTCATTGCCCTGCTTGTTCATGCTTTTGCGCTTTTTGTTGGTGTTTTGCTGTTTAAAATGCATGGTGCTAAAGCAATATCTCGTGTTCCGAAGCTGTGCGGTGCCTGACGGAAAATACGCGTCAGGTGTGACTTACAGCGCTTCGGGCCCTGAGTTCAACGTTAAAGAAGCAACACTACAGGCTAAGTAAGATGGCTTCACACAGAAATACAGATAAAACCACGTTCTGTGTGAACTGATAAAAAAAAATATGGTGACCCGAGGCTCAGAGGAACCTAGTCTTGCATTTCCCCTAGGAGCAATGGTTCGGTATTTGCTAATTCGCTGTTCGCAGAGAATTTAGAGAGCACAGCTCTCGTGAATGATGTGAATCACCTGTACTGGGAAAACATCTTCTACATCAGGCGATTTCTGGGCTCAGAACTTTCAGAACCCCAAGTGGATATGCAGAAAGACAAACAGCTAACCAAATGAGAAACGTTTCTCAGACCAAAGGGTCTAGGAACCAGAGGGCTCATGCCTTTTTTGGCGTGAGGCCACAGGAGGCCTCTGACACGGCGTGGAACGGGGGGCACTTCTCCTGATACGTGAAAAGCCAGCCTGACAGCCTGATCTTGAAGTAATAAAACACTGCTGCGGTTTTCCATGCACAGAATGCTTCACTGAACACCTAATTTAGAATCACACAATTATGTTTGCTTAACGCCAATTAATTATTAAACATGTTTATTGAGGTCTGACAGCCATATAAGAGAGTCATCTTTTATATGCCCGATGCCTGTTAAGCTTCAATAAATATGTTAACAATCATTTGGTGTTTAATATGCATACAATATTGCCTATTAAATTGCAGGGCTGGACTGGCTGAAACATTTATTTTTAAAAGTGAGGCCCACACTGGTAATAGCTGGATCATTAGTTGGTCTGAAACTCAAGTGCAACCAGCTGAAGGGGCCCGAGGAGGGGGTTGCGGTAGGGATGCAGCGGGAAGAGTTCTCCCGCCTTCCAGGGCGGCAGCCTCGCAGGCTCTGGAGTCTGTCTTGGTTGGGGTCTGGGGTCTGGGTCCACGGTCTGCTACCTGTACAACCGTGCACAGGCCTGACCTACCCTGAGCTGCAGTATCTTCCACTGAAGCAATAGCAGTATAGCTTCTGGCGGGGGGAGGCGGCGGGGGGGGGGGGCGGGTGCTATAAGCATGAACTGAGAAGGAGTAGAGGTGCTTTAAGTGAGCATTTAATTCAGGGGTTCAAAGATCCATGCTTGGCAGAGAGGTGCAGGAAAGTAAAAGAGGAGGAAG
>CM052899.1:159890939-159919888 GCA_028534135.1 Potos flavus | reverse complement strand
GGAGGAGGGCAGGAACGGCTGCTATTCGCAGGTGTTACCTGTGTTCAGATCCCAATGCTGCTTATCCTCGTCGTGCCACCTTGGCAAGTCATCTAACCTTGCTGGGCCCCGGGTGACATCTGTTTTTCTGAAAATGGGGACTGTCTTAATCTGTCCAGGCTGCTGAAACAGATTGCCATAGACCGAGTGACTTCCAAACAACAAGCATTTATTTCTTGTAGTTCGAGAGGCTTCAGAGATGGCCGCCTTCTTGCTGTGTCCTCGTGTGGTTGAGAACATGACGGGGAGGTGGGGGCCTCTTTTATAAGGACACCCACCCCATTCATGAGAGCGCCCCCTCTCGACCCAATCACTTCGCAAAAGCCCCACCTCCTGCTACCATCCCATGGGAGGTTAGGATCGCAACATACAAATTTGTGGGGGGACACAAATATTCCATCTCTAACAGTCCGCCCCTGGCCCCCTAAAATTCATGTTCTTCTCACATACATAATATATTCATTCCATCTCGACAGCCCCCAAGTCCTAACTCATACCAGCACTGACTCTCAAGTCTAAAGCCTCATTGAAATAGCACCTAAATCAGATATGGGTGAGACTCCAGATCTGATTCGTCCTGCGGCAAACCCCTCTGGCTGTGAGCCTGTGAAACCAGACAAGCTGTGTTCTTCCACAATACAAAGGCGGGACAGGCAGAGGATAGACATTCCCATTCCAAGAGGGAGAAATAGGTAAGAAGAAAAGGTGATGGATCCTAGGTAAGTCCAAAACCGAACAGAAAAAACAACGTTAAACTTTTAGGCTCCAGAATCATCCTCTCTGGCTTGATGTTCTGCCTTCGGACCCACCAGGGGTGGCAACCTCACCCTCATGACTTGGTACTACAACCCCTTAGGGGCTCTCCGCTGGCTTTGCAGCTCTCCTCTTTTCTTCCCGAGCCCTTGCCAAAATTGCCCTTGATGGTCCGTTCATAGCAATGTAGGCTTTATCTAGCACACACTCCCAAATTCTCCCAGCCCTACCCGTTATCCAGTTCCAAATTCACTTCCACATTTGTTATTCGTTCTAGCAGCATCTCGCTTCTCAGGACCACCCCCTGCCTCAGTCTGTTTGGGCCGCTATAACAGGATACAATAGACTGGGTGGCTTCTGATCAACAGAAATGCATTTCTCATAGTTGTAGGGGCGAGGAAACCCACGCTCAAGCCACTGGTGGATTTCGTCTCTGCTGAGTGCCTGCTTTGTCATTCGTAGACAACCATCTTCTTGCTGCATCCGCACTTGGCAGAAAAGGCCAAAGAGCTCTCTGGAGTCTCTTCCATGAGGGCATTAATTCTATTCATGAAGGCTAAGCTGTTCACCTCTCTAAGGCCCTACCTTTGGATACCACCCCCTGGGGGTTAGGTTTCAACATAGGAATTTCGGGGGAACACCTTCAGTTTGTAATAAGGATAAAAGCTGTTTTGGAAACAGGACAGCTCTGTATGGCTGCCCATCCTGTGCACTGCACAATGCCAGCTCTGAGGGGGAGGGTGTCTCTATCCTCATGAAGTGCAGCTACAATGCAATGATCACTATTGATGTAACTCGCCAAAGAGCTTTAAAAGTGCAATCCCCAGTTACAGTTGGTATGGTTACCGTTCTTAGGGAGAGACTCTATTTGTCAGGTTATGGGGAAGATCAGATGAAAGGATTGCTAACAGGGAGTGGATGCTAGCCCTCCCTCACCCCCAGTTCTGCATACAGCTGCAAATAGCTCACCTAGGGAGAGGTCAGCATCAAAAGGCATTTATTAGACATTCATCTGGCATAGTGCCGTGCCTGCCGACTTAATAAACAAGACCCGGCCTATCTTGACTTTTCCTGTTGGTTTTCTCCATATGCTCTCCAATTGCCCTCCGACCTTCTGAAATACCCTCGATAAAATTGGACATAATTGCTTAAAAAGGCTCCAGTGTGCAACTCTGCTGTATACACCAGAATCCGAATTCCTAGATCTATAGGACAATCCAGTTCTAGCTTTAAACAAAAGAATTTGTCACTAAAAAAACCTAACCAAACCAAAAAAGTACAGTTGCTTTCATTGTCCTTCTCCCAAGGCTATGGAGATCATCACATATACACATTAGTGTGTATATCAACGTCGCCCGGTTAACCAGCACCCAACTTGAGCCAAACAATGTGCTAGAAGCTTTTCTGACACATCATATCTTCAGTGGCTTTTCACTGCATTGGAACAAATGCCAGAGTTTTTAGTTGAGTTGACGAGGCACAACATGAGGACATGAGCTGCTCTCCACCCGCTCTCCACCCTGACTCCATCTCCAGCCACTTGCCTTTTCTTTGTTCTCTAGCCTGGCTGGCTTCCTTTCAATGCCTCAAACATAAATGCTTGTGCCTGTCCCTGGGCCTTTGCACATCCTCTCGGTCTATCCAGAACCCACTTCCTTCCTGTCTTCAGATCTCAGATCCAATGCCACCTCCTCTGAAGTCTTCCCAGGATACCATCATGAGAGCCATTCACCCTGAAGTGGCTCTCCCTCAGTCCACCCAGCCCCACTGTCTTCATCATACCTACGAGAAATGATCTCATTCGTCTCTCGTGCCTTCCCCACCATCAGCTCCACCAGCTGGAACCTCCCTTAAGTGCTCTGGAACATCTGGTACCCTCAGTGGGTTCTAGCTAACCGGAGGGGTCCTTAAATGCTTCTTAAACATAGGAGGGTGCTCTCATTTGATGCTTCCCATGATTCCAGGAGGCAGACACTGTCGCGTCCTCTACAGGAGAGAGACCCTCCCACCCCACAGAGAGGCTGACACAGGCTCTGAAGCCAAGGCTCTTACCCTGAGTCCACGCTGCGTTCGGTGAGCCACAGCGCCCCCCTCTGAAGGTTGCGATCTCTTACCGCTTACAGCGAACACGGGCGGCTCTTCCCACACCCCAAGCCCCGGCCTCAGTGCTTACACACATGAGCCCAGTGAAACCCAACAAGGTACCCTGTGAGGTACTGCTGTATCTCCAGTTTCTGATGAGCTAAAGTAACCTGCCCACACTACAAACCTGGTAAATGGCGGGGCTGGGAGGTCCACCCTGGCGGTCTAGGGCCGTGGAATTCATGTCCCGCCGCCTCTCTCCACAACTACAACAGCTACTGCACAGCATTCCCCCAGTGGAGCGTGTTCTGTGTCGAGTGCTTGATGAAACATAACTTTTCCTATTTAATTCTCATAAAAGGTACACTGGTCTCCCCGCCATGCCTTTATCGTCCCAAGCTTGTCCCGGCCTCAGGGCTGTGCACCTTGTCCCTCGGTTACCTGACCACTTCCCACCACACGCCCTTCAGGTTTCTCGGCAAAGGGCGTGTGAGCAGATACGCCTTCCCCGACCACCTGATATAAATAGTGTCCCCATTCTGCCCTGGCTGCACCCCATAGTACTCTAAGTCATGTTTTCACTTAGCATTAAACACCCTCTGACATATTATACTGTATTTTATCAAATATAAAACTCCAGGGGTGCCTGGGTGGCTCAGGCAGTTGAGCATCTTCGACTCTTAATTTTGGCTCAGGTCATGATCTCGGGGTCATGGGATTGAGCCCCACATCGGGCTCTGAGCTTAGTGCAGAGTCTGCTTGGGACTTTATCTCTCCCCCTCCCCCTGCCCCTCCCCCTACTCATGCTCTCTAGCTCTCCCTAAAATAAATAAATAAAATCTTCAAACAAACAAACAAACAAAAAACTCATCAACTTTAAGACCCACCTTTATGTACCTGGGTTATGGAAATTGGGGAAGGTATGTGCTATGGCGAGTGCTGTGAATTGTGTAAGACTGATGATTCACAGACCTGTACCCCTGAAGCAAATAATACATTATATGTTAACAACATTTTTAAAAAAAGGGAAAAAAATAAATAAAAGGAAAATTTGCAAAATAAATAAATAAAAGTTAAAAAATTTTAAAAAATTAAAAAATAGAATAAAAATTGTCCATCGTAACGACATGAGACCACTGATTATATATCAGAGATATTCAAATGTGAAAACCTGCATCTCAGAATCTGTGAAGTAGAATATATTTACTTGTTTAGTTGATTATTGTTCATCTATCCCTACTGGAATGGAAGCCCCATGAAAGCGGGGGCTCACTGTTTATTTCCGCCTCCATAGAGCATATAGTTGGGTCCTCAGTACAGCTCTGTTGAAATGATTTGCACTGAACCGGGCGCTATAAGGCAAGTACTACTGTTATCTCCGTTGTACCCAAGAGGAGAACAACTGTGACAAGGAGAAGTCAAGCAACTGGCCCACGAGCACACAGTTAGGAAGCCCCTGAATTCAGTACACATCAACCTCGGGCCGCAGTGTTCTAGGGCCCCACCGAGCAGCTGGAAGGTGCTTCGGTGTCTTTGAACTTGACTGTGATTTGGATGTGGTGTGCTGAAAAAGGAGTCTTGGGCAGCTATCTCTCAGACCCAGTTCTCTTTGAATCACTAAACTCTACCTCTGAAACTATTAATATACTGTATGTTAATTAAATTGATTTTAAATTAAAAAAAAAAAAGAGTTGGGACGCCTGGGTGGCTCAGTTGGTAAAGCGGCTGCCTTCAGCTCAGGTCGTGATCCCAGGGTCCTGGGATCGAGTCCCGCATCGGGCTCCTTGCTTGGTGGGGAGCCTGCTTCTCCCTCTCCCTGCCTGCCGCTCTGCCTACTTGTGCTCTCTCTCTCTGTCAAACAAACAAACAAATAAATAAATAAAGAGTCAACATTACTTTAAAAAAACTAAAAAATAAGAAGTAAGTTACAATGCCTGGTCTATGGGATGAATGTTCAAAACCACTGGTCTCATGGGCCACCCGAGCTACACACTCGTATAAGGCGGGACAGGCTCCAGCATGGTCTCTGAGACCCAATGTGTCTAATTCATCTGGCGGTGAAACATTAGGGAATGCTGATCTACTCCGGCTGCTTGCTGAACGAACTGAGCATTGTCTATAGTTCACAGTCAAGATCCCAGTTAGAACAAGATATGCTGGGGCTGGAGCAGGTGAAGGGCCCTTATCACTCATCTTAATTCTTTGTAATTAATTTCTATAATGCCCCAAGGTAAGAGCTTTTCATTAGAGTGCTCTCTTCATTAAGGTTTCCTACAGACTGGGACATCTCTCTGTTCCTTTGAAGCATAAAGAGGAACAGTTTACAAAGAGCTTTCTGTAACTCATTCCGGACCATTACAAACAGCCACAGCCGAGCACTCTTTTCTTTTTTTAAAAAAACAAAATATACTTTAATTAGTCACCTGCATACTCATTGGTCTGTCTTTATTGGCTCGTGGCTCTGACTTAATTGGTTTGCTCTCCGAATCCGTCCAAAAGTCCCACGTCACTAGAGGTATGTTCACCGAAGGGCCCTATCGTTTTATATATATATAAAACGATATATATATATATATATATATATACATATATATATATATATATGGTGCCAACGTCACATAAAACAGAGGTGCTTAAAGACCATCAGCTGGTGTAACATAAAGCTCATTCTTAAGGGCAAAAACCCCAAGTTTATGCAATATCACAAACGGCTACATTTAAATTGGCCAGCGGGGGCCCAGGAAATGCAGATGCAGGACACTGCTAGGAGCTGCTGTCCACCAGAACTTCCTTGCTTTTGAATATCTTGCATTGCATTATTGTTCTGCTGCAAGAAAGTGCCATAAGCTGTCACATGAAGAAAAACAAAAGCAAGTGGACAAGAAAACCACATTCTGGCTGTCTCACTGGGAACACGAGTTCCTGTTCCTGGCATGCTCTGTTAGGTGCTTATTCTACAAGGGGCACACGAAATGCAAGGAAGCTTCCAGGAGCTCTGCACCAAAGCAAGCATGCTTGGTGCTGGCAAAGTCTGGGTGCTTATACGGATTGCTGAGTTTGGGGGATCCATTTTCCAGAGGCTTCTCACCACAATTTCCATCTCTACTGGGAGACATGTACCCAGCTGACCAAGAGGAAGGAAGACCTGAGCTTCCAGGTAGAATACTTGTGCAAGAGAATTCTAAGCCAGCCTGGCCCCAGGTCACACTAAGATACCAGCAACAACTACCCTTCGTGGAATACTAATGGGTGCCAGGCACCCAGGCTACACCCCTTACAAACACTGAGTATTGCACACACACACACGATCGGTAAATCTCCTTGTCCTGCTTTCTTTTCTTCCCAGCACTAACCTCTGTCTGATGATCTTATGTATTTTATTTTCCTCCTGTATGTCTCCCCAACTAGAATATAAGCTCTCTGAGAATGGGTACCTTGTCTTTCTTATTCCTTGGTGTATCCACAGCTCCTAGAACATTAAGCAGTATGTAGCAAGTCCCTAGTTATGTGTGGATGAATAAACGATAAAACCTGCCAACAATTCTATGTGAGGTATGATCGCTCCCATTTTCCAGATGAGGAAGCTGAGGCCTGGAGAGAAAACTGACTTGCTCAAGGCCATAAAACCACCACTGGCAGAGCTAGACTATAAATCTGGGTTTAACAATTTCCAAAGCTGGACCTCTTGGACTATATTTATGCATACCACTTGACATTGGCAAGGCTGGAGCTGGTCTTTCCAGGAGTGCCAGTCTTTCCAACTCCCAGCTCAGTGCTTTCATGTCGGTGGCCTCATGACTTGTTATGGAAATCAGCCAGCCTTCCTCTTTTGGAGAGCTGGTCTACCGGCTCACCTCTGGCTATCTGACCCAAATGTGCTCTGCTAGTTTTGTTGATGACTCTTACTAATCCTTAAATTCTCAGAGAACCTCTTCTTCCTCCTGGTCCTCTTTCCCTAAATCCACTCTTTTAATGCCCAGAAAAGGAGCAGGCCGTCCACTAGGGCAGGAAGGAAAGCTGCATTTCTCCTAGAGGGCTCTTTTTCAGACTTGAGGCCCCAGCAATGCCTGGGTCTTTCCACAGAACTGGTCCTTATTCCTCACAGACTGACACCCTGAGAGCCCAGGGCAACCCACTACCCATGAAAAGCTTTTCCCAGGGTGATTTGTGGAGATGTGAGTCCTCCCTTGCCCGCGTGCCTCCTCTTTCCTCATTAACCTTTCAGAACTATAATTATCAAGGAAACGGAGGGTGTCTGGTTAAGTTTTCCTCCTCGTGCCTCTCTTCTAGCTTGGACTGGGGTTTGTGTCCACCCAAGAGCTCCGAGAAATTCTTGGGCACGGTTCAGAGAGACGGCAGGTGGTGTTTGATCACGGGACTCCCACCCTATTGATCACGGGACTCCCACCCTATCACGGAAACCCCCCCCGCCAACCCCATGGGAGGGCTAAGCTTCTTGTAAGCCAGGGTGGCAACAAATCTTTCAAGAGGCTGTTTGAAAATGCTTTATGGCACGTAGGGTTACAAGGCTCTAGCTGAACAAATGGAAAAATTAGTCTACCTTAAAATATCCAAGGCAAGTAATTTCCTATCACCTTGTTTCTTAAATGTACTTAACATCTAGAATCCGGGCTTCCCAAAATATGGATAAGGGTCATCAGCTAAAATGGCAACTTGGAGATAAAAATCTTCTGCTTTAACAGTCGCTCATAAAATGATGCCATCGGCCCTTCTGTTTGGAATGAGGTGGGCGGGGGGCCGGGGGGGGGTGGTAGTCAGGAGGCCAACAACAGCAGTTACGAAGTGTTCTTGAATTTCACGGGCTTGAGGCAGCCTATGGGCAGGACTCTTACCCTGAGTCCACCAGGGCTCAGCCTCAGACACTCTACTCTCTCCGCAAGGGTTCCCCGACGTCTCACACCTGGGGCTTGCCTTGCTTTTGCTTTTTTTTTTAGATGAAAGTTTGCTTTTCTAGCTCCTTTCTCCGAATTTCGAAACTACTTCTTGGCCTGTGACTGGAGTTACTGGTGACAGCCACAGCTTGTTTTCTCAGTATGCTTGTTTTCTTGTATTCTTTGTCCTTTTTGCTCTCCTCTTCCTCTTTCTTGAGCCTTTTTGTTCTTCTTTTCCTTCCCTTCATTCATTTTATTCATTTACTGATTCATTTATCCCATTCCATTCCTGCAGTAAAGATTTATTAGGTAATGTTTACGTACCAGGAACTAAGAGTGCTAATTCCCAGCGATAAAGCAGTCAGGAATTCCGCCTGCAAAGAGCTTACTCTTGGGGTGAGGGTGCCATACGAGTGCATAAGCAGAGGGGAAAGAGCAGAATGCACGGGACCTGCCTCTAGAGTTGAAGAAGGGTACATTTGCCCCAAGACCTGAAAGATGAACAGGAGTTGGCGAGGGAAGTAAAGGGGAAGTGTCCCAGACAGAGCCAGCAGCAGGCGCAAAGGCCCTGAGGCACAAGGCAGCAAAACTCAGCAAAGGGGCTGAAATTAGTGCTGTTGTTCTGAAGCATGAGGTGACTAGTGGCAAGAGACAAGGCTGGAGAAATCAGTAAGGGGCCAGACACTGGAGGGCCTACCCACCATGGCAAGGAGGTTGAACTGGATTTGGAAGGTGATAGAAAGGTTGGAGCAGCGAGTGACATAATGAATAAAAATAAATAAATAAATAAAAATGAAGGGTTAACCCATTCTTCACCACACATCAAGGAACAGGGGCCTCTGAGTTTCCTAAGATGCCTGGTGTCATTATCGAATGAGTAATCTGGCCCTAATGTTGACGACCGGGGGTGGGGGTGGGGGGAGGGTGGCTATGACTCACAGGGCTCTGAAAATAAATCAGCCCTATAACTATAGATGCAAATGAGAATAAATGGATTCTCTGAGGCTCACTGCAGTTGGTCTTTTTTTGAGGAGGAGAGGCTGGATACTGAGATACGGGGTCCGCTGAACATCATAACATCTTTCCCGTACCTTTCGGCGGGCGAATTACTTCACAGACCATGAATATGAGTCACTAAATTCTAAACCGTGGGCAAGAAAACAAAGTTTGATAAATGTGTCCAGCTACTGGAATGAAGACCCAGAGTGCAAACAAATCAAGAAGTTCAGACTGTGCCAACACACAAGGAGCCCCAGACCTGTGCTTAGTGTGACACGTGCATACACACACACACACACACACACACTCAGTCCTGCACACACTCACACATGCATACACACACACTCACATACACACATGGCCTCCCTTTCTTTCCTTGAAATATCAGTTGCAAATGTCGATTCCTAATATACCCCACGTCTAAAAGGTGACAAAATTAAAAGCGACCGAAAGATGAGGCAGAAGTATATTTCAGAAAGTTGGGGAGGCGGATAGCTCATTTAAGAGGGAAAAAGGAGACAAGAAAAAAAAATCAGTCAATCAAGAATCATGAATCCAAAAACCACATCTTCCTCAAAATGTTCTAGTATTCTGTGGATTTATTGTATCTTCAAAATTCCTATAGTATTTTTATGGGTTTAAAGGAAACTACCATACACACCTCATTTCCTTCTCTAGAAAACCTTGAGGAAGTGACTAAGAAGGTCTGGCTTCTAATTATGAACCGAACACCTAGGTTACAGAACTTAAATCCTTGTAATGGTGCATAAAACCACACCAGAGGCCTGATTAGCTAGTCCAGGGTTAATTAAAACCCTTCTTAGGCACTCTCTCCCACTCCCTACCTCATGACCCGGAATAGTTAAGCCTAATTTTTCCAAATATATGTTAAATCTAAGAGGTTTTAAAAAAATGTAAAGGCAGATTAAGTGGAGAAGAAGCTACGCAGGAAGACCTCCCAGCTAGTCCTCAGACTGAGCCTCTCAAACCAACAGTAGCAGAAAATCCTCTAGATCTTTTGTTATGGAAGACTTCTCTGGATAATCCAGACTCTTGTGTGCATTTTTTAAAGAGCCAGCAGCTTTCAAAATGGCGCCTTCCACTAACCAACAACTCCCAGAAACAGTGAACGTCACCATCATTTGTCAAGAAAATCTGGTAACATTTAAAAGACGCTTCCCAAGAAAGGACCTCCTCCCTGCCATGGAGTTTTCTTGAGTCGAACTCTAATGGCTATCTCTGTGAGGAAAGCTGCCTCTGGCGAGGAGTCGAAAATGAATCTATTGTGGCAAAACAAAAATGTTTTGGGGGGGGAACAGAATTAAATTTCGACAGTTTTTCTTCCTTTTCTCAATTGTACTTTTGTTCACAGCTTCAGCTGGGAGAGAGAGAGCACACATTTAGTTTGGAGTTTATGAGTTCATATTTTATAATTAACGTTGCCAACAGGGGAGTTTGATTAATACCACACAGTGGATTTTGAGCAATGTTCCATACAAATTGCCAAATTTAGCAATAAAATAAATTGGTTATGTGAACATAATTAGTAGGATGACTACTTAAAATTCAAAACTGAATGCGAATAATTCCAAATCATCTGAGCCACAAATCCATTACTTGTAGAGAAGGAGGAAAGCATAGCATTTTGGGTTTTATTTTGCCCTCAACTGCAATGTTATTCACCACCAAGCTGAACATAATGAAACTTCCACAGTGGGTCGTGGCAATATTTTGGAGCAACCCAGAAGCATGCACCTACGCGTGCGCGCACACACAAAGGGGATGTCATAAAGATAAGAAATGCTAAACTGTGAATTTTCATTGCAAATGTAAAAAATCTATAACAAATTTCTCAGCAAATGCGGCATTACGTTTTTCTGATGTGCTCCCCATAAACCTCTAAGCGCACAATTACACGGCGGAGCTTTTTCCCTTTAAATATTCACAGTACCTTATTGTCGCCCTGGACTTCCGCAAGCCTTTGCTGAAGTTCTTTAATTTCTTCTCCCAGATGTTTATTTCGGTCCTGAGAATCTCTCAGTAGTTGTGCGAGATTAGCCTGGAAATGTCAACATATTATGGAATAGAATCAGAAACACGGGAGCGGATCAACGTGGGGCTTTGTTGGGCTTACCGAGGCTGGCGTCCAGGGCGAGTGGCCGCAAAGCCCATTAGATAAATGCATCCACGATCACAAGTATGCACATCACACCATGACAACTGCATGGTGAGGGGAACAGCGTTGGTGTGAACCTCAGCACGGGGATCTCCTTTGTTTCCAGAAGGGCACACAGACAAGGAACGGAGGGGTCAGTCACATTTGACTTTTTAGAAAAAAAATGTTAAAGGCTCTGCACTAAAAATCTTGCAAGTGGATGTAGAGTTCAATTATAAAACTTGAGCCAACAATACAGGAAAAAGCTTCATTTCCTTTAGATAGTTTTCTTCCCCTTCAAATAGAACTGGTTTAGTGAGCTTTTCTTTGCTACCTCAATGCCCAGAATTTCGATCACAAGATGAGGCAGCCAGAGAGGGGACGAGGAATGAGCAACCACTTCAGAAATCGGGGTCCAGAGGTAACCCAGCAGTCTCCCGGGCTGGGTTGCTCACCTCCTTATTCCCTTCCTCTGGACCCATGGTACCAGGACCGTTCACGTACCCGCCCCGGCTTTGTGACATCATCCCTTCCATAGGCTGTGCCTTCTGCTCAGACCCAGATCCCTCTGGCCCATGTGGCCACTCTCCATGCACCAGCCTCCCCCTCCTCAAGCCAGCTGCACCTCACATCATCACTGCCCCCTTCCCCAGAGCACGTGAGCACCTCTTACTGTGCCCCCACCCCTTCCACGGGCGCCCTGAGCCTGGAAATGCGGTCACGTGACTGCCTGTCCCACAGAGCTGTTCGCATTTTGCTAGCGGCTGCTTGCTCTGGGTCTCGCCTTGCTTGTTGCCTTCTCCTCTAACCTCAGCAAGAAGACTGTAAGCTACGGAAAGGCAGAGATGCTGGTCCCTCCTTCCTCGGCATCTGTGTCCTGTGTCCTGCAAATGTTTTAAAGATTCATGATGAATAAATGAAGGAAGGAAGGAGGGAAAGAAGCAAGCAAGCAATGAGAATATGGCCTTTGGGGAATCATTCGGAAATAGTTGTACAGGGGATTTTTAAGACTATCTTGAAGATTCCCTTCCTGTTATAGCTGAAGAAACCCAAATCCAGAGGCATTAGGGGACCAGTGTAAGTGCAGTAGCCAAATCTCCAAAGACCTCAATGCGAATACTTTTGGGGGCGCTCCTAGTTGGCTCAGTCGGTACATTCGACTCTTGATCTCAGGGTCATGAGTTCAAGCCCTACGTTTTGGGCAGGGAGCCTATATTAAAAAAAAAATAAAGAATTTTTTTAATGCTAATACTTTTGGGAATACTCAATGTCAGGTACTAAAAAAGGAATGAAGGTGAAAGAATAAAAACGTTAAACCTTGGCTGGGCTCATCACTGACTCTGCACTCTATCTCATCTCCCATGTCCCATCTGCTGGGGTATCAGGTTGTCTCTACCCTCAGGTTCTTCCCTACTCCAGTTTAGCAACCCCCAAGTTTACTTCCTCGCTGTTCCCCACGAATAACCAGGCATGCTCCCATCCTGGCGCGGTTGCTCTATACTGTCTCATGGGAATGCTCTCCCTCCAGAATACCTCTTGGCTCCCTCTCCCTCTCGCCTTCTTCAAGCCTTTGTGCAAAAGCCACAGTCTCGACAGGGCCCATCTGGACCACTCGCTCTAACACAGCAACCTGCTCACCTCCACCCTGATCTTCCAAGCCCTTTCCCCGATGCTATTTTTTTTTCTTTTGTAGCCCACACCATCTTTTAAGATACCATGTAATTTATTTCATGGCCTACTGCTTACTACTTATTTCCTGCCTCCCTCTCCCTACAAAAATAGAAGTTCCATGAAGGGCAAGGAACTTGTTCTCTCTATAATCTACCCCAGTAGATGCTCCATAAATATTTTCTAAATGAGAGACAATATGCTGAGTCTGGAGGTTGGGGTCTCAGCCTAGGGAAGACTATGCAATATTAACAGTATGTACCAACACTGAAGCCGGTGCTGGGCACAGAGTCTTGCGTGGAAACCTGACTCATCCCCACTGGCCAGATTTAACCGAGCCCTGTATTCCTCAACAATGGGATCTAATTTTCAACCTCGTATGTGCGAGGTTCATATTTTAGAATAGCTGTATTCTGATTTTCCCAGATTTCCATTCTTATCAGATAAAATTTGGTAAAGGATGCAGAAAGTTAATTCCCATCTTACACTTAAGAAAGCAAAAAACCAAGAGACACCGTGACCAACTATGTCTGGAAATTTTTTGGAAATCAGATCAATTAAGCTGGATCCCAGTTCTGCCCCTTACGTGGCTGGGTGACCATGGGTCAAGTCCTCGACCTCTTGAGTTTCCCCATCCGTAAATGCAGCTGACCACACGTACCTCATGCGGCCATGTGATACTGAAATCGAATAACGAACACAGGACACCTCCCACAGTGCTTGGTATACAGTAGGTGCTGGTTAAAGGGTTGGTTAGCTCCTCTTGACTGTGTCCTTCCAGTGGCCCCAACTCAACCACTCAGCGAACTGTTGGGCAGACACGGCCAAATGCCTCCTCAGACATCCTGCCCCGTCACTGCTCCTTATTCATCCACTCGCTTATATTACAAATATTTATTGAGCACCGACCATGTGCCAGGCACTGTTTTAGACTCTGGATCTATAGCACAGAGCAGTACAGACAGAATGCCTTGCCCTTGTACACTCCCATTTGAAGAGATGATATTACATTAGTTATATTATGTTGCCATAAAATACAGAAGGACCCAGTGCTTGAATGATCAGAAAAAAGAAGTGTGCAAAGGGAACAGAGTGTGCCCAAGGAAAGGACCACATTTAAACCAAGATTAAAAAAGCAGACAGAGCCGGCGTGAGCCTTGCGGATGGCAGGGGAAAAGTTCCAGATAAGGGAAGAGGCACCCGGCTTCCCTCACTCCCTCTCCCAACACATCACAGGATTCCAATTCCCGATTTCCATTTGGAGAGCAGTTCAAGGCCACAAGAGCAGACCGACCTCAGGGACCGCAGTGCAGTGATGATTCAGCTCTTGACTTCCCTTTCCTGGTGCCTCCCCTCTATCTGCAGCTCTCCTTCCTTAGCACATGGTAGCAGCACAAGTGGGCTGCCTCTGCTTTCCCTCCACGGAGCCCCAGAACATTTCCCAGACATGAGCTCAGCTAGCATAATCCCTCCCTCACCGACCGGAGAGACCGGCCCCACGGAGGGGAGGGGAAGCAGCCTCTCAGCACCCCTCTGCAGGAGACACAGCCAAATTCACCTTCACGGCAACTGCCTCTTCCTAACCAGCGGAAGGGGCGCTCAGGAACAAACGCTTGTAAGAGTGACAGCGAAGGGGATCAAGAGGACACTTATGACAAGCGCTGAGTAATGTATAGAGTTTTGGAATCTCTATCATACACCCGGAAACTAATATAAAACTGCATGTAAACTATACTGGAATTAAAATTAAAATTAAATTTAAAAAAGACTACCAGTGGAAAAAATAAAAAAATAAAAAATAAAAATTAAAAAATTAAAAAGAGTACCAGTGGAAACTTAATAAAGGACACGCCCCCCCAAATATCTGCAATGTCCTTAACCTTTCCTTTCTGTTATTGGTTTTTTTTTTTAAAGATTTTATTTATTTATTTGACAGAGAGAGAGATCACAAGTAGGCAGTGAGGCAGGCAGAGAGAGAGGGGGGAAGCAGGCTCCCCGCCGAGCAGAGAGCCCGATGCGGGGCTCGATCCCAGGACCCTGAGATCATGACCTGAGCCGAAGGCAGA
Source organism: Potos flavus (assembly GCA_028534135.1). Taxonomy (NCBI): domain Eukaryota; kingdom Metazoa; phylum Chordata; class Mammalia; order Carnivora; family Procyonidae; genus Potos; species Potos flavus. The sequence continues at coordinate 159,905,234 of CM052899.1, read as the reverse complement.
GGCTTTAACCCACTGAGCCACCCAGGCGCCCCTGTTATTGTTTTTTTTTTTAAAGATTGCATTTATTTATTTGAGAGAAAGAGTGAGCGAGAGAGAGAGAGAGAGAGAGCAGGAGCGGGGGGAGGGGGGGAAGAGGGCGAAGCAGGCTCCTTGCTGAGCATGGAGCCCAGTGCCAGGCTCGATCCCAGGACCCTGGGATCATGACCTGAGCCGAAGGCAGATGCTTAAGTGACTGAGCCACCCAGGCACCCCAATCTTTCCTCTTTGAATCAACAGTGGCTTGAGGTCCTCAGGTAGCGGCAAGACCCTGATGTTCACTCAGCAGCCTCAGGTCGTAGCGAAACCAGTACAACCCTATCTGTCAGTGGGGAAGGGCTGGTTCTCTACCTCCAACCCGGCACAGAGCAGAACTTTTGTAAAATACAATAAAAATCAATTACCAGAAAAATGAATTTGGCTGCCTAGGTGACTCAGTCAGTTTAGCGTCTGGCTTCAGGTCGGGTCATGATCTCAGGGTCAAGGGATCGAGTCCCGTGTTGGGCTCTCCCTGCTCAGCGAGGAGTCTGCCTCTCCCTCTTACTCTCCTCTGCGTTCTCTCCCCGTCTCTCTCAGTAAATAAAATCTTTAAAGAAAAATGAATTTAAAGTGACATCAGGATAAAACCCCCAAGTATTTGGCAGAGTCAACAGACATAAAATCATGCTGTCAAATCGCCATAGAAGTTTCCAAATATTTCCTCGATTTCTGTGTTTATCATGGACCAGAAGCGAGCAGCCTGGCTGCCAGCAGGTTCCCCGGGCCTCACTTTGAAAAGCGCGGAGCTCGATGAGCTGCCAGGTTTTGGCTCTTAGCGCAGGGCAGGCACCTAGTATTCACATCACAGGTTCCGGTGGTACGCGAAGCAGAGGACAGGGCTGCTTCTGGAAACAACCATTTGCGGGGCCGGTGATGTGACTGCCGACCGTTATTTACTCTGCAGCCGGCTGAAAAGAATTCTATCAAAATAAAGCCGGGCATTTCTATAGTAGCCGCAGAATGGTGGTCCATTAGGAGCACAGAGCCTCCACGCTGGGTTCGAGTAAATCTACCCGCGCTTTGAAACCGACCCCCGCGGCTGGGTCGGGTGGGGGAGGCGCCCCCGCTTCAAAGCCCTTGGCTGTAATTTCACATTTCCCAGGCTGGGTGACTTGTCAACACACATTTCTTTTCTATTCAGTCTTTTCACTCCTTCCACCTCCTCAACTCCAAAACAATAACTTCGGGAACTGGAAAATGACTGCTCTGATAGGGAACCTAATTTCTTGACATATACCTTAAAGAGGGGAAAAAAAAAAGAAAAGAAAACTAGTCCATTTCAAAGCACTCGAAATAGAGGAGGAAAGTTCACACGATTCTTTTGACCAAAAATAACACCCATGACTCACACACGCTCACTCTAACAATCCATCAAGCTAACACGTGGGGCCTGCTTATAATTTATCAGCTATGCAGGGCGTTTCGTCTCCGTGTTATTGAGAAGGACTCTGTGACCATCGGTTGGCAATCGCCGCACTATGTAAAGGAAATGTCAGAGAAAACGTGGCAGGCCGCCTAACCCTGGGAAGGCTTTCTCAGGGAAGGAAAACCAAACTGAGAGATCATTTCCTCTAGATCTCTGGGGCAGGAGGTAGCATAAATAGCAAAGCGTAAAAAAGGTTTAAAAAGAAGGCTCTTTTAAATATTCAGATATAGCCGGGGCCCACGGGAAAGGTTGACATTTTAGCTCAGATAACCAGGGAATGGATGAATGCAGTGGCGTGTGTCATTGGACCCATATAGCTCAATGACTCTTTCTAGCCGCAAGTTCACTAACATTGTGATGGGGAAGAGAGGCGAGCGGGATTGGATGGGAATGTTGCTGGGTCACTCAAGGCCGGAGGGATTCAGACGCACCTTCGTCAAGGAACAAGTCGACCCCCAATTACCCAGTGATGTCTGTAGAGGTGTGCTGCCAAGCCAGCCCGTGGTGTGGGCACTATGACGCCCCCAGCAACGCTCTCTGTACAGAGATGAAGGTCACAAATCCTGACGGTTATTGTGGGGGCAAAGATCTGGAAGGTGAGAGAGCAGTGTGATCTCACCCCAACCTTTCTGCCTTCTGGGGTGGGGAGGGGCATATATTCTCACTAAGGCAGAGTCACACGGGCCAACAGAGACGTTCATCCCGCTCTCTTCCAGTCCCACTGCATCCTAGGCTCTAGCTCTTGCCTCAACCACTGGGTTTCGATTCCCCTCTAAGTGCCATAAAATATGTCACAACAGTTTACATTCTAGATGCAATATACTTTTTAAACTTAAAAGAAGTGAAGGCAGGGAGATCAAAAAAATAAATGATATAACCACATTTGGCAATGACAACCACTGTTAAGGACTCTTGTGTTCAGTGATCAAGTAATCAACACTGGCTCAAAAGGAAGGGATTTCAGGACACTAGTTATAAGAAACCACCCTGAATCCCTCAGATGGGGAGAAAAGAATCCACTATATACCATTTTTCTCCCCGAAGTAGGAAAAGTAAAGATGGATATGAAGGGGATCAGAATATGGCACTCCAAAATATTCCACTTTGCCATAGGGATATTTGGAGCTGAAGGCAATTCAGAATCAGCAGATACAGAGAGTTCCCTTCCCTCTTCCCCATTTCTGCCTAAAAGCAGGGCATAAATTTCCCTTTGTGTAGGTGTCCCACCCTCTTCCATACCAGGAAGAAGAAAGCAACCCATCACCGAGAGCCATTCAGGGCACCCCAAGGTCTGCATTATACAAAACTTACTAAAATAACCCTTAGCTCCCATTACTTTCCTAAACATTTCCTAGTCATTTTCCCAAAGCTGATCATCCCTTGAAGCCCAAACCCCCTTTCTTTTATTAAAATGGTATATAAGCCCTCGAGCCCACTACTTCTTTGAGTTTCACTTCTTCTGTGAACTCCCACACATATAAAATAGCCATAAAACTGTATACTCTTCTTTCTGTCTTTTGTTAGTTAAATTTGCAGGCCCCCATGTACTGAACACAAGAGTATAGAGTGAAAAAAACCCCACAAAATAAAAGAAAGTGATGAAAAGTTTAAGATTAACCTTCCATCCTTGCACTAGCCCAGACACCGGCAAGACAAGAAAAAGTGGCGGGCCACATATTTCCACCTGAGTCCTTAAATAATTCAGACCAGCGACTAAGGGGCAGAGGCAACACTCTGGGGACAATCCCTCATGTCATCCTGAATCTCTGTAATTTATTAGACACATATCATTGCAGGAACCTAGCCATGAAAAAGTTAGTCTACATCACAATGTAAAAATGATGTATGCCAAAAACTCCTATAACTTACTTCTCAATTTGCTGACATAAAAGTACAAATCAAAAGTGGGAGGGAAAAAAGGTAAGGTAAGAAAGAGCCAGAGAGACAGGTAAAACCTTGACCTACGCGCTTCCTCAAGAACACTAAGGAAAAGAGAGGGTGAGGGGGAAAGAGACAGAGATCAGACTTAGAAACTATGCTGCTGCATGAGGTGTTAAAAAGTTTGATGCCGTACTGGGGCACCTGGGAGGCTCAGTTGGTTAAGTGTCTGCTCAGGTCTGATCCCAGGTCTGATCCCAGGGTCCTGGGCTGGGATGGAGCGGGAAGTCTGCTTCTCCCTCTTCCTCTGCCCCTCCACGCCACTCTCTCTCAAATAAATAAATAAAATCTTTAAAAAAATTTGATGCTAAAAAAAAAAAAAAATTTGATGCTGTGGGCTCCTTAAAGCCACACCTTCGACAGGGCAAAATACTAGATTAAACGAGAATAGGTTGAAAAAAATGTTTGATGAAACATCAAGTATACTTGAGCAGTGTGACTGATAGCAAATTTAATTGCAATTTCGACTCTGCTGCTTTGGTCTATGGTGAGTCCTATGTTAATAGTAATAGACGGAGACTTGCTTTGCTGAGCAAGGGCCCCCTATTCATAGCAACTGCCAAGGTGATGACCTCTGCTACAGTAACAATTTTTTCTATTTACACAGAAACAACCACCCAGAACTCCTGCCATACGTATGTTCCGGCTGTGCAAGGCGCCCTCGGCAGCCTCCTCCCACCTCATAACCGCAAAACACACACTTGCAAATGAATGCATTTCCAGACCCATAGGCAAACACTGGTCCATAGGTTTGGGAGGTTGCTGTGGACACAAATGTTTGCTTCATCTTGGCCATTATGATTCTGCATCCACCTCCTCTCAAGTTCTCTAGATTCCTTGAGCCTAAACGTCCTCATCTATAAATGGGGGGGGGGGGGGTTGGCAGAGAGGCGCTCTCAGCTTCCTCCAAACTCCCTGCAAGGATCCACAGAGCTGAGAGCAAGATCCTCCAGTGCTCTGAATGAAGTTACAGTCACTTCATTCGGGAGGGCTTCCGCGAGCCGGGCCTGGATTTCTTCCTAACTTCCCTGGTGGAACAGGAAGGTTGTACTGTTCAGAGTCATGAAAAGAAACATCTCAAAGCACTTGAGATCGAAGTTTTAGGTTGTGAGCATCAAATCCAGGATACATAGACAGTCGCTCTGATTTGCAGTCACTGAGGGACGAAAATAAGATTGACCAAGAAGATTTTCCTACTGGGGCGCCTGGGTGGCTCAGTGGGTTAAAGCCTCTGCCTTCGGCTCAGGTCATGATCTCAGGGTTCTGGGATCGAGCCCCGCATCGGCCTCTCTGCTCAGCGGGGAGCCTGCTTCCCCCTCTCTCTCTCTGCCTGCCTCTCCGCCTACTTGTGATCTCTCTCTCTGTCAAATAAATAAATAAAATCTTTAAAAAAAAAAAAGAAGAAGACTTTCCTACTGAAGTAAAAGGCTCCTTCCCATCCCACAAAGGGCTACTCTATGCTCTGATTTCTCCAGGCTCTCACTCTGGCACATGGCACCATCTAAATAAGCCATCACTCTTTAAGGGAAGAAAGCAAACGCTCCCTCTTAAACCAGGAGGAATACCTCCCGTGATATGCCAGCTTGAAATCAAAACAGGAGAAGACGAAGATGCGTTTGAGTGTTTATTCAAGGAGGAGTTGGAATGGGCAGAATGTGCTGCCGTGACCCCAAAGAATCCCATCTTCTAAGAAGAGTAACCCAAGATAATTCAAATTCCCTTTGTCTCCTTTGGAGGAACTGCTTGTTTAACAAAAGAAAAATATTGAAAGGGTTGGTTGAGATCTTCTGGTGATCGCTCACTGAGGTGCAAAGAGGTGCTCTGCATATAGTTTCGCCTAGAGTATCAAGAAGACGTTTTCATTTCAATATCCCAGGAGAAGTTATTAGTGCATTGCTGTTGTCACGATTTCTTCAGTTTCCTTAACGCGTGATTTGCCATTGGAAATTGAGTTGTTTTCAAAGGGATTCTAAGTTCTAAAAGAAAGCCTCGACAACTGTATTTCTAGAACTACAGCCATGAAAGTTCTGGTCTGTTCTCTGAGGAGGAGACGAAAGAGGCAGGAAGATATTTATGACCAGACCCTTGGTCGCCACGGGAAAGAACACTGGCTTTACCAGGCAAAGATTTCTAGCTGTTTCTGGCTCTCCAGCACTTCTAGGCACATCAAAGCACTTCGTTTCTGGGCTTCCAAAATGGGTTAGGTTAAATGTTGACTACGCTTCCTCCCCACTCAGTCTAAGAGTCGAATATAGAACAGAAAACCTGAAAGAGAACAAGGAACTACAAGTCAGCAGATCTGGATTTTAGTTCTGCTCCATGAACTGGCTGTGTGACCTTGGACAAGTTACCGGAAAAACAGAAACTAGCCCACATTCACTGAGCACTCAGCAAGTCTCAGGCAATGAGTGTGATGAACATTATCATACCAGTTCCTCAGAACACGTCTCATGACTACGTTCATCTTGGAGAGGAGGAATGTGAACCTAAGAAAGGGCAGGCAGCTTGCCCGAGATCACCCACCAGCACGGGGAAGGGTGAAATTCGCATCGGTATGATCAGACGCCAGAAACCATGCTCTTCCGACCTGCTGCGAGCCGCGATGCTGCCTTGAGACTTTTTGCAAGACCTAACTTGCCAGCATGACTTCGGGAGACAGCTGGGAGGTCACATTTGTACATACGTACATGCATGTATGGTCTCGGAAAAGCACAAAGCACTACCAAGGCTGAAGATGCGGTTTTGCTTCTACCTACATTTGAGAAGAACCCTCAACTACATTTGTGGTCAGCTCAAGGTGCTATGAAGAAATACCATACTTTGGAGGGTTTATAATCCCCAGAAGACTATTTTTCAGAGTTCTGCAGGCTGACAGTCTCAGACCGGGGTGCCAGTGCGGTCAGGCTCTAGCGAGCCTCTTCGGTGGTGACTCCTTGGGGCATCCTCCGGGGGCGGAGAGCAGAGCAGAGAAAGCAAGCTTTCTCGTGACTTATGGAAGGGCTCTGACCCCGCTCATGACAGCTCCACTTCAATGACCTCTTTTCATCCTAACTACCTTTCAGAGGCCCCACCTTCTAATACCATCATACTGGGAGAGCAGAGTTTCAATATATGAATGTTGGGGGACACAAACATCCCGCCCATAACAGTGATCATAGCAATCTCTCTCCCTGAGTTGAGACATGAACAGGGAAGACTGAAGTAGAGACCATAGAAATTCCTCCTTCCCAATCAAGAAACAAGGCCAATAGGCAACGAGATGGCTCTATGTGGCATCTTCTCTTTTTCCGATACGTGGATCTTTGGACCTCCATAGTTCTTGTTCTAGTGTCTTCTGCTTAAATAAGGTGCACCTGCTTTGCAGCTGGAGGGGTAAATATTTTACCCACTGTCTTGCCTTTGTGATAAACATGTAATATAATATAGGAGACACTAGGTCAGAGTGCATGCTTCTACCCCGTTCTTGCCAGACGAAAAAGTGAAGAAAATCATTTTGCCTCTCCCTCCCAGTCCTGTCACATGTGTGCCAAAGCTGTCTGCTCCTGGCTAAATGCAGAGTCTCATTGCAACCAGGACCTGGCTGGTGCATTTTCTTCCTCACACCGAGCTAAGGAAGGAGGCATCTTAATACCCACCCCCCAAAAACCAGTCACGTGCTTCCATAAATTAACTAGAAGTAAATAAAATTTAAAAAACGTATTTTGAATGGGTAAAATTCTTTATTTTTCCAAATCCTAGAACTATTTCCCCCTACTGTTTATCAAGACATCTCTTCCATCACTAAGCCAGAATTCTCTCCCTTGCTTTGGGCTGTATTTCTCTCTCCACAGCACCAATGGCCATTACGTCTGATATATTTTAATTATTTTATTTACTGTTTGTTCATAGCATCTCTACTAGAATTAAGGTGACTATATTATTTATCATATAAACCAAGAGGTTTTGGAGAGTGAAAAGGAGCACTAATCCAAATTATGCCAGGACAAAACGGAGATGTTCCTGGGGAAATAAAGGTGTGGTAGGCCCAACTACAATGCAAGTTCCAGAAGCTTGGGGATTTGGATCTGATTTTTCACACCCGTGTCCCCACTGTCTAAATTAGCACAAGACTCCCATGAGATGCTCCATAAATAGGTACTGAGTCAATGTGGCTCTGAGATGAGCTCTGAGTGGACGGCAGGGGTTCAAACTCTGGCTCCAACACCAATGAATTACGTCATTTCCCTGCGGTAATTTCCTTGACCACCATATGCTTCAATTTCCTCATCTGTCAGATGGCGACAGTAGTGAGAGCGCCCCCCTCGCACGGCTGGGCGAGAACTAAATGAGCTCATCCACAGCACAATGCCGAGCACAGGGTCTGCACACGGCAAGAGCGGGCACTCCAAAAGGTCGGCTGCCATCATGCCTCTTGGTCATTCCAAGGTTGTCTGAAGAAGTCACGTAGAGCAGACACTGCCTACAGCAGGTTATGACACTGCCTACCCAGCACCCCTTAACATGACAACAGTAGAAGCCTTCTTGCACCTACAGGATGCCTGGCCGACCCTGAGATGGGCCCCTGGCCGGAGCCTGGCCGAGAGGAGCTCTCACTTGAGACTGAGGAGCAACTTTTTTCTAGAGATCAAAGATGTGGAGTCTATAGTCCTCATGCGATCGACAGTCACATCTCCCATTCTACAGAGGAGGCAGGTGCACAGAAAGAAATGATGGCTGCTGAGGGCAGAGGAGGGAGCTTCGGGGGTACCCGAAGCCCTGGCTACATTTCTGCCTCCCTGCTCACGGCTCAATCAACCCCTCCTATGAGCCAGGAACCTCCTCTGGGGCCCCAGCTACTTTAACCTGCCAAATGTAAACAAAAGGGTCCTGACAGGGGCCATGGTAGGCAGATTCAACACACTCACATATAACTGATTAAAAGAATTTTTTTTAAGGGGGATGAGGAGGAGAAGGAAAGGATGAAAAATATTTATTGGTGCTCGCCCCTTGCCAGGCACCATGGGGAGGACTCTGCTGGCACCACTATGTGGTAGGTACCGTATTTATTCCCATTTTATGGGTGAGACCGCTGAGACTCAGACACCCGAAGGAACCTTCCCAAGGCCACACAGTTAATTTACTGGGTAGCACTGCTGGCTTCCTAGCAGCCCTTCTATCCCAGGTGATTAATCGAAGCCAGTCACCACTGGCACTCTCCTGGTGAATGTCACTAGACCAGGAATGGGAGCATGTCCTACACTAACCCAATGAGACCAGACAGAAGCACTTCCGTTCCATGGCTGGGGGTTTTGCCTCTCCTGTTTAGGGGAACTGGCCTTAGAAGAAAGCAAAGGTCTTTCTTCTAAGTAAAGAAGAAGAAAGAGAAAGTTCAAGAGTTCTCTTTCTCTTCAAGAGAGAAAGCTGGTGTTGAAATTGGCACAGTGGTAGAGTGGTCAGATAAAATACGGGATGCCCTGTTCAATCTGAATTATAGATAAATAATGAATAACATTTTGGCATAAATTTGTCCCAAATATTGCATGGGTCATACTTTTTCTTTTCTTTTCTTTTTTTTTTTTTTAAGTAGACTCCATGCCCCATGTAGAGCCCAGCACGGGGCTTGAACTCAGGACCCTGAGATCATGACCTGAGCCGAGATCAAAAGGCAGATGTTTAACTGACTGAGCCACTCAGGTGGCCCAAGGGCCATACTTTTATACTAAAAAAGTTTTAATTATCCATCTGAAACCCGAATTTCCCAAGTGTTCTGTATTTTTTTTTAAAGATTTATTTATTTATTCGAGAGAGACAGAGAGTGTGTGCATGCACATAAGCGCAGGGGCTCAGCATGGAGCCCAACGTCGGCCTCCATCTCATGACCTTGAGATCATGACCTGAGCTGACTCTTGAGTCAGATGCTTGACCACGCCCCCCCAGGCACCCCCACGGGTCCTGTGTTTTATTTGCTAAGTGTCGTACGATGCTTGACCACGCCCCCCCCAGGCACCCCCACGGGTCCTGTGTTTTATTTGCTAAGTGTGGTACAATGGAGAGAAGGAGTACACACAATGGAGATAGGACGCACTACCTTTGAACTTCTGGTTATGCAAGGTCATTGATTTCGTTACTGTTTAAACACTTCAGAATTTTGGTCGCCTGCACCCCAGCCCATCCTATCCCATGCAGCAAGTCAGAGGTTCCAACCCAGGCAGGAAGAATATAGAGCCAAAGTCACACCACCGTACAAATCCCAAAGGGACAGAAATTGAACGCCATGTTCAAATCTAAGAAGCCATCACTGAGGACACCGCACTTGTTTTTTCAGAGATATATGAAGGCAGCTTGAAAGACTTACTGGAATTCTCCTCAGTCAATGTAAATTTTTTATTATAAAGTCACGGAACGTGAATTCACTTAAACTGTAAAACCCCTCATGAATACTAACAAACTTGAAAATCTCAACAAAGATGACTGTTCCTAGCCACCAAAAACACAAGAACATCTAGCAATTCCAGATTAAGGACAATTTTTAGACATTCATGACAAAATTACATCCTTGTCATTTTGTTTAGAAAAAAATTAGCTCCATAGCAAAATCTGACTTCAGATCAAACCTTGAGTGGTATAAAATAATCAAATAAAATCGGAAGAGAGTATAGAAATGAGTAGAACTAAATAACCAAATGGGTAACCGAAGGACCGAGTTGTGTTGCTGTTTAAGGGTGAAGGTCCCGTGTGTGTGTGTGTGTGTGTGTGTGTGTGTGTGTGTGTGTGTGTGATGGGCATACTATTTACTCAGCATCAAAAATCTCAAGGAAATGGACTCAACGAGTTTACATGTGATGTCAGGTATATCGTCTACGAACAAAAACAGGATGTTGAGTTAGCCCTTACAGTTATGAAGAAACAAAGCAATTCCTGTGTCTTTATTTGCATTTACGAGTTTTGAAGCCCTGCTTTGGGGCAGAGGCTTCTCCATAACGTGGAACACACAGCGTTACCACCACCATCACCTGGGCTCCCTTCAAGCCCATAAAAGGCTGTAATTCAGGGCATGTCAGTAGAGAACAATTACAAAGTTGAGGGAAGGTCTGACAGTGATACCTCTGGAAAACAACAACATATATATGTATGTATGCAACTGGATTAAAAGAAATATGATTTATGATATTCCTAGACATAATGTTATGAAAATCTTAACTGTCCCCAAATTAATCTACAAATTTAATGAAGCCCCAATCAAAATACCAATACGTTGGGTCGTTTGTTTTGGTGGAATGAGAGGAAGGCTTGATAAAACGTTTGTAAGTTTTACCTGGAAAAGTGACAACTAGGAAACACGTGAATAACAAGAGCAAAGGGAAGGAGACTAGCCCAAACAGATGTGACAGTATTATAAAGCCAAATCCAACAGATTAATGTGGTACAAGCCCAGGACTACCCACGAAGCTCCATGGAATAGAACAGAAAGTTTAGAAACAGATCCACAAATATATAAGATCTGTTCAATGACACAAATTAAGTATCTGAAATCTGTGGGGGAAAAATGGATTTACCTATAACCAATGTGGGCTACCATTTAGTAGAAAAGAACATGTGAGTTTTGCTGGTAAGATGGTTTTAAAAGCGTGACGTGGGAGAGGCGAAATGGGAGAACAGAATCCATCCATGAACAGTATGCTAAAGAGCGATAGCCCTGAGCTCCCAGCTCATGGCTCCTGATAGGATTCCCAACAAGAAAGGGAATGCTGTCAAGTGGTATGCCCTCTTCTCCCTTGTTGGACCTCACTGGGTTTCCTTCCACACCACCCCCCCAACTGCCAACTCTTCTTCTCACTGAGCATTTCTCTACTACCCGCTCCCCACTCTGTAACACAAAAGGATTCTGGGAAGTTAAGAGAAGTTCTCTATACATTTTGGATTCCCTGACCCACCCCCCACCCCAGTCATTGTAAGGCATCAGTAGGAACAATCCAAGAGTTACCAAACTTCAGGAATAAATCTTACCTGTTTCCTTTTTTCAGGGGGAAGTGACGGATCTCCATCCTATAAAGAAACAAATGTTATACTTTACTTAAAAAAATGTCCTTAGATTCAGGGAACTGAACAAAAAAAAACTCAACTAAATTCAGACCCTCCCACTCCTTCCCTCTGCAATCAATAGTGTGCTGAACCAAATTCAAATATACTTTTTTTTTAAGTTTTTTTTTTATTTGAGAGAGAGAGAGACAGCGAGAGAAAGAGCATGAGCAGGGAGGAGAGGGAGAAGCAGGCTCCCCGCTGAGCCGGGAACCCAACATGGGGCTCGATCCCAGAACCCTGGGATCATGACCTGAGCCGAAGGCAGATGCTTAACCAACTGAGACACCCAGGCATCCCTCACATATACTTTTTAAAAAATTAACTATAAACTGAACTAATTATTTTGGAAAAACCTCTAGGAAATCAGTTCCAATTAGGACCAAATCTATATACTTTCTAAAACCGTATGAACCAAGTAAATGCACGAAAAAACTGGATTTATCAAAATTGTTTCTGAGCAGAGCCAAAACCGAGATAATATTTCATTTGGTTTGAGTTCAATCCTTCTTTTAAATAGTTAGATCCAAAGGAATAATAGTGGATGCACACATGCTTGAGTTTTCTCCACGGGCAGAACAATTTTGGGAGGCGGTAAGGAAGAGGGGATAGGATATGCTCAAGATAAAAGAGAATTAGGGGCGCCTGGGTGGCTCAGTGGGTTAAAGCCTCTGCCTTCAGCTCAGGTCATGGTCTCAGGGTCTTGGGATCGAGCCCCGCATCGGGCTCTCTGCTCAGCAGGGAGCCTGCTTCCCCCTCTCTCTCTGCCTGCCTCTCTGCCTACTTGTGATCTCTCTCGCTCTGCCATATAAATCTTTAAAAAAAAAAAAAAGTTTAAAATTTTAATTCCAGCGTAACCCCCTTTCTATCTTAAGGAGGGCACGACAACATCGCCGTGACGTAACACGTACGATCAGCTCCCGGTACTTCTTCTTCAGGGACTGATGGCGCTCTCGAAGCTGATTGGCCATGAGTTTGTACTGGTCCCTTTCTTGCTGGCATGTGTCCAGCTCCTTGGAGAGGATCAGCAGGGCTTCCTTTTTACTCTCCAGCTTTCTCTTACACACCAAGTACTGCAAAACAAACAAATCCAAGCAGCTGGTCAAAAACATCACTAGACCTCCGATTAACACAGCCTGTGTTCCTGCACCCTGCACGGTTGGTTTTATTTTGTGGAGTTTTTTGTTTTTAGAGACCATATACCAGAAAGGTCGGTCAGTAAAGGACGTATGCAGTAGCTATACAATATGCAGACTGCTACAGTACCTGACCTACAGTTTTTGGATGTTTGTGAACTTTAGCAAACTGGGATAAACATAAAATAATTCAACCCACATATAAGTAAAAAAGCAAAATTTTTTAAGTGACACCGATAGATAGATAGTTGGACCCAAATTTTGTTTTAAAAGGATGTATATATTCAGGTAAGATTATGTAAAATTTTATTAAAACTCAATGAAATGATATACACAGAAAGATTACTCAGTACAACTTTTGTAAAAATATTAGTAACAACTCTTGGTCACGTGTTTTTTACAAGTTTGTGCTTTTCTGTGTTTTCTAAATTTTCTAGAAGAAACCCGTATGGCTCTACTATAATAAAGAAATACAAAAAGTGTTATTAGAAATAACTTAATTGAACTATAAATCACTGCAGAAGATTTCACTTGTCCATTCAACCCAGCATTTTCTCACCTGAGAATGTTCGTTCACTAACTCCACCAACATGTGTACAACTTCCATAATTCCAATGCAAACACCCGCTACCCAGGGACCAAATGAGCTAAGTATTTTAGCCACACTTCGATTACCTCCAAATGGTTGGGTGTACCTAGCCGGAACTCTGCCTCAGGGGGACAGGATTTCTTCATCCCTCCTTGTCCCCATCAGCCCATCCCCACCCTGACCATGAACCTCCCTCGCCTGATAATCAGCCACCACATGGGCCAGTGTGAGCCTGACTGGGACTCTTTACTTTCATTGGATATACTGCACCGTCTGGCGTTATTCACGTATGTGAAATGTGGCATTAAATACCTTTTGAATTTGCCCCGTAAAAGACCAAATTCAGAGCATTCATGAAAACAATTTATAGTTTCATTATACACTCTGACATGAGCACTTTGTCATTATGGACGCTCACACAAAGCAGAGAGAGAATCAGCGCTCCCATACCATTGGAGTCAATGCTCTTTTATGGACAAAAAGCATTACTCATATATAGTGCTTGCTTGGAACTGACTTTGTTCAGTTCAATTTCAAATAAATGAAAGGGGAAAAAGAGAGTTTTGTGCATTAGCACAATTTTTTTTTCCTTAAAAAAAAAAGTAATTGCTTAGCTTCAAAAACAAAGGGGAAAGAAAAGCCATTCTGAGACGGATTTGAGTTCTGAGAGAGGACACCTCCACCTTGGGTGAATCTTATTCCTGGCAGTAATGAGGTTGGAATCCTGCCTTAAAACGTCCTGGATTTTTAAGACTTTGACGTCGTCTTCGTGGAGGCAAAATGGTTCCGTTGCCACTGTGATTTCTCAGGAGTAAAATCCCCAACGAGTAAATATCAGAGGAGAGTGGCTCAGAAACCTAAACTGCAATGTCCTAAGGGAGGTATTGAGATTTCACAGGAAAAAATTCCATTTACACACAATTTAACAGATCTGCCCTTGGGCCTTCGGTTCTTTGCCCATGATCGGTAAGCCTCAGCTGTCTGTGCTGTTAGTATTGGTGGCACAAAAATGGTCACCTTTGTCCCTTCACTTGATCAGATCCAACTCTCTGGCCCCAAAAATACTATCTTCC
>CM052899.1:159822498-159890439 GCA_028534135.1 Potos flavus | reverse complement strand
GTTCCTACGTTGAGTTGGTATTCCCAGCACGAGGGAGCTAAGGAAGGGTGGTTTTGAGTTTGGCTACTTTTTAGACCTGGAACAAATGAGTGAAACCTTTATCTCTTCACCCACTCCCCTCCAGATCTCGGGGGCCTGCCTCTCCTTTCCTCGGATGAAGCCTGAAGGAAGACAGGAAAAAACAAAAGACTCCACAAGCATCTCTCCCCTGTGCTCCTTGAGAGGGAGCCAAGTGGAAGCGATAAGATTTCTATCCACTCATAAGAAATGGGATAAACTACAGGGCGTCAGAAAAGAACCAGAGGGCTATTTCCTCCAAAGCGGCCAGGCTGAAACAGTTTTCTGTAAGCTATACCTGGTCTCAGCCACCCATTCTACAAATATTTTCTAGGTGCCTTCTCTGTGTGAGGCATGGAGCCAAACACCAATCTCCCGAAGCGATAAACTGTCCTGTTGATTTTGAAAATGAAAAACATGATACCTGGATAACGAACCTTATTTCCACGATCCCTTATGGGTTTTTCTGAATCCCCTGACGTTCTGAAGACCGAAAACGTGTTCACGTCCCATTAGTGACCTCAGTGATGTGAGGGCGTTTATGGTCTTTATGTCACTAAATGTGAATATTCAGACATTTGCTGAAGATAAATCACTGTGTTTGATTATTGGCCAAGTCACCGCCCCAGAGTCTGCTGAGGCCAATACATAATATTCTGTATGCTTGTGGCATTTCCTCTCAGATTCCAATAACTCCTGCATCTGAAACACCTCTGGGGCCCAAGGATTTTGGATAGGGAAACTGGCTTTTACTTGAAAGTCTCCCTCGCCAATCTCTACATAGTCTCGATGACATGTGTGTGATTAACACCCAATCTTTCTCAAACAGTAATTGTCCCAAACCTAAGCGTTTATTAGATTTTGACTTCCTCTTGTAGACCAGGAAAAACTAAAAGTACATTATGTGCAGTAAACCTTCAAGCTGCCGTAATGCTATGGGTCTATTCCCATAGCCTCCTATTTTCTTTTTTCTTTCGAATTAGCATCGAATGCTGGAATTGGGATAAACCTCACAGATAACCCAAGCGACTTGCCCAATACTGCAAAGAACAACATTCCTGGCTGCTGGGTATTTTCTAAGAGTGTTTTCCAAGTCGTAGGTCATGACACCTTCATCTGGGTAGTTAGATCAATTCACTTGCAACCCCTCATTTTCTTTAAAAAAAAAAAAAATGCAGCATAGAACAGAAGATAGCAGTGTGCATCCCATCCAGTTTCGCCAGACTTTTCTTTTTGAACACGTGTGTAGGAATAAACACACACATCCCTGCATATTGTCACACATTTACTGTGGACCGTCATCTACAGGCTTATTTGCTACTATTGTGTAGGAAGGCACACAATGGCTGGTGGATTTACTCATTCACTGGACAAATATTTAATGAAGCTCACCAAGAGAGACAAGAGTGAGATGAGCGGGTGGGTTCATGGGCAAGGGAGGAAAACTACACGGGGGACACAGTGCTTGGTGGGTTTTGAGAGATGGCCACTATGTAATGCAGATAATTAGTGCTTTGGGATGAAGGCACAGCCCTGATTAGTTCAGGCCTGCCCTGCCCGCCTCACTGAGCTCCAAATGGAAGATGCTGTGCGAAAATTCGACTTTGTACGCTTTTTCAAAATTAAAGGTATTATTCTTCTCGCATTTAAAGCGAACAAAATGCTTTCCCAGACACTCCCTCGTTTGGTGGTCCACACTACATGACAAGTGGGACAAAAACTGTTTCTCTCATTTGACAAAGTAGCTGAGATGGTCTTTGCCAGAGTCACATACCTAACTACTGTCAGCTCAAACCAGGACTCTTTTTATAAAAAGATGTGATTTGTTTATTTGAGAGAGAGAGCACGAGCACGAGTGCAGGCAGAGGGAGAGGGAGGTGCAGACTCCCCGCTTAGCGGGGAGCCTGACACGGGGCTCGATCCCAGGACCCTGGGATCATGACCTGAGCCGAAGGCAGATGCTTAACCGACTGAGCCACCCAGGTGTCCCTCAAACCAGGACTCTTAACTACAAATTACAGGCTCCTTTAGTATTCGATATTGGTACCAAATACATTATTAGCATGTCCACATATCACCACTCTTGGGTCTAAACACATTCATACCAAGACGCTCTCAGAGATCATTGCGTACCAAGCGGCGCATTTTTATGCATAGTATGTTGAGGCCCCGTTTGGAAGACAGGCAGCTCTCCTGGGGCTTTTTCAATCACATTCCATGGGGAAGGGCTGAGGCACAAGAGGCCACCCAGCCATCTTCTCAGGTGTTAGCCAGCTCTGTCCCCCAGAGTTCTGGCCAGCCGTGTGCTGATGACCACACAGGGCTCGTCACCAGCTGAATCACGGGCACGAGACACTTAGTTTTTCAAAGGGCACTTGCACACAGTTATGTTGGTTGTGATTCAGGCCCCAGGCCCTCTTCTTTTGGCTAACTCAAGTCCTCCCCCCACCTTAGACAGGGTTTTTGTTCATTTCGATGGCTTTTCTGTCATCTCTGTGCCAATTTCACCCAAATTGGTGTCACCAGCTCGGACTCTCATCTGTACCCACTCTCATCACTAACTGGGTGCCTCCATTGGAACGTATGAGAGGCAGCTTGGTCTATGACCACATCAAGCCCACTCCAACCTCAGGGCCTTTGCACTGCTGTTTCTTCTACTTGGCCCCTTCTGGATGGCCCATTCCCTGGTTTCCTTCAGATCTCTGTTGTCACGTTTCCTTCTCAGGAAGCTCATCCCTGTCTGTTACCACCCAGACTCTCAGTCCTCTCATACTGTGTTACTTTCCTTCATCGCACTTATTCCTTGACCTTGAGCTATACAACTCACTATTGGTTTATTTTCAACCTCTCTCTCCAGATGCCCGGCACTAAGAACAATGCAGGGTACATAGCTGGGGCCCAACACATACATATAATGAATGAGAAAGTGGCATACATTTATCTTACCTCAACATCCTGTGACACATGTGGTTTTGTCCCCTTTTGACAGATTCTCAAACTCACAGGTGGTAAAGACCTCAGGAATCCTCTAAGCCAGGCCCCTAATTGCACAGATGAGGAAGCTGGGACTCAGCACAGTACCCTGGCTTACCCAGGGCTGAGTAGCGGGACCCAGAGTCAAAACCTAAGCTGAGGGTTCCTCTCAGCCCAGTGCATTTCTCTCTACCCACCAAACCAAGGTACGCATCCCCAGCAAGACATAAATGCCTATAAACTTAGAATGGTGCCTGGTACTTTTTTATAGTAATAAAAATTATTAATACAACACAACAGATAATAATAGATAATGTCACCTGATCATCATTCACTAATCATTACTAACTACGGCATGATAAACGCTATAGAGAGATACACACGAAGCTGCCAGAAACACAGGGAAAGGCAGTTTAAAGTAATGGTTGACCGATCAGATCGGACTGTGGGATCAGCCTCCTTATCTCCAGCCGGAAGGAGCTGCAATACCTGCATTGGGATCATGGCTCGACCATTCACTTGCTACGTGATCAGTTACTCAGCCCCTCTGAGCCTCAGTTTCTCCACTTGTTAAATGGGTATAATTATAGTATCTTCATAGGGCCCGTGTGAGAATTAAAGCAATTAGTATGTGTAAAACATTTAAAATAGTAAGTGCTGTAGGCATATTGATATTCTACTCTTTTTAAGCACAAGGAGAGGATCACAGCTTGGCAAAGAAGGGGCTCGAAGAGTTGGAGGAAGATGTGAACATTTGGAATGGATCCCAAAGGACAGGTGGAGGGGTTCGTTTTGTTGGGGAGTAGATGAAGTTGTGACAGGTAGCGGTGATGGGAAAATAATAGTCCCGGTCGGGAAACGGCCAGAGCAAAGCACAAAGGTGACACACGGGAAGACACGCTCGGCTGTCTCCGGCGTCGGGGTGGGAATGAGGCCTGCAGCAGATAGAGCTGGAAAGAGAGACGGATGGGTGGTCAGGTCAGAAAGGGCCTGGAAGTCGTGCTGGAGAGTTGAGATTTTATTCTTCCAGCAGGCAGGAGCCCTAAGGGGCTCTGAATAGGGGAGTGACATTAAGAATCCTTTTGAGGAAGACAATTTCGTCCTGACATCATGTGGCGTAAATTATCTTTGACTCTACACCTTGGGTGAAATTGGTTGCCGAGCTCCCAGTGGGAGGGGAAGGCAGCTGGGGACCGGGGCCTGCTTTGCGGACACCTCTGGATCCTGCCGTTTGATCTGATCTGTCAAGCCTACAAAGAACATACTGATTTTGCTGTTTCTTAATATGGATTCTGTTATCACCTTGTCTAACGCAATTCTGTTAGGTAGGGTGCTACCCAGGCAACCAGAAGCAGGCATGAGTTTAGCCTCAGCCTCCGCAGCCAGTATCAGAATTGTATCGTGGGTGAATGGGTCACATGGCTTCCCAACCGCCTGTCTGAGGGCTGAGCCCAGGGGGACAAGTCACATGAAAATGCCCTCACTTTCTGGCCACTTGGGTGGGGCCACGGGATACGCACGTGATTCTCCCTAGGCTTCCATTTTTGCTCCCTAGTCGACGTGTAATTCTGCCTGGTAAGTTCAAGTGTGATTTAGGGGCCGGGGATATTTGCTCTCTTCCCTACCCGAGGAAAGGCGGGTTTGGGTTTGTTTTCAGTAAAGAGGAAGGAGAAAACAAATTTGTATTTCTGGAATGTCTGCTATGTGCCAGGCACTGTTAGGAGTAATACTAAGGAGAAGCGAACCTTCATTTAATTACGATAGTAAGTGTAGCAGCCTCTATTTAGTGAACATTGCTACTTTCCAAAGTGTACTAAATGCTCGACTTGAAACATTATATTCAATCCTACAGCTATCTATGAAATAGGTTGTACGATTGAGACGAGGAACGAAGCTCAACAAGGTCGACTTATCCTTCGTTACTAACGGAAGGAGTAGCAGAGCCAGACTCTTCTCTGCATTGATCAATCAGGATCCTCCGGTCGTAAGCAACAGTGTCTGATCCCCTCATGTCGGAATATACTGGAAGGACTCTGGCACTCACAGAATTGGCAGGAGGACAGAGAAGTCAGCTTAGAAACAGGAGGCGGCGAGGTGACTGTGGAGGCTAGAGGCAAGATGAGGTGTCCATGCGGGGAAAGATCAAGGTCAGAGGCCTCCGATCGATTGGGTAGAACCCGACTCCGTTATGTTTCAGCCTCTTTATCTCTCTGTTCAAGGGGTTCTCCAGCCACCTGAAGCAGATCATGGGCCAGCCTTCCCCTGGGGGAGCCCAGGACCTCTGGACTGTCGCCCTGTGCTCTCTCTGCAGGTTACGTCCAGTCGTAATCCCCTCCGAAGTGGGCGTGGTTGGAAGGGAGAGAAAAAGGACTGTTCGCCCCATTCATCTGGGCGGATCCATTCTAGTGAGCTTATTTCTCAGTTTCGCTAAGGTCCTCCCTCCCCTTCTGGTGGTTTATAAATAAAGGTCGAAAAAGAAACAGTGGGCATTTAATAAGAATTCCTTTTATTTTAATGGATCCCTAAGGCTCTACTGATCATACCTAGAAAACACACATACAGCGGTGAAGTTTCCAGGCTGCAGTGGGGTAAACACCTACCCACTGGGGAAAGGAAAAAAACCACACACCAACTATACCCGGTGATTGGTGAAACGTGAACGGAATAAACTTGGTAAAATATGCCCAGTTTTCGGCATGTATACTAGATATCATGAAATATTTTTATTATCCTCTCAAAAATAGATTTCTTTTGAACTGCATTTCGATTATGTTTTTAAAGCACAACTCACAAGTTATTTGCCTATGTTAATTCATGCCCGCACGCAAACACCATGAAGGTAGCCTTGTGCTTATCATCTGAAGAACCCAGACCCACAGTTTTCACCGCTGAGTGGCTTTTATCTACCCGTTTACTGTTATCTGCAATAAAGCAAATCATAATTTGCTACAAGGAAGATCATAATAATTAAATGTCTATCTGACATACTACATTACTATTTAGATGGCTTTACAACCAGATAAATGCAGAGAGGGATGAAGACAGCCGGAATATCAGGGAGGAGACCTCTCCAACCAAGTGACTCTCACCCTCAAACAGTGACTCATGGTCCTTGGCGATTTTTACTGATGGGATCAGGCTCATTCTCATTAGCTGCTGCAAGAACACACCCGTCAATCCCCAAAGGCTTCACCGCGTGATGATAAACATATGTGGCTGAAGGGTTCGTGTTCAGGAACAATTTAGAAACTTCTCAATTCACAGACTCAGTCTTTTCTTAGAGGTATTTCCTCCCCTGGTCCCCCTGTACTCTGTCACACCCTCTTCCTACCCTGTCTTCCGTCCTCCATCCAGGATACCCTCCTTTCTCTTCCAATTTGCAGCTTCACGTAAACAGTATCCCACAACCGACATAACTTCACCTTCAGATAAGCCACTCCCGCCATTCCCAGAACCCCTACTTTGCCCTGCCTGGTGACGTCTGGCTGGGACCATCACGATGGCCTCATCTCCCTACCTGTCTAGTGCAGGGGCCAGTCCCTGTGAAAACCATAAATCAGGTCCTGCCACTCACTCGTCTTTAAAAATATCTCTGTTAAGGAGACTGACAAATAAGAGCCTTTCGATACCTGGCTGCAGTCCACCTCTGACTCTTCCTGGCCCGCATAGCCGTGTGACATTCTGGGTACACCTTAATTAGAGCATCACAGCCACCTGCCCACCTGTCTGCCTCGCCGCAGAATGAGACCTCCCTGCAGCCAAGGCCCAACTCATTCACCTTTGCATCTCCAGAGCCAAGCTCCTGACCGAGAGTGAGTATATATATATATATATATATGTAATATGTATGTTAGTAAGCCAATCAATTATTATTTATTGTCAAGCCTAAATCTCTAAATTCCATTTTAGCATCATTTAGAAAACGAAGTCTGTTTGCAAAAACTTGGTATGTATGGAGAGGTCACAAGACGGCTCCTATAGAATTAGCAAAATGGCATCTGCATGTCACTTCATTTTTATCACTTAAGATGAGCACTTCCCCACATCACAAGGGCATAAACTTCCTCTGCCACCTTCATTCTCTGGATAGGCATTGAGGATTGTTGCTTGGAGATACCCTGCACCCTGCCAGGCCAAGTTTGGGCATCTCTGGGGTAAGAAGCTAAGTGAGGCCAAGCCCGCGTGGATTGGTCACGTCGCTGAGTTCCTGCAGCCTTCAGGTGCCCCGACCGAGCCCTGCTGACTCGCCAGCGCCTGTGGGAGCCGCCTTCGCTGGCCGGGACCGTACCCCAGCCTCTAACTGTGCGGCTTCTGAGCATTTCCACAGCCCTGTTCTAAATCTCTGTTTGCCTCTGTAATTTTTAGATAACATTTCAGCAATTTCAGGTTGGTAACTTAATGATTCTAATGCCATTCTCTAAGATGACTTTTTTTTTTTTTATGATCTATCTTTCTCGGAGTCACCGTGGCAGTTTTCCCTCTCCAGTATTACTTTCGACAGGCAAACTTTGATTATTTGAGTGCCCCAGGGGATGTGCTGAAATTTAAGTTAAGTGAGATTTCAGGTAATTGGAAGAGTTTATAATGTGAACTAGAGTAGCTGGGGGGTATGTGAAATTCACTGACAGTCTTGGCTAACTGAAGTTAGGAATAACGAAGGTTTGCCTGGATATCTATTTCAATCCTTCGTCCCTGTTATTTCTCCCTTCCTCCCTCTCCCCAACTTCTCAGTCTCTATACTGTCTGTGTGTGCTCCTGTTCTTTGCAGGCCTACAGAGATAAGGAGGAAATGCAAGCAAAAACAACTGGCTTTCCTTCTAGTTGGCCATAAACGGGTGAGGAAATCCCTCTCCTTTGCTGAAGATAGCGTATATTTTTAAAAATCATTACTTGCCAAGAGTGAGTTCGCACTCTCCGCAGAGCTGGGCTGATCCGACCTTGCCTCTGGCCGAGATGCTGATGACAGGGTGTGCAATTCTGGCTTGTTCCCGAGATCCGGTGTTCGGGATGGGGCGCTAAAATTACCCATGAATCTGAGGCTCTCCCTTTTCCACCCAGGTTGCCAGGGGCCTGGGATACGCTACATACAGATGACAGCCCATGTCACCAATGCTCACATATGCAATGACACATTATAACATACGACGGTTACATGTGGAACGGAATGATAGATTCACTTGCCACTTCACTATAGGATAATAATTCAATTCAATTGCAGAAAGCTTTTCTTGTGGACTGGGTAGCAAAAAAAACCCAGCAAAACATGGACAACATTTTGGTCAAACTGTCTTTAAAAGCTATAACATTGCTGGGGCTCATCTTCCCCTGGGCTCAAAAAGAAATCATAAAACAAACAAACAAAAACCCTAAAACTCCTACAATGGATGAGCCCCACCGACCGCTGTATATCCACCTGCTCCTAACTTCTCAGATCTGCCCCCAAACACTGGAAGGAAGGCAGAAAGGACCTCTACCAGACCCTCCACTTTATAGATGAGGCTCAAGGGACGGCATTTGTAGGCCTACAGCTGAGTCCAGGACTATCCTCTAACAAAAGGGAATTTGGGAGGCACCGAGACAAAGGGACCGTGAATAGACACAACATGGCATCCAGGATTTAGAGTGAGATGATGTGGCTCTCACAGCCATCACCTAAGACTGGCTGTGAGAAGACACTCACCCTGTGCTTCAGTCTCCTCTTTTATAAATGCTGTGTGAACGACTATCACCATCGTGGGGTCTACTCTGTGCCCAAAGGTGATTCAGCATTTCGCATACATAAATCATTCATCCTTATCACAACCCCAAAATGTAGACATTATCCCCTTCTGCAGATGAAGAAACTGAGGCTCTGGGAGATTTTAAAAAAAGGTCACACAACTTCTAAATGGCAATGGTGGGATTTAAACCCAGGCCTATCCCACGCCCTTCCTGCCCTTCCTGCCCTTCCTGCCACAGTGCCCCGTGCCTCCCTCAGAGAAGAATCATATAGATTCTGTAAAACAATGCATGTAAAAAAGCACTTGAGGGGCCTGGGGGGCTCAGTCAATTAAGCATCCAACTCTTATTTTGCCCGGGTCATGATCTCAGGGTTGTGAGATCGAGCCCTGCATCAGGCTCCATGCTGGGTACGGAGCCTGCTTCTGATTCTCTCCCTCTCCCTCTGCCTCTGTCCCTCCCCTAACCCCATGCTCGCACGCACGCACGCACGCACGCTCTCTCTGTCAAAATAAATAAAGTATTTTTTAAAATAAAAATAAAAAAGCACTCGATAAATTCTAAAGGCACCAATCTTATTAATAATCACAATAATCCAAAGAACCGCATGGGTCCTATTCAAAGAAAGAAAATCATCTTTATTCCTAAGTCTGTCAGCAGACCTTGCCTTTCTGAAAAATAACATCTCCCTGCTGGGATGAATAGCTCCATAAGAGGGTCAGAGTGCTCAAGATGAAGATTCAACTCAAGACAGAGCATTTGTGGGAATATTCCTTGGCTCCCATCCCTCCGATACTTGAGTCAGGTGTAGATACTCCAAAGTAAGGAGGGGTTCCATCCCTGTGTGCCCCAAAAGGCAGTCATCTGCAGACTAGAGATCTTGAAATCAGACATGCAAATCCATCACCATTTTAATTACCCAAGTAAATAGAGCTCTTACCACCATCTGCCAAGATGCCAACCAGTCGTGATCATCGAGGCTCCCCCCCGCGGTCCTCTCTGTGTGAGAACCACAGAGTCACCATTCAAGGGCCCACTTGGGTCCACATTTCCACCAACAGGATGAAGGTGCCCGCGGCTGAAGCCTGCGGCTCGGAGCCGCTTCTGCCCTCTCTCTGCACCTAGCTCACATTCTTCTGAGCGCCCCTCCCTTGCTCTTGCACTTGTTATCACTCTTCCCACCGCCTCCGGGCAGCACCGATGAGTGGGAAATTTCCCTCGACAGGAACCGTCAGTTCAGAACTCAACCCCGTGGCAGCAAGTTGGGTGGAAAGGCTTTCTGGAACATGGGAGGGTGTGCAATCCCGGTGATTCAAATTACAGGAGCTTTCAGAGGACGGACTAAATTGCAAACGCTTCTTAAGGTGAGGGCTCTGTCCATGTCTGTTTCTCTGGCTGGTAATGGTGCCGGTGGGTCAATTATGCTAGCAAAGGGCTCCTGTGGATGATCTGAATTTATTGTGGCTTTCAGGGAGGAGGGCGAAATCCTCATTGGCTCCACATCACCAACAAGCCACCGGCCAATATTGGGGATGATTTTCTCATTTCCCTTGATAGGCTATCTGTCCACCACCATCACGGGTTATCAGAAGAGCACTTAAATGACAATAAAATGGGTTGTTCCAGTTTAGTCTTCTGCAAGGACAGACACAAGACCTGACACTTAAAAGGAATTCCTTCGGAGAAGACATCACTGACACAGGTAGTGTCAAGGTTTGGGCATTTCTCTTTCAGTAAGGAAATTTAGTGATACTCAGGATCGCCACAGTCAGTAGTGTCAAAAAGACTGACTAAATGGACGGCCAGGCGACCATTCTAAAAGAAGATGAAATTTCAAAGGCAGAGAGTCCTAAAAGGATATGATGGTCGGCAGTGGATATCCTGAGTAAGACCCTGAGCTTGGGGGGAGGAGGGGTCAGACTTTCCTGGATTCCAGTCTCTGTCCTGCCAGTTCTAGCTGAATGACCTCAAGCAAGTTGATCTACCTCTTGCTGAGCCGAAGACGCCTTATTTGTAAATGGGGAAAATGAGAGTCTCTACTTCATAGGGTTTGTGAGGTTAAAGGAGGTAATCGATGAACAAGGCATTTAGTCCAGTAACCGGCATGTAGTTGGCACTTACTGAGAAGTTATCTTTATCATCATTATCATCCACGAGCATCATGTTCAGGGCTATCATTAGGACTGTTGCTCTCCATACCGTGTGGGAGGGTGCAAAGACCAAAGTAGTCAAAACAAGTCCTTGGGAAAGACCTACCAAGCCTGATGGGCCTGGATCCCACATATGACCATGGGTGCATCAGACAAAACACTAACGGCAGACCCTCCCGCACCACCCACTGTGCGCCAGGGACCGTGCTGGACACTTGACGCGCATTCAGTGAGACCCTACGAGGTGGGTATTACTGTGATCCCCTACATCCATGTAAAAGTGTTGCCCAGTGAGAAGGAAGCAGAAGTGTCCTGGGAGACCGCTGGGAAGTTTCCTTAAAGGAAGGAGCCCGCTATTCTTCAAGTCTCCTTCCTCCTGCAAAATAGTGGTCCCAGAATGGAAAGCTCCGCTCTTGGGATGGTGGATGAGAGAGACAGAAGGTGCCTGGGTCCCGGACAAACTGCAAGCCGCCTTATCAGACCTAGACGGTCTTCCTCTAAATTCACTGTACTTGAGGGAGAAACACAGACAACTCTATCTCATCCAAACCACCGCTGTTTCTGGCATTACCTTAAAATTAATACCAAATAATATGCCACCAAGGCCAAACAACACATACTGAGGAAATGCGGCACCTTTTAATGGAAGATACATAACTGAGTTCACAATAGAGTCCTGTGTCACCACTGGCCGGTGTCACTGGATATCCACGACACGGAAGCATAGAAGTACTACACCAAGGTTCGAATAGGGTTTTAATTAAAGAATACTTCCCTTTCAGCTCGATAATTCAAACTACACCAGCGTGACACCAGAGCAACTTTGTTTGGTCGCTCCCTCACTCACTCATTCGGGGAGGCTGTGGTCGAGTGGGGAAAACACAGACTTTGGGGTCAAAAGAACCTGGGTTCAGATCCCAGCTCTTGCATTAGCAGTGTATTCTCTTAGGCTAACTCATCAACTCTTAGCCATGTCGATCACAGCAGATGAAATGGTGGTAACTCAAGGCGGGTGGGGGGAATAAATGAAACGCATATAGGAAGTGATGGGACATTAAATAGTGCCCAATAACTGTGTCTTTTTCCCTTCCAACATATGCCTGGACCAAACCTTATCTGCCTGGCACATGACAAAGGCTTAATAAATGGAAACAACGTACGAATAACCTTGCTGCTGTTGCTCATAATACTGATACTGAGGGAGTAGTAGGGATCACGGCGGTGTTCCTAATGACAGCGATAGCAAAATAATCGAAAGCCAAACCGAGAGAGGGTGAAACCCAGGAAGGTCCCCAAATGTGCACGGTTAATGCCTACATGATCAGAACGGAACTGGTCAGCACTGGGCAGGAGACTGTCTCTGGGGGAAGCGCGGCGTTTTTCTCATGAATCCTCATGACGGTTTCCAGTAATCAAAACAGCTGTTTTCCTCACTCACCGAGCAATCTTGTAATCGGAAAAGAGCCTCTCTCTAAACCCAGGTGTTTAAATTGTCCAATGAATTCCTCTCCTCTCTTAAAACTGAATTTTTAAGAAGTTGAGGGATGGCATGAAGGAACACCCTAGAATTTGCTCTCCTGTACGGATGTTTACACGCCACATGGGAGGACGTGAGATGTCCTTGCCGACGCACAGGGGAGGTTATTAGGATATTTGGCAAAGCTCACGTGTATTCCAAGGAACTAAATGAGCCAGAGAAGGCATAAACTGGCCTTGCAAAAAAACACAGGAAAATCTCAAAGTCACTGCCCCTGCAGCCTGTTCTAGATCTTAAGAGAAGCCTGATGTCAGACATCTGGGTGTTCTGATAGTGGGAAACAGGGCAGCAAGGAGTTCTAAGACATAGCTTCAAAGTCCAACAAGCATAGAGACTGTGTTGATGACACTGATGAGTGAGGGACACGGACACTAGCACTACTTATTGCTGAGTAGGAGAAAGAACAACTTATAAAAATAGCATCCAGTGACGGAATTCAAAATAATGGTTTTGGGGGTGGGAGGGGCAGTGAGTTGACTGGGAAAGGCATATGGAGCCTTCTGGGGAGCTGGAACGTTCTGGATCTTGACCTGGGTGGTGGTTACACAGGTGCACACATATGCCAAAAGGCATCGAGTGTTCACTGTGTGCACTCACTGTGTGTGTGTGTGTGTGTTAGCCTCAACACAAATGAAAAAAAAAAAGCAGCCTGTGAGCCTGTGATATAAACTCATTTTTAGAAATAAAGGCATGGAGGGCAACTGGACGGCTCAGTCAGGTAAGCATCCAACCCTTGGTTTCGGCTCAGGTCGTGCATGATCTCAGGGTCCTGAGATGGAGCCCCGTGGTGGGGTCCTTGCTCAGTGCGGGGTCCACTTGAGGTTCTCCCTCTCCCTCTCCCTCTGCTCACACACTCTCTATCTCTCTCTAAAACAGGTAAGATCTTTTAGGAAGGAAGGAAGGAGGACAGGAAGGAAAGAAGGAGGAAGGAAAGACAGGCATGGGAAAATACCTAAGAGATTATACACTAAAATATTAACAGCAATCAGCTCTGGGTACTGGAATTATAGTTATTTTCTTTTAAACATACCTATATTTTCCAAATTTGGGGAGTGTGTCAACCTACTCATTTAAAGTTCAATATTTAGGGGCGCCTGGGTGACTCAGTGGGTTAAAGCCTCTGCCTTCGGCTCGGGCCATGATCTCAGGGTCCTGGGATCGAGCCCGCATTGGGCTCTCTGCTCAGCGGGGAGCCTGCTTCCCCCTCTCTCTCTGCCTGCCTCTCTGCCTACTTGTGATCTCTCTCTGTCAAATAAATAAATTTAAAAAAAAAATTAAAAAAAAATAAAGTTATCCTGACGCAAAGTTTGACCATCTCTAGGTGACACCTGCAGCCACTCACTTTTCTTCCCCACCTGCCCTTTCTTCTTCATTCACAGACCCCGGCCGGTAAGGGCAGGGCCCCCACTGCTGCCCGAGGAACTCTCCGTGATGGGGTCAAGTAGGCAGGACAGGGGTGAGGGACGGCTCCTTGGACTATTAGATCCTCACACTTCCCCGAGCCTCTGCTCAGACAAGGCTGGGTAGCCTGGCGCACCTGCCTTCCGCCTCCACAGCAGTGGTGACATCCTGACTGTCCTTCAGTTTTGGTCACTTCTGCAGGTGTCCCTGACACTGCTTTGGCTCAACTTCCAGCCTCGACTGACGTCTGGGCAGGGATCTGGAACCAGACCCCGGAGGTCTCTGTCTCAGCGACAGTTGCTGGGGCTTCGATCTCGGTCCGCTGGCGTGAGTGTGCAGAGGGTGTGAACCCGAGTCTTCGGGTGGGAAACGCCGGACTTGAAGTGAAGAGGCGTGCCTCCACACACTCGTTTCTTGCCGAGGGACCACCAGTCAGGACTCTGCATTTCCATTTCTTCGTTTATAAAAGGACACTACCCCCTGCTCATTCTAACTGACAAGGCGATTACGAGGATAAGGGAATGGGGAGGAAGGTGACAATGCCCTGTTTCCTCCTGCGCCCCAACTTTTAGCCAAGTGCCTGAGGCTGTGCTCACCCCTTAGATACCAGTGGAAGACAGACACATGTAAGGTACTCTTTTTACTAATTATTTCTCGTGATGAGAAGACGACCGCAGGGACCAAAGAAATTGCGTAACTTCTTCGCATGAAAGTCACCCGTGGGAGCAAACGACCTCGCAGCGAGATTCACGTCTAGTCCCGAGCAGAGGCGGGCACCGGTGAGTGTTCAGACGCGCTCTAATCCGGGTCAGAGCCCATTACGGAAAGTAGCTCTTTAGAACCGAGTGATTTCCCACCCGCGGCTTCTGACTCTTTTCAAGCAATATAACTGATACGATAAAATTTCAGTTTGGGAGAAAAGAGGAGAAAGAAGGGGCAGCTGAGAGGGGGAGGGAGGAAATGACTCGTAGTGAATTCATAAATCCTTTGGAGCTTATTAAAAGGCGATTTGACTTACTACCTTTAAAAGATCACAATCTGTATTTTGAAAGTCAGAAGGTCGGTGAGATCAGACGGATAAAAGGGGGCTTTGGGGAAAGAAACAAATGGGAATGTTGTTCTGACAAACCAAAAATAAATGTCCTCGTTTCAAATTCAGGAGTTTTTCGATTCAGGTTTTCACGGAGAACCCGAGAGGTTTGGCATCTCTTTTAGATTTGTCTGCTACGAGCAGGATGTCGTGCCGGGAGTAACGGCAGATTTAAATCTGCACCGGCCGGGCCCGTTCCTGCTCTGAGTAACTCCGGGCCCGAGACAAGGCACGTATGTAAATCATTCCCACCTAGGGCGGCCAGGGTCCCAGAGGGGCACCTGGATGCGATGGGACCGCAGAAGGCCGAGGACCTTCCGGTTGGAGGTGAAGGTCCTTACCGCCGAGACTTGGGAGAGGAGTGAGAAGAAGCAAGGGAACCAGAGCTCCTGCCCGAGGGCCCAGCCTGAGCAAACGGCAGGTGTACGGACGCGGGCTCCCGGCACAGACCCGGCGTGCTTCCGCGGAGCAGGAGCACGCGACACGTGAAATGGAGAAGATAGGGCAGGCACGTTTGCTTTGCGAAGGTAAGCAGAGTCGGAGCCCAAGTGAGAGCCAGCAGGAGCTCCGGAGGCTTTCGAGCAAGGAAGGGGCGGAAGCCCAGTCTGGCTTCCAGGCGCTCGACCGGGCAGAGCGGAGAGGGTGCGAAGGCAGAAGGGGATGCAGGAGGCAGGAAGGCTGCCAAGGACGCAGCTCCTCCAGGGAGGAGGCCACTGCTCGGTCTTTGTGAGCCGCGGCCATGTCCTGAGCGCTGATGTCCTCTCACTACCAGGCTTCTTCAGCACCAACCAGACGAGGGAAGGAGAGCGGTCAGCAGACGGCTCTGAAGACCAGAGAGGCGTGCGAGCGAGAGGCTGGGCTCGGGGAGAGCGGGAAGCATGCAAGGCTGGAGGGCGAGCGAGGGGCACGCGGAAGAGGCCCGGGAAATGGACGGCGCCCGGAGACGGACTGAGTGACCTGCAAAGGCGCCGGAAGGTCCGGCAAAGCTGGAGACTGTCAGGGAAGGAGAAAAGCTTACAGACTGAGCCCGACGGCACTCACCAGACTGCAGCAAATTAAAGAGCAAACTGGAACCGGCTAGAAAGAAGGCGGTTCCATCCTTGCCACTTCTAATACTGCCTCGGTCATGGGGTCTGCAGACGGCCAAGCAGGCAGGTACGCGCACCTGCACCCCATCGACATGAATCGTCAGTGGCATCGTGCTGACAACCAGCAGCCGACACATCGCCTCTCCCGGCAGCAGCATCTCCGAGGCCCTGGGAAGGGTTTTCCTAAAGCCCCCGCAAGGACTGCACCGCCACCACCGCCAGAGAGGGCTGGGACTTTAAAACACACTTTGACGTTTCTCACCTCACTTTACCCTCATCTTAGGTGAGATATACAAGACAGATAATAGACAGATAATATCCTCATTGTATGCAGTCCAGAGAAATTGAGGTCTTGGAGAAGTCATGAGATTCGGTGGAGCTCGATGACTTAGGTCGCCCTCTGCAGCCTGAGCCCGGCAGCTGGCAGGACACTGGCCATGCGCTGGGGCCATGTGGACACTCACTCTCAGTGTCGTCAGGGCCATGATCCGGCTGGGGGAGAGGCTGGAAGGGGGGCACAGCAGCAGCTGAGCAGGGCTGGCCTCCAAGGCAGTATCAGAAATGGCAACGTGAACTGTGTTTCCTTTCTCCTTTCCTTCTCTTTGTTCCCTCCCTTCCTCCTTTCTTTCCTTCCTTCCCTGAGTCCCTGCTAAGTCTCATGTGCCTGGACTTGTACTAGATATTGTTGGCCACCCACCTGAGGGTCCCCGCCTTCAGGAACCTCATTACCTTGCCTTGTCATGCCGCCAACAGTCCCCCACACCATCGTCCCAACTCAAATATACTATCCGCTTCCCAGGTAAAATACACCAGGCCCAGGGGAGGTAAGAAACTCAAGTGGAGGATGTGACATTTGGCCTGGGCCTCGAAGTATGCGTAGGAGATCACTGTGGACACAAGCAAAGGCCTAGAGATGCCTCGGGGCATGGAATGATCTGGTGTCGGTTAGGAGTTCTGTGGAGACTTGGGGAAATGGTCGGCAGGAAGGGAGTTACTGGAGATGAGGAGGGAGTAGGGCCCCTGGAGGGCCTGGTTTTTCACTCTGTAGGCCCCGGGGGGCCATCAGAGAGCTTGAGGCAAAGGAGTGGTAAATCATTTCAGTGCTTATAATGACAACTCTAGCTGGACAGCTGGACATGGAAGAAAGATCTTACAGGATGTGGCAGATATTCTGGGGAGAGTGGATAAGAACCTGGGCCACGGTGGGATAGTGGGAGTGGTGACCCAGAGCCCTGGTTAAAGATTTGTCCCTGAGCAGAAAATAGGGGCCTTCGTTAATAATTAGATTGGGTTCCACTGGGAGGAAGAATCACTACTACAGACTGTGTAGTGACGTCATTAATTGAGATGGGGTGGGAGAAAGGAAGAGACATAGGAAGGGCGGAAGGCAGGGAGAGGATGAATTCGGGTTAGGGCACGGGGAGTGTGAGGCGCCCAGAGACATGTCCGGCAGCCCCATGGAGGGAGGCAGAAGCCCAGCGTGTAGGGAAAAAAGAGTGGAGTGTCAGAGGCTGCAAGGTCAGGACCACAAAGGCTGAAGCCTGAAGACAGACCACCGCATATGGCAAAGAGGAGGCTGGTCCTGGATGGCCTTGGCAAGAGCATTTGCAGGAGTAAAGAAGGGGTGGAAGGCAGATGCAAGTGGGCGGAGAGTGATGAAAGCAAGGGGACAGAGGAAGAGGTACAGCCCTCATCCCTACCACTTACACACCTTCCCAACGCATCCAGGTAATTTCTCCCCTGCTCAAAGGGTACGATCATGCCATCAGTCCCCCAAAGGCTACACTCAGGACGCTAGCACTCTTTATGTAGCCAACAGGGCATTCAAGATCTAACGGCTACCACCCCAAGCCCCACTACACGTTGGCAACCAGAGACCAGACTCTGGTAATTCCCTTGCATTTTGCCACCTCTGCACCTTTGCTATTTCTGTTCCTTCTGCCTAGAACACCCTTCCTTTATACTTCCACTTGCTCAAATCTTGCCCGACCTTCCACGTCCAAGAACCTTCCTTAATCCCCCAACCTAAATTAACTTCCCCTTGACCAGCAGAGCACTTACCAAAATGTATGTCACAGGACAGTGGCCTTATCCCCATTCTCTATCACCACTGGACTTTTAAACCACTCTAGAGCGACTGTCTCGTGTCCCGGGCACTGCACACAGCAGTGCTCCATCTGTGTCTGGTGTGTTGAAGGCTGACCTTCTCCCTGCTATCCTCTGTCCCAGTTTAATACTCCTGGCTGTCCTTTACTCTTCCATCATGCCAACCAACCAGCCTAACGCAGGATCGGACCCATCCTAATGTCACCAACACTCTACCTGTGTGTCAGCCATTTAGTAAAGCTATAGGTGGGCAGGCACATGGAGGAGTTAAATTTCCATAAATTAGGATGTGAAATCCAAGTAGAGGTCTCGCCTATGGGCCAGAACTAGGTTGGTTCCCGGGTATTTTTCAGTATCTCTCTGTTTCTGCTCCTCTGGAGTCATAGCACGAAACGCATTCCTGTCTCCTACCCAACACAGGTAGTCACAGTCCCTTCTCTTAGGAGCTCATAACTGGTGCAGGAGGTAAGATCCACACACAGAGAAGGGCCCTTCCTTCCTCTGGGAGCATTTTCATGCTGGATGAGCGGGTTAGAACCCGAGCCACAAAAAAAAAAAAAAAAAAAAAAGAACCTGCGCCACATAAGGCAACAGGTTGAAGAGCTCACTTCAAGCTTGGGTGGTCATGGATGATTTTTATGAGGGATGTGGGCTTCTGTCCCACCTGGAAGGACTAGTAAAGGCTGTGGTCTACGAAGAAGTAGAAGGTTCACCCAGATGAGATCAGGCTGTGAGAATAAGGTAAAGACCAGAATGCATCACAGATTAATTTGTCTGGAGCAGCCAATTTCTGAGGGAGGCAGTGAGACATAAAGCTAGAAAGGCTATGGCTACTCTGAGGGGGCCTCTGAATACCAAGTAATGGGGAGCCATAGAAGGCGTCTGAGTAAGAAGACCTAGTGAAAAGTGCTTTTCTTTTTAAGGTGGCATAACGGGCTAGTTGATAGAGGGTAGACTGGTTTGAAGAAGATCTGATATCCTGCACATATATAAGATGTTTATTACAATAAAAGAGCATAACGCAATGGAAACAGAGTAGACTATTTAGCAAACTTACATAGAAAATGAAAATGGGAAGACTTCAAAATAAAAACAACCAAAGGTTCGTGTTCCTTGGGAACCAGGTATCCCCTCCCACTGGCGCCATGTTACCTGATGGGCCAGAGAGAGACGCAGACTCTCCACTAAGCAAAGTCCTCTGCCGTGAGGCACCCAAAGCCCCAGTGTGGCTTGACTAGTGAAAAACCAGGCGGTGAGTGAGAAATGTCATTCACTCTGGTCATTTTCATTCAGGACTAGCAAAGTCCTCTTCGAATCTTCAGCCAGTGTATTTTAGTCAATGTGAAAGCCACTAAATTAATTTTTTTAACATAATAAGAGTAGAAATTGTCAATTTTAGAAGCACATATGCGAATTTCCCTGCACAGGAGAGAACATGAATCCTATTAGTTAAAAATAGCAGTTGTGCTCACTTTCCCCCACATGCTAATTTTAATAAACTTACTCTGAAATTAGCCTGCCACTAGGAAGATAGCTGCTCATCCAAAATGTTCTCAGCAAGCACGAAGCTTGCCTTGCAAGAGTTCAAGTACTCCCAGGAAACTCTGAACAATGCAGAGTTCTAAATGGAACTCATCTCTTCTCACCAGACCTGGCCACCCCCAACCCCCTGTCACACCCAGTGTCACCAACTCTCTAGGTCATTTCAGACTCCTTTGATTTCATCTTCCCAATACAGCTGACTATGAAATCCTGTCGGGGTCTTTTTAAAAAAATCTTCCTCACAGCCATTTTTTTCCCTCTATTCCTACTGACGCTCTGTCTCCTTATCACTTTATTTATTCAAACATCCAAATTCATATATTCTACAATTAACACCTACAAAGGGCAAAATATGGTGCAAAGAGCTAAGGCCACAAATTAATAACACATGGTTCCTACTCTCCAGGAGTTCAAGATCTTTTGGGTTCCGTGGAGAGATAGACAACTTATGGGTTAGTTAGAAAACCAGGTGATTAATGGTATGACTTCAGTGCAAAAGGGATAATTGGGAATGTTGGTGATGATAGAAAAGACTAGGTCACTGGTCTCTCATCTTGTCTTTCCCTGATTCCTGGCAAAGTTACTAAATTTGTCTGTACAACCCCAGGGCCTGGCATAGTGCCTCGCAGATGTAAGAGGCTCTGTGATCACTGAGTTCAGTGGAAACAAATCTATTCCAAATATTTTTATCAATTTGTACTCCAGCTAAAAAAGCACCTGGTGCCTCTCCATTACCAGCTACATTAGAGGCACACCCTCTGGCTTGCTTTTGAAGTCATTCACCATCCGGTCTACCCTGGCTATTGTAGGCTTAATGTCTGCTATACCGCGACCCACTAGTTTCAGCCTTTACCAGAAGCATTTCCTCAAAAGTCAACCACCAGCCCAGGGCTCATGCCTGCTTCCTGTCATGACCACCTATGCCCTCTTCAACCAAAGGGGAGGGACCCAGCTCAAGTTTCACTGTCTCTGAGCAGCTTTTTCCCACTTCTCAAGCCTTACCAACTCTCTATATATGTGCTCACTATTGGGCACTGCTTTTTCATTTAATAATAATATTATTAATATGAATAATACCTTGAAATATTAACTGATGTCCTATCTACCCACCTTGCCTCCACTTCCTGTAACCTCTATCCCGTTTCTCACTACATATTCCTCCCCCTTTTTAAGAAGCCAGACATTTCTGCCTTCATGTTCCCAGAAAAGGAGCACCCAGCAAAACACAGGTAACAAAGTGATTGTCTTTTCAGCGTTGAAAGTTTGGTCCTTAAGAAATCAGGGCATAGAAGTCGTGTACTCATCAACTCAATCGAGGCCTAGAATATGTCCGTCACTCCAGAAAGTTCCCTCGTGTTCCTCTGCAGTTAACCTGCTCACCCTGCTCCCAGGCTCTGGCAACCACCGATCTCTTTCCTGTCTGTTTAGCTGTGCCTCCCCAGAAATGTCATATAAATGGAATCTTACAGTAGGTACGCTTGGCTTGAGCCTCTGGTGTCTTTCACTTGCCAATTTTTTTTTTTTTAGTACAGTTGGCACACAGTGTTACATTAGCTTCAGGTGTACCAAATGTTTTAAAGATTCATTCATGTTTTTGCATGGATCAGTGATCTGTTCCATCTAAACGGTGAGCACGATTCCGTTCCACGCATGTGCAGCCGTTGACCCACTCATCAGTTCATGGACGTGGGGACTGTTTCCATTCTCAGCAATTATAACTTAAAACTGCTATAAACATTCACAAGCAGGTTTTGGTGTCGACATATGTCTTCGTTTCTCTGGGGTAAACTCCTAGGGGTAGGACTGCTGGGTTGTTGAGTTAAGTGTATGTTTGACTTGATGAGAAATTGCAAAAGGATTTTCATGTCCTATTCCTCCAGCGATGCGTGGGGCTGCCAGCTGCTCTGCACCCTTGTCAGCCTTGGTTTATTCGGTTTTTTGTTTTTCCATTCTAATAGGTGTGTCGGGGCATCTTACTGTGGTTTTAACTTACACTTCTCCAGCCACGGATAATAACGCATATCTATTCGTGCGCTTGTTTTCCATCCAGATCTCTTGAGGGCAGTGTCTACTGAACTCTTTTGCCATTTAAAAAATTAGGTTGCTTGTTGTCTTATTATTGAGTTGTGAGAGTTCTTTCTGTATTCTAGAAATGAGATACGTCCTCTGTGCAAATTTTCTCCCAGCCTGTGGCTTTTCATTTTCGTAATGGAGTTTTTCAAAGAGCCGAAGTTTTAAATTTTGATAAAGTCCAATTTATCCTTTTTTCCTTTTATGGTTTATATTTTTTATCTCCTATGTACCCTTCTCACTTTTGAATCTCCTAAATTGTGAAAAAATCATCTCAGGCGGTGATAAGGAGAACCCTCCCAAATTTAAGTACACACTGCTAAGGATTATATTCCCTAGATCACCTCCCATAGCAAGGGGCGGCCACGTGACTACATTCAGACCAAAGGGATGGGAGCAGGAGTCATCCCTCATTAAAGAAAAACCCCTCGCCCTGGACTCCCCCTGCCCTCTTTTTCTCCATTCTCATGGGCTGGGGCAAAAACATGGCACCAACCAGTTTTACACATCCAGTTGGGGACCACCCCCAAGACACACGGGAGTAAGAAGGTGCCCCAAAATTCTGGGTTCTTAAATCCGCCCTCCCCAACTGGACCACCACACTGTAACGTGAATGAGACCTCCGTACCTACTTAAAAGCGATCTATTAGGTATCTTGGTTATAGTGGCTTAGACTTCACCCTAACAAACCTGCCCTTCTTTCTGAGGAAGTAGGACATAATCCCAAGGGTCTTGGTCCCAGCCTGGTGTCGTGTGAAAACAATAGTTTTCCCAAGCTTCCCTCTGCTCAGAAGGGATTCCGGGCAGGCAGAATAGGAACTCCTTGCCGCTAGCCTGGGCCAGAGAGCGAAGTCCCCCATGCTCAGAGCAGTGACTGAGCACTACACTGACATGAGTAGCACGAGAGGGGGACAAGGAGGGACACAACAGTGACCTCTGACCAGATACTAGCCTGAAATGAGGAGACGGTGGCCTCGCACCCCTGCTGACGGTGGAGTCCTGCTCGAGCCCCCAAGGATGCAAATACCAGCTCAGGGAAAGGGAGAGGCATGACTCCAATCCAGTCCGATCACCACGCCCCCAGAGCAGTTTCGTTCCAGGGCGGGCGAGTGATCTGAGTTCACGCGGAGTGACTCCTGTGGTTTTACGGAATGTACCACATAAGAGCTTCTGTTTTCCGCTCTGAACTTGAAAGTATGGGAGGCTGAGACTGAAGACAAACAGCAAGGAGAGCCAAGCATCCATGTGAGTAGGAGATCCAGCTGTGCCCCAAACCGCCCCTTCCTTGGAATTAGTAGGCAGGCCAGCTGCATTGTTTTGCTAGAGCTGCTGTGACAAATTGCCATAAACCGAGGGGCTTGAAACAACAGAAATGAACTCTCTGATACCCATGGGGGTTAGAAGTCCAAGATTCAGGTGTCAGCGGGGCCATGCTCCCCAATAAAGCTCTAGGGGAGGACTGTTGCTTGCCTCTTCTTAGCTTCTGGTTGTTGCCAGCAATTGGGGGTGGGTGGTGGGGAGGGCACTCCTGTTAGCTGCGTAACTCATCACCTGGCCTTCTTTCTTCTGTAACTTCACATGGTCTTCCCTCTGTGCATCCCTACGTCCAAATTTTCCTCTCCTCATAAGGACCCTAGTCATTGGACTAGGAGCCCACCTTAACTCGAGGACGTCTTCAAAGATTCTATTTCCAAATGAGGTTACGTTCGCAGCTTTGGGGTGGGGGTTAGGATTTGAACAGATGTTTTGGGGGACCACAATTCGACCCCCAACACCAGCCAGTAAATTCCCTGAGCTGAATCACTTTGGGTTGGGTTTTTTGATCATTTGCACCCAGAAGGAGGTAGCCAGGGTTCACCCCCAGATCTCGGTTGACAACCAAGACCCACAGTTGTGACACTAACCATAGGACAACTATAGATTGAATTGAATAGACTATATGTCTATTCAGTCTCTCTCTTTCAAATGTCAGTGGCTCCACTCTGGGCAGAGACCCAGGGTCATACGACATGCTCAAGGAATATGACACTGATTGCTATCTAATTAATTAACCAACACTCAAATAGTGAAAATAGCGACACTGAACTCAGCATGGTTTATCACAGGGCAATGGGCTGAGAGGTGGCTAGCATTTTTATTTTAGAAACAGAAACGTATTGATCGTCTGCATGGCTGCATTTCAAGATTTCTCCGTGATTTTGAAAGATCACCTCAGGTGATCATTTCCCCCTCCCCAGACATTTAATTTCCAAAACAGCACACCAGCCATGCTTTCTTTCACATGCATGGCCATGTTGACTTCGGGGCCTGAGAGGAGGCTGTAATTTCGGCTTGTTATCTAAAAATATGAAAATAAAACTCATCTCTGTAGGATCATTTTAAATGAAAACTGCTTCCTAGAGGCACGCAAGCCGAGGAAGCAAACTGATTGAAAGTGAGCACAGGGCTCTGGGCAGGAGGGGTAATGGAGAGGCATCCAGGGCGGGAGGCAAAAGCCAGGTCTTCCACGGAAAACCAATGGGAGCTGTCAAAGAGCCCAGTCAGCTCAGGTCAGATGTCTTGTGACATCTTCCCCAGTTCCTTCGGCTGGGCTCCAAAATCACTGTGAAACTCCACCAGCCACTGACCACTGTCTTCCTTGAGTCCTGCCTGGCTGAGTATCAGATATCTCCTCCATGTCAGACTCAGTCCACAGCCGGCCAGCTAAACTTGAGTGGACAGGGGAATCCCCTGGGTAGCTCAGTTTCTGAGAAAAGCAAATTTGAGGCTGCACCTCCTGGGCATTTTCGTGCCATGGGTGTATCGGTTTCTTGTGGCTGCCACAACCAGTTATCACAAACTGGGTGGCTTAAAACAGGAATTTATTCTCTCACAGCTGTGGAGACCAGATGTCCACAGTCAAGGTGTCAGCAGAACTGATTCCTTCTGGAGGCTCCGAGGGAGAATATGTTCCATGCCTCTTCCAGCTTCTGGTGGCGGCTGGCAACTTTGACATTCCGGGATTTGCACTGGACAACTCCGATCTCTCTTTCCATCTTGATATGGCCTCTCTCTGTGTGTGTCTGTCTTCCCATGGCCTTCTCCCTTGTATCCCTGTGTCTGAAATCTATCTTTATTTTCTTTTATAAGGACACCAGTCATTAGATTTAGGGCTCACCCTAAATCCAGAATGATCTCATCTCTTTAACTTGATTATATCTGCAAAGGCCCTATCTCCAAATAAGTTTCCATTCACAGATACTCAGGGGTTAGGACTTAGATGCATCCATGGTGAGGAGGTGGGCACACAGTACATTTTGGGGAGAGACTCTGCAACTTGCATTTTTTCCAAAAACGCAAAGTGACTCTTTGTACTCTTTGCTCCCCAAATGACCGGTGTAGGTGATATGTAGATCATACTCTGAAAAATGCTGATTTAGTCACTGAGGATTCAAAGCTGAATAAGACGTGATCCCTTCCCTTGGAGAACCCGCTGTCTAATTGAAGATGTAGACAGATGAACCAATGATTAAAATAAGAAGTATAGTCTAATGATCCCAAGCCCTGAGTCAGCCAGACCAGGGTTCAAATTCTCTAGCTCCTCAGCCTGTCTGAGCCCCGGTTTCCTCATCTGTAAAATATGAAATAATTCCTACTCTATACCAAGATGGAACTGAGGCTATGTAAATGCTTAACATCGATGAGGGACTCAAGAAATAGACATTAGCTATTATGAAAGCGGGAAGCATACCTCCTTGCTGTGTGCCTTCCACATTCTAAAGTCTTTAATGAATGTCTGTAGAAGGCAAGAAGGTCTTACGATGAAGAAATGCAGCTGGGACAGGCAAGGCAACTCCCAAAAGACCCATTTCAGGATCTTGATTTATTCCATAAGCATTCTGGGGGCACCTGCTGTGTATGGAGCTCAGTTTGTAGGCACTTGGAACAAAGCCAAGGAAAACACATGTGGGGGAGGGATGGGGGGCGGGAGGACCACCAGGCTGCAATACAGTGCGGTCAGTGCAAGACAGAGGTAAGCCCACCGAGGAGGGCACATTCGAGTGCAATTAAGCATTTCCTTCCTTTGGCTTTCCATCCCTTACATTCTGTTCCTTAGCACTCTCTTTGTGTCTACTGTGTGGCTCTCCCTAACTGGAGCATATGCTCTAGAAATTCCTGGAATTTCCTGGAAGGCTGAAGAGGTTGTCTGTCTTCTTTGCACCGAATCCTAAGCACCATGTACCAGGCTGCTAATAGACATTCAATAAACATCGGATGGAGTGGTGAACATTCCGCTGCCATTCCAGCGCCCAGGACTGGACTTTCCAGCCTCCTTGACTACTGGGTGTGATTCCTGAAGGGCCAAGAAAGAGTCCTCTAGAGGACCTGTCCCCTGACATAAAGCCTGATAATTAGAGGAGATCCGGGCAAAACAACGTATCAGAATGCTGTCTAGTTAGGAGCTTTCAACTACTAGACCAAGAGTAAACAAACTAAACCAGGGAGAACTTACGACATCTTATTCCTCTTCAGAAATACAATGCTTCACACACACTGGACATTAAGTACTGTTATCAGCCTGACCTGGAGGCCCAGAAAATGATTAAAGGAGAAGGACAATACCGGGTTTCCCTCCAACATCCCGCAAGGGAAGGAAGAGAGCAAACCACTACACCCTGCATTGTGCGCGCAGGAGTCAAGTCCAAGAAACCCCACGTTGGCCTTGGGCCAGGGGGATGGTTCTCAGGAGGGAGAGAATGGAATATTTCGGGGGGATGCTCAGCATGGCTCGGTAACGTGGCTAACTGCCGTCACATACGGCGGTGAGTCAGGACAAGCAACCTACCTGTGAGAGGGAGACTACAAGCGGACCCCAGGGGTGTTTGTGACAAGAGTTGGGGGGATGGGGGGAGAGGGCTGGTGTTTTCGGCTTCCACGGATCCAATGACTTCTGCACCTTTCACGGCCTTTGATAAAGGGCTCTCCCCCTTACACGGAGTAGGCCCGCCGGACGCACGTGTTGACAGAAATGACCAAGTGACTGCATGAAGGCTACGCAGGACCCCGAACTCCCCCACCCGAACCTCCACTGCAGGTAATTCCACCTGGCCCGAGTGGAACCCCAGGGCCCGGATTTTCCCCTGGCACCCCCTTTCCGCTTCGGCACCGGCGGTCCAATCGCGAGGCTCCAGAGCAGTGGTGACCAGGCAAGCAGGTGGAGCTTGGCGCCTCTCCTCCCGGATCCCCGCGCTTGGCTCTCCAATCCCGGCCCAACCCCGCCGGGGGTGGGGGGGTGGGGGGAGAGGAAGGCCCCTCCCCAGAAGCTGGCACCAGATGGCGCGGAGCAAAGCGGCGCCCGGCTCGCCCGGGAAGCGCGGGAGGAACGGCGCACCTGGCGGGGGCGGGGGCCAGCGCGTCCCCCGCGCGTCCCCGCGCCGCTCGGCCACCCCGGGGGGCGCGGGCTGTGGGCCGGGGCGGCCGCTCGAACCGGCCCTGCCTGCCCGGCCGGCGCCTCGGCCTCACCTCGTTCACCAGCCCCTGCCAGTCGCTCTCGCTCCGGTCGCCGTTCATGGTCTCCTCCTGCAGGCGCGGGCCGGCTTCATGGACGCCGCCCTCCTCCGCCTCCGCCTCCGCCTCCGCCTCCGCCTCCGCCTCCGCCTCCTCCTCCACCGCCTCCGCCTCCGCCTCCCCCCGCCGCGCCGCCGCCGTCGCCGCCACCCGAGCCCCGCGCGGCCCCGAAAGGGCCGGGCGCCTCCGAGCCGCCGCGCCGCCGCCTGCGGACGCCCGCGCTGTTGACTCAACGTCCGCCTCCGCGGGAAGGGGAGGAGGAGCCGCGGCCGCCCCGGCCGCAGCCACAGTGCGCCGGGCCCGGGCCTCCCCGCGCCGCCCGGCTTCCCGGGCCGCGACCCCCGGTCCCGACTGCCACGCGGGACCCAGCCCCTGACACCCCCGATCCCCACGCCGGCCCCCTGACTCCTGTGCCCGGGGCCCCACGCCTGCCATCCCCGCCCCTGCGCCCAGCCTCGCAGGGAAGGGGCGGGAGGGGGTCTCAGCATGCTGGTCACGACTGGCTCCGGGATTCCTGCTCTCCCCTGGCGGGAGGCGGGCTGTCCACAGGCACCTGCGTGTCCCCTGCAAGAACCAAGCCCCCAAATCCAGCCAGCTCCTGACCCACTTCCAGAGACTAAGCCCCCCGGGGCAGGGCAGTGGCTTTGTTCTCCAGGGAACTTCGGGTACGGGGCCCGGCACATAGTAGGAGCTGTACAAATGTTTGTTGGTCACGGGAATGAAGGGACCACGCGTTATATATTTAACATTGTTTTTGAAGCTCCTAATGTTTACTTATATTTATTTCTCAAATTATCAGCTGTCATAAATAGAAAACAAAGGAAAAAATTGAAAATAAAACAATATTGAATTCTGAATAGGACCCAAAGCTCTGAGTGGGATGCTGCGCTCTCTCAAGGGAGGTGTTAAAGACCGGCTGCCTTCAAACGGAACCGTCTCCTGACAGGAAGGGCTGAAGAGAATTGCAGAGGGCAGGGAATCTTCACAAATAAATCATTAATATTCAAGATGGTTTTCCCAGGTCTCCTAAACTCTCATGGACCACCACCAATGTGAGCTTTCCAGTCTTGCAGAAGCCCTACCTGTGGGGACAAGCAGGTACCATTGAGAAGAGGCTGTGGACCCATTTTACAGTTGTGGGAGCATCACTGCCAGCATTAACTTATTATTTTTAGCCCCTTGTGGACCCTGGATCAACCCTGTGAGATGCGTATCCTCTTCATTTATCTGATATGGAAACAGAGATCTGAAAAATGGAGAAACAGAGACTGGGCTAGGACGTCTGGCCCCCAGAGGATCTCTTCGGCATCTTGGAAACCCGAACATGAAGTACCACACCTGGGAGAAGGACATACCGCATTTTATCGTTGGCCTCGTTTTGTCAGCATGGTAGACCGTTTGTAAAGCGGTGTTAATAATTCCCTGCCCGTGTCCCAGCCCTTGTCTATAGCTTTGACTCCAGCTTTGACTAGAGTCAGCTAGTCAAAGCTTGACTAGAGTCTAGCTTTGACTAGCTTTGACTCTACTATGTAACTAGCACACAACTACCACGTAACTAGCTTTAGCCAGCGCAGTATTTTCAAAAGTGCAGTAGGGCTAATCCTCGCTTACGCTCTTGGGAACCTGTGGGCTCTACCATACAAACAAGCCCAGGATAGCTTGCTGGATGATGGACTGAAGACCAACAACCAGCCAACTGCCACATATGAGAATGACACCAATGACCCCCGGCTGCCACAGATGAGATGTTCATGCATGAGCCCAGCAGAAACCAGCAGAAGAACCACCCAGCTGAGCCCGGCCCAGTTTGCTCACCCCAGATCACATGGCTAAATACATGGCTGTTATATTTGAAGCCACTAAGGTTTGGGGTGGTTTGCTATAAATCGGCAAATAACCGACATAGATAGTGATGCAACTGAGAAAGAGCCTGGCTGGTCAGAACTGTCCCCAGCAGCCGTTAACAAGCAACAGTCCCTGGCATCGTGACCTTCCAGGCCTTCATCTAAAGAAGATTCTACAACAGATTCTGGCAGTCCAGGGGCTCTGAGAAGGAGCCAGCCAGTCTGCCAGTCAGCACATTTATTCAGTGCCTGTTGTATACAAATACTGTATACATCCTGGGAATGTTCAATAATATTGCAGACCATGGTCCCTGTCCTGGAGGGTTCGCAAGCCTTACCATCTAGGTTTTGCAAAGTAATGTTCTAGTGAACAGGAAGAGAAGAAAGAAGAGCTAGAATGCATCCTAAGGCTTCTGGTTTCCTGACCATGCTGGGCTACCTAACCCATTCTCTTTTTAATCCCAGGAGGTGGAAAGAAGGTTCATTCTCTGAGCTGAATGTCTAGGGTTAACTCAGTGCCAAGCACTTGTTCCTAACAGCCTGATCAATGCCTCATGCTTCGAAGCAAGGGACTGTCTGCCAATATAGTGCCCTCTGGCAAACCATCTGGTTTCATCCGACCTGTCGATGACCTACACTGCAGGAAAAGCAGGCATAACCCGGTCCATCTGCCTTCCACTGCCCCTGGTCTGTGCCTCTCTCTCAGCTGGCATTCAGGTAGAAAAGCAGCCCTACCCTTCCCGTTAC
This sequence comes from Potos flavus, assembly GCA_028534135.1. Classification (NCBI taxonomy): domain Eukaryota; kingdom Metazoa; phylum Chordata; class Mammalia; order Carnivora; family Procyonidae; genus Potos; species Potos flavus. Next base: position 159,860,569 of record CM052899.1, on the reverse strand, counting down.
CATGTGCAGCTGAGGCTTTCGGGTCAGCTGCTGCTCTGGAGCCTTCCCCGGAGATTTCAGGCAGCAGAACAATCCGGAAGCAGTCGCAAGCCCAAGAATCTTCACATGAGAGACCACGTACTTTTAAGACAACCCTCTGTGTGACTCTGTTTCCCCTATGTGCTTTCCTTCCCTGCAGTCAGCCAGCGGTTATTGAGGTATTTAAAACTAAAATTGGGGAGGAAAATCAAAGAGTGGCGAGCCTCTACCCACCCCAGCAGGTGAGGAGACTTTTCACTCCGTTGACATGGCTCTGTAGTTGCCTGGGGTTTTCCTTAGAGGTTTCCATGCCCCGAGTGCCAGCTCGAAGCTGCTTAGCTTGTGAGATGTGATTTAATCACGAACCGAGGCAATGGAGCTGCGAGCGATTCGTTTTTATCTCTTTTCATTTATGTAGCCTGACATTGAGTAATAATAATAATTAAATGCAGTTTAAGCTTTTAGGCACCTATACCAGAAGGCCTCTAGATACCTCATCAACAGCAGCCCAGGCTGACAAAAGCAAAGCTAATTATATCATCGTGAACTTTTGTCAAAGAAAAAACTAAAACTGCTCACCAACTGTCCTTATATCTGATACAAGCAGAACGTTAAATGTTCCAGCCCACAGTCCATTTGCACGGGACCAATGGAAAACCAGGCCTTGTCTTAAATTTGTCTGAAGACAAATTTGTCTTTGTCTTAAATTTGCCACCCAGACACTAAGTATTGAAACGTTGGCTCTCGCCTCTATTTTCACACTCCCTTAGAGCTCTGAAAAATCTCCAGGGTCCCAATTTTTCCATATTGATTCATAGCCCCAGGGCCAGCTTTATTTTTTTATTTATATGTACGTATAATGTTAGAAGATAAGTGCTTAGATGCTTTTGAGTGATGCTTCTGACTTTCGAAAGTTCGAGAGGGTTTCAGATGTGTCAACTCCAAAATAGCTTAATCTAAGACATTGAAGCGGCGGATAGAAACTGATGAAAACAAAACAAAACCAAACAAACAAAAAAAAAACCTCTGGAGAGACTGAGAACAAAAGGACGACTTGAACTTGTTAGAAACCTAGCCTCTCATCACCACGTCTCCGCTGACTTGCGAGATGACTTTGGCCAAGTCCCAACAGCCACAGACACCCGGGAAAGCCCTAAAGCTTTTGATACAACTTCTCCAGACAGTATTTTCTTTCTTTTTTTTTTTAAGATTTTATTTATTTATTTGACAGAGAGAGAGATCACAAGTAGGCAGAGAGGCAGGCAGAGAGAGAGAGGGGGAAGCAGGCTCCCCGCTGAGCAGAGAGCCCGATGCAGGGCTCGATCCCAGGACCCTGGGATCAATGACCTGAGCCGAAGGCAGAGGCTTTAACCCACTGAGCCACCCAGGCGCCCCTCCAGACAGTATTTTCAATTCAGATTCTGGCTGCCCAAGCAAAAATGTCAGTGTTCTCCTTGAAGGGAACTTAGCAAATCTCTAGTTGAGATTTTTGGCTCAGCTTTTCTCTGAACTACACAATTGGGGCAATATTCATGACCACTCCTTTCCCCCAGTCACCTTTCTCCTGTCTGATTAGGAAATCCAGTCTGATGAGCCTGGGAAGAAAACGACTTATAATGATAATGGTTTATAGTGATGTATTTTATGTACACACACACACACACACTATATATATATATTTATATAATTTTAAAAAATTAACTCCATATGAGCCAAGGTCCCCAATTCTTGCTTTTGTCAAAGGAAGGACATTTAGACAGAACCTGCCAGGAGCCCTCCCCCGCCCCACCTGGTTGCTAAGTGCATTCCTTTGTTCTTGATTTTAATGGGGAGGGGGGCAGAGGACTGCAGAGGACTGTAGGTCCTAGTGTCTATGGCAGTCAGGCTTCCTACAGAGCCCTGAAACCCGAGGTCCCCTGGGCCGCTGGCCTCAATTCTATAAAATATAAACGTCCTCTCTTCCTCCCACCTGGGGAATGCTCTGCAAAGCGCTTCATCCATCATTTCCCTACCAGGGCTGGCGGCCAGACAACCGACAGACCTGGATTCTGCCTGGGGTTCCTGACTCAGAGCATCCTCTGTCTGTTTGCCTCCTGAGCTCCTGGGCCCTCTCTCTGCCACCACTAAGCCCTCCTTACCCAAGAGCAATCAGTTGCTCTCTGCTGCCCCTCCTTCCCCCAGCCCCGCTGGCTGCCAATCAGCCCGGCAGCAGGGGGTGGAAGGAAGTTCCACTCCCCGCAGAACCGCTGCTGAGGTGCTCAAATGACTGAGTGGGGCTGATGATGGCCTGGCAGGCCGGGACCCGCAATTGCCATCCTGGAGGGGCGCAGGCCTGGACGTGATTGGCCGGGGGCGTCGCGGGGCGCAGGGGGCGGGGACCAGCCGACGCAGAGGGGCCGCTCCTGCGATGGAAGGGTTCTGAGGAGGGGGACGGAGAAGTCAGCAACGAAGGGCCAAGAGCTGGAGGAGGCCAGGAAGGAAAGGAGGGGCAAAGGGAGCGGCAGGGCCCGGTGGGGCTCCTGATAAGAGGCCAGAAAATGAAGAAGGTTGGGGGAGAGAAGAAGGGGAGGGGGAGCATAGGCGCAGGGCTGGGTGGGGGAGAGAAACAACCCCGGCTGGTCTGGGAAGTGCTGTGAGTCGGGGACCCAAGGAAGGAGTTAAATGGTAAAGAGACAAGGAAAGTCACTCTGCTCCCAGATTATTCGGATTTGTTGTACTTATTGATAATGTATTTAATTTCTTCTGCGTGGGGGGGCGGCGGATATGATTCAGCACAAATTTGATGTAAATTTATGGAAATGGAAATGCGAAGAGGCTGCAGGCCCCAGCCGCTGGCGGGTTGGCTGCGTGGCCCTCAGCGCAGCGGAGGTTAGCTCTCTGGACTTGGGGATCCGAAAATAGAAACGGCTGACTTGGGGGCCACTGGCCTCTCCTGCGGGCCAAGAGAGGGACTGACCCTGTCGCTCTGCCAGGCTTATTAAAAAAAAAAAAAAAAAAAAAGGCTGATGATTGTCTAAAATAGGATCACCTACATTGTCCTCCGGTCTAATTTTCTCATCGGTTGGGGGGACAGTTTTTACCCAGTGGACACGGGCAGGCTTATTTCAGTGAAAAGGGACACCAAAAGAAGAGAACTAACATTATCTACAACCTACTGTGTGTACAGAATTCACTAGCGAAGTGACAACACTGTTGTTTTTTTCCCTTCTGCGCTTTGGAAAAGTAATAGGACTTGGGGGAGGGAAGAAAACACAAAGAAAACAATTTGATAGGGTGAAAAGGTGGCATTCCATATAAATGGCTGAAGCTGGTAAAATATTTATTGTCCATTAGGCTGTCCTTCAGAACCCTGGACGTTGATTTTTATCTTCCCCCTTCATACAGGGTCAAGACATTTATCTAATGATGTGCCTCTCCCGCTTGGGAGCAGCCTCTCCAGTCCGGCCCTGACCCTGACTGCAAAGAGAACCCTTCACGGTTTTTTGAGAATAGCTTCTCTGAGCCCCGCCTTCCTCTGCAACTTGCAACCGCAGGAGAGCAGAGATTCAAGACCCCAGGACGCAAGGTCAACCCAAAGGGTTTTACTGCCCCTTCATTCCCAGCAGAGGCGAATGGCACTGGTTCCTGCTTTTCCACCAAAGCCGTGATTCCTTTCGGTGTCCAAACGGTCGAGCTGCTGTGGCTCCCCGGGCTGGGGGCAGCCAAAGAGGTGTTTGCCTACAGTCCTCGGCCACGGTCTGTGGGTGTACCTGAGCAAATGTTTCAAAGAATGGCAGTGATCTGCTCGCTTTCATTACATCTGTGGGGCAGAAACTGTCAGGCCTTGGTGACACCGATTACAATGCTGCGACCTCATTCAGTCACCAAAGGGCAGATTTCTCTTTGTTCTCTAGCAGAAACACAACTTGGCAAATAAACATGATTTCCAAAGAGAGAGTGTCAACAAGGGTATTTAGGAGTTTACCGTGTCCCTGCTATTCCACTGAGTAGCTTACCTTTGGGGGAAAAGGCTTCTATTTGCCCACCTGTGACCCAACAGCTGCCATTGATGAACCGTTTGTTCTCGTGAGGCAGAAAAAACAATCTTTTTTTTTTTTAAGATTTAATTTATTTATTTATTTGAGAGAGAGAGCAAGTGAACAGGGTGAGGGGCAGAGAGAGAAGGGCAGAGAGAGAAGCAGACTCCCCGCTGAGCAGGGAGCTGGATGTGGGACTCGATCCCAGGACCCAGACGCTTAACCGACTGAGTAGAAGGCAGATGCTTAACTGACTAAGCAATCCAGGTGCCCAGAAAAACAATTTTAAGACAATATAATAGATCTTAGGAGGGTCTTCTGACAACCAGGTTAAGACGCTGTCTTCTGTCCTCGAGACTCTTAGTGTAGTGGCCAACTGCAGAACACTGAACACTGCAGAAACATGGAGAGATGTTCCAGAATCGGCCTCTACGGCTTTATATTATGTCACATAGTCACCCTTCCCAGGAACTGGGAATGAATCATGAGAATTAGAGCCATTTGGTACACTTAAAAATGGTTAATACAGCAAATTTTATGTTCTATATATCCCACCATAATAAAAATAAGTAAAAACAAAAACAAAAAACTTTTGAAGAAAATTAAAAACACACAAAAAAGAAAAACCGGGTCCAATTAGAAAGCTGTGAGAGGGCAGAATCAAAGACCACAAAGACACAGAAAACATGAGTTGGCGAGTTTACTCACCACATCCCAGATCATTTGAAAAAAGAAGCAATGACTCCTTTCCAAGGTGAAGAAAGTAATAGTCGGACAAAGCTTGAGAAAGGGAGCAGTGGGTTAGAGCAGCGAGTGTGGGAGCTGGGGCACCTCCACAACCCCGTGATTTGGTGTGTCCTCATCTATACCATGAGCAGATGGAGCCGGATGACCATGAGGGCCTGCAGCTCGATGAAATTGACAGAATTTTACATTTGGGTGGAGCTCTGCACAAAAAGTTAGTACAGGTGCTGTTAACCACCATCCAAGAAGGATTACAGCGCCATAAAGCGTTAGAAGTATGAGGAATCTTGGAGATCTGGACCCTTAGTTTACAAGGGAAGAAATAAAGGCCCAAAGTGACGAAGCACCTTGCCCAAGGTCACAGAGCCTGTTCGGGACAGAGCTGTGGCCAGAGCCCAGCTTCTGATTCCCATGCTCTGGCCTCTTCACAATGCTTTGAAGTTGAGAATATTTGAAGTTCCGGAAGAGCAGAATTCTGGTCACCCATTGCTATGCAACAAACCCCCTCAAACCTAGTGGCTCCAACATTGATTTATTATTGTCTCCTGGGGTTTTGTGGGTTGATTGGGCTCAGCTGGGTCATTCCCATGTGGAGTCTCCCCTGTGGAGGCCAGACAGAGGCCGGGCCTGTGGTTCTCTGAAGGCTCAACTGGACCGGATGTCCAAGACAGCTCATTAACATGGCCGGCAGTTGAGGGGGGCAGTCAGTGCTGCCTGCCAGCTGGGAACTCAGCTAAAGCTGGTGACTAGAACACCTACTCCTGTCTCGCCATGTTGGGCTTTTCACTGCATGGCAGCCGGGTTCCCAGAAGGAGCTTCTCAAGAGGAAGTGTTTTAAGGAAGAGGAAGTGTGTCTTAGTTCATTCAGGAGGCTATAACAAAATCCCATAAACTGAGTAGCTTAAAAACCACAGACATTTATTTCTCACAGTTCCGGAGGCTGGGAAGTCCAAAATCATGGTGCAGACAGATTCGGTGTCAGGTGAGGGCTAGTGCTTTGACGGCCATCTTGTCACTGTGATCTCACACAGTGGAAGGAGCGAGTTGGGTCTTTGGGGTCTCTTATAAGAACATTAATCCCAGTCATTAGAGCAGAGCATTTGTGGTCTAATCACCTCCCAAAGGCCCCACCTGCTAATACCATCAGCTTGGGGGTAAAATTGCAACATTAGAATATTGAGGAGACACAAACATTCAGACCATAGCAAAGTGGAAGGTGCCAGTCCTGTAAAAGGTCAGCCCTGGAACTGCATGGAATCACTTCCACTACAAGCTTTTGGTCAAACTAGCGACAAGTCAGCCCAGTTTCAAGAGAGTAGGATAACAGATGCCAGCCCTAGATAAGGATGGGTTGGAGCCATCCATGTTCACATAGGGACAGATGGATTCCAAAGAATTCCATCTTTGGAAACACACAACCACAGTGGCAATTCTGATTTTATCATGATCCTTTGATGCCCTCTTTCAAAAAAGCAACACGGGGCACATATGAACCAAGCTTGACTTTTTTCTTTCTATCTTAATGCAAACAAAATCAATGGCGTTCAGGCCTCAATACAAGTTTTTTGTTTCGTTTTGTTTTAGATGCTATCAGTTCAGGAATCACTCAAGCCAAACCATGGCATAGAGGAGTCCCTAAAGAAATACCCAAATGATGAATGTATGAGTACATGCTGTGAGGAAAGGAAGGCGGAACCTATAGTGACGGGCACTGAAATATTGAAAGACTCAATCTCCTTTCATTATGAAGAGCAGGGAAGTAGAAAAGAATAAAAATACATTCCTTGAGGACAGGGATGGGGCCATATTCATCTTTGGATCCCTAGTACCCAGGATAGTACACAGCACATAGCAGGTGTTTAATAAATGTTCCTTGAGTTCTATTTAAATACTATCCTTCTCCATAATAATGTAAACATGGGGTGCATGGGTGACTCAGTTGGTTAAGGGTCTGACTCCTGATTTTGGCTCGGGTCATGATCTCAGGATCATGAGATTGAGCCCTGCATTGGGCTCCATACTCAGCAGGGAGTTTGCTTGAGATTCTTTCTCCCTCTCCCTCTGCCCTTCCTCCCCCAATAAATGAATAAATCTTAAAAAAAAAAAATACTAATGCAAACTAGCATTTTTCGAGCATTTGCCATATGCCAGCACTTTGCTAAGCACCTGGCACATGTCACTTCACCTAATTTTCACGGAACCACGTAGTATCTGTAATTATCCCAGACCTGATATTCAGCAGGTAAATGCCAGGAAGACCCGATTAGTTGTAGAAAGTGAAAAATATTTCCATACAAGTTGGTAAATAACAGATGCTCTGTGCCCCTGGAATGAACCCCGTAGCCTTATACCTCTCCCTCACCAAATACCTCAGCCCAGGAGAGACCCATGTGGGCACCGCCAGGGAGCGCTCATCATGGTTCCCCCGCAATGGCTCCCATCTCCATGTGTTTCCCTAGCCTGAGCTGACCAAATGCCGAAGGAGTGGATGGAGCCCTGGGCGGTGGTGCTGGTGCTCGAACCTCAACAGGCTAAGTGCTTGTGTCTCTCTCGTTGTCCAAGACTGGAATGAGTCTTCAAGAATGAATGCATCTGAAGTCACCCTCCTATGGCCGCCTGTGGCATTGGCAGCTTCTGCAGGGTGCCTTAGGGGTTGTTAAATATTTAGAATTGCATTCCTGATTAACTACATGTGAATGGAGAGGAAACTGGGCGTGTTAAAGAGTTTTTCAATGACTGACCAAGATCGCATAGCTAATAAGGGCCGATCCAGGACTAAACTTCCTCTGCAGTCTGTGCCCTCTATTACACTATGCTACTGTATTAATTATCTAGGGTTGCTGTCAGAAAGGACCACACACTGGGTGGCTTTAATGACAGAAACGTACTGTCTCACAGTTGTGGAGGCTAGAAGTATGAAATCAAAATTGGCTGTGAACTATCTGTACCAGGTTTCTCTCTGTGGCTTGTAGGAGACCAAATTCTCTCTGTGTCTCTTCACAGTGTCTTCCTTCTATATGTGTCTGTCCCTGTATCCAAATTCCTCCTCTCAATAGGATGCCAGTCGTACTGGATTGATGAGGGACCTACCCGCTCCAATGTGACTTCATTTTAACTAACTACGTCTACAATGACCCTATTTCCACATAAGGTCACATTCCGAGGTACTGACGAGTAGGAATCCAAAGTATGATTTGGAGGACAAGACACAGTTCAACTCTAACAGCTATTTTTCTTAATGAGACTTCCTTCCTCTCTGTCTAACAAAGTTAATTAGGCATCTACATAAATTATCTGGAGACAGTTCACAGTGTATAGGACTACTAGCTCCCCCGTTAATGCCTCACCATTCCCAAGGCTTTCCCCCTTACTTCGGCCAGAAGTGGTTTGACCTGGCACTACTCGGCGACACTGGCCCTTGCCCAGTGCCGTCCCTGTCTTTTTATTGTGCCAACCCATTTAGATATCTAGTTGAAGGATCTCAGGTGAGGTGTTTTTTACTGACTTTTATTCTTTTTCACGCTACTTCAATGTCCTTAAGCTCACTGCCGTTTCCGCTCTTGTCCCTTCAACAGTTCTGTGAACCCTGCAGCTCAAGAGATCCCAGGACTGCTGGTCGTGTGTGATGAATCCCTTCTCAGTCTCGAGGAGCTGCTGCAAAGGCCTTTCCCAGGAAGGATGAGAGGAAGCATTGTCTTTGGAACTTTTCTCTCACTGAAGGCTTCGGCCACATTCTGTGTATATGAAATGGTCGTCCAGTTTTCTTGCACACTCCTTTGAAACAGACAGTAACCTTGGTCTCAGATGCAGTGTCCTCGGACTTGGAAACTCATCAGACCAAAAATGTCTACAACTTATTTTTCCCCTTAGATTTTCTTTTTTTTTATTGATTTTCCATTTTTAGCACAAGATTGATCACCAGCAAAATACCAATTTACATACAGATTCTGCTAAACTCAGCATCCTATATACTTGGGACTTTTTCATCCATAAACCAATTTTTTAAAGAGAGAGATTCTATTATCAGAAGTGTCCCTGATGACACTCAAGATAGCCTATGGGGAACAAACTCAGGATGCCCGCAGCCTGATGGGGTGAGCTCAGCTGATTTGTGAGCATAATAACTATGAGGCCAAGGTCATAGGTTGATACCCATATGGGCAGGTTCATCTTTTGCTTACTTCTACAGCCACAAGCCTAACCTGCAAACTTTGGCGAGCTATCTTACAAGTTCATTTAATAAAATTCAACAAATAGTCTTTGAGTAAACTATTATGTGCCAGGCATGATTCAGGCACTGGGAATAGAGCAGGAAACATGAGGGACATGGACCTTGTCCCCATAAGGTCTACAGAGTAGTGGTGAAGCTGATACCAAATAGTCATGCAAATGATTATTGCGTCACCAAGGTAATAAGTACCGTGAAAGAAAAATACAGAGGTGCTATAAGGGTACATAGTAGGGAATCCATGTAAAGTGTCATTTAGCATAAGACCTGGAGTTAGCTGGGCGATAGGATTGGCTGAGAAGGAGGGCCGCCCTGGCGGAGAGAACTGTGTAAGAACAAAGAAACTTTGTTTCTTTGACTCGCTGAACCCAAGCACAGAGAGTGGGGAAGACTGTCACGGGAGGTCAGGCTGGACGGAGGACAAGAGCCTTAGCCTCAATCTGGAAGTGGGAATTTATCATACAAGTACCAAGAGCCTTTGATGGGTATATTAAGCTCAAAGCTGAGCTTGAGTAATCGAGAGCCAAATATACAGGAACTTGAATGAGAAAGAATTGAATTTCTCCTTCACATGGCAGCCGGCAGGGCAGAAAGGGCAAGGCGTGGATAGGTGCTCTCTGGCCTGTCTGGTTCCTCAGCTGGAAATCCTCGAAGGTCTTGAGGAACTTCACGACTGAGAGCGTGAATCATCTGAAGACTTCTTCAATCACGTCTGGCCCCTGGGCCGCAAGAACTCAAAGACCAGGACTTCAAAATTTTGTTTTATTTGACCGTAGTTAATGCACCATGTTACATTAGTTTCAGGTGTGCACATAGGGACTCAACTTCTCCATACATTACACGACGCTCACAAGTGTAGCTACTATCTGTCACCGTACAACGCCGTCACCATATCCTTGTCTCTACTCCTTGTGCTGCGCCTACTCCCCACCCCTCGGGCAACCATCAGCTTGTTCTCTTTATTTATAGGTATGAATCTATTTTCTGCTTTTTTGTTTATTCATTTGTTTTGTTCTTTAGATTCCGCATATGAGCGAAATCATATGGTATTTGTCTTTCTCCAAGACTGAGACCTCTTTAAGTTTTTACTTTAATTCCAGTGTAGTTAACGTGAAGTGTTATATTAGTTTCAGGGGTGCTCTGTAGGAATTCAACAACTCCATACATCACCCAGCAAAGACCAGGACTTTTGACTCGAGGGCCTATCAGTGGTATCTCCATACTGCTTAGCTTCCTCACAGAACAGCCAGCCCCAGGAGAGGCAAACTTCTCACATGGCAGCTCTGTGCCTGATGGTCACTTTCTAGGAACAAGGCAGGGGAGGCTGTGTTGTCTTTTATGACCCAGCCTCAGAAGTGGTGCCCGGGGGTCACTTCTGCCGTGTCCCGTTGGATACAGGCAGGTCACAAGCCCATTTGGATTGCAGAGGAGGGGACACAGACTCCTCGTCCCGCTGGGACAGGGTCAAGGTCACATTGTCAAGATGTTATGATGTGAGATCTGGGGACCATCTTTGGAAAATATAATCTGCCACATCCAGGAAGGTCATTACTGATGAAGCAGAACTGAAACTTGGTTGTTTTTATGCCCAGACCCCTGTTCTTTTGCTTAACCATGCTGATGAGTCAATAGCATCATTTTCATGAATAAAGGATCTTATGTTATTAAAAAGAAAAGTTGAAACATAAGGCAAGAAGCCAAATCCAGTCTCAATTGAACATTCTCTATATTACAAATGCAGTATAAATATATGTTTCCCTTGCTCTCACAGAGCAAACAGCTGCATTTATTTGCGTCCAAAAACATAAAAAAATTCCAAACTATAAGCAAAAGGAAGGAACGCGAGAAAACTACTCAAACTTCTACAAGTGTAAATCTTCATAAAAATAGTTGTAAGTTTGATTAAAGCAGGTGCCGAAACCTTCCCCAAGCCTGAAGTGTTGCACTTAGAAACAACCACCTTCCCGTATAATGATGTCATCTTCTAGGCACTACTTCTATATTTGGCTAAGCAGTCAAATGTGGATTAAATTTCCTTATGTTAACTTGATCCACCACTCCCTCCTCTCTTCAACATACACAAATTTAAGCTTGCACGTGCTCTCTCTCTCTCGCCACACACACACATTCACACACACATGCATACACAAACTTTCCTCTATTCCCCTGGAGTCCTTCAGATCTCCTTTACGGAACAGGTATATTTTCCATAGGACTTGGCTTGGACAGAAGTCAGGGCACACACACCTGTGTACATCCGTGAACTCTAAGTGAATTCCTTCCCTTCGCCCCACGGATAAAAATATAGTCTGGAAGAAGGATGTAGGCTGGAAGATCTAGACTATATCTAAGAAAGATATAGTCTGGAAGAAGGGACAAAAGAACCTTTATAAAACTGCTCACCCCTGTTCTCCCCTTGATCGTAATGTAACTCTGGTCTGGGAATCTGAAAATGTCAGGAAATGCATTGTTCCCTACGATTTAGCATTAGTAAGAGAGCCCTTCAAAAGGATTCTGTTGCATCTCTGTGTCTTTGCACGTAAACCAGGTCTTCTCTAAAAATTCAGTTCAGGGGCGCCTGGGTGGCTCAATCATTAAGTGTCTGCCTTCAGTTCAGGTCATGATCCTGGGGTTCTGGGTTCGAGTCCCTCATTGGGCTCCCTGCTCAGTGGGAAGCCTGCTTCTTTCTCTCTAACTCTCCTTGCTTGTGTTACCTCTCTTTCTGTGTCTCTCTCTCTGTCAAATAAATAAATAAAATCTTCAAAAAATAAAAACTCGGTTCAGATTTCAGCAAAAATTGCTAAAGTCGTGGTAAGAATTTTAGGAGCTAAGAAAGGGAAACACCACTCAGCGCTTACTGTGTCCAAAACAACATGCTAGGTGCATTGGAGGTTTGGGCATAAAAGAGGGCAAGACTGGTAGTGTGCGTAGACGGAGTAGATGCCCAGGGAGGAGACAGAATCAAGGGGAGTGGGCATGAGTCGATTTGGAAGGACGACTAGGAATGTCAATGGAGTGGATGGCATATGCAATGGAAGAAGGCTTGGCATTGATCTCTTGTATTTCTCTCATTTTCTTAATGGCCATCACCCGGGCATGCACTGTCCCACCCCAGAGCCTTAGCAACTCTCGGGCCTTCCGGTTTGAGTGCTCTTCCAAAACTGCGAGAATAAATCACTTCTGTTTTCAGCCACCAAGTTGGTGGCACTTTGTCGTGGCAGCCCCACCTGCGACCTAAGACAAATGTCTCAGGGTCTTCACAGAATAGAGCTGTTTTCCCGTCATCCTCTAATGTGTCTGGGAGCTGAAATGAGTCCAGAAAGGAAGACAGGCAAAGGACAAGAAGGGCAGATTGCACACCGCAGGACAAGCTGGGCAACACACACCCTTTCTCTTTGGTGACGTTAGTGGTCAACAGAAATGATTTGGACCATTGCTAAACTTCATCCGTCAGGCTGCTACGGTGCCATGCACTCCGCTGGTCTGTCTGCTTAATTCCCATGAAGAAGCACCCTCATTAGCCCCGTGCTCTGGCTCTTATGCATTGGGATTTTGTTTTATTTTCTTTTCTTTAAGGCTGAGGGTGGAGGAAACTAGTCTCAACACCAGAGGTTTTCAGTCCCATGGTCTGGTGAAGAAGTTTGGTGTCATTCAGAGCTGGTCTCAGTGCGCTTCTCTGTGATGTCTGTGTTCTCCAAACAGATTGACAGGCCGCCCTGCTCTGCTGGTTCTCAAAAGCGGTCCCTAACCTGCTGTGCTTTTTCTCTTGCGTGCTCCCAGGGAGTGGAAATCAACCCAGGGCAGCTCATGAATAAGGATCTCAAGGATTCTTCTGAGTGAGGCAGAGATTTCCAAGTAGATTAGGAAATTTTACAAAATCTCTTCTCCTTCCTAATCATTAGCACCACCACCACTATCATTTCCATAATCATCTTTATAATTATTTGAAGTGGAAAGGGAGCGGGGTACCTGCTTAATGAAAAATAGATGGGGGGAAAGATAGGTGATTGAATAGCCTTTCTCGAAAGCACATCATCACCCGTGATGAGTGAGAGTCTGAAGGCGGCGGACCTTAACTAACGTGTCCAACTTGCACTCGCTCTCGTTTCCTTCACCCTTCACTCCAGTCCGATTGAATCTCCCACTTCCTGTCGCGAGGACTCTCTGATAACCTGCTTCTGTGCCTCTGCTCCTGTTAGCGGGCAGCACCCCACTCCTATCATGGGATCCTCCACCTGACCCCACTGCTGAACTTCCAAAAAGCCCATCTGAACCTCTCCTGGAGCTTTTGTCATTTTCTGCCTCATCAACTCCTCCAGGAAGACTTTCAGTCACATTCTTCCTGCATCTCCCATCCCCCCGCCACCATGCGGGTGCTTTGAACACAATAGGTGTTCGATAAATAGCTACTGAAAGAATGAGCAACCAGAAGTTTAATTCACTAGCCCGTTTTTTTTTCCATAGATATATATCGGGAAGAAAGGGAACAGTAGCAGGTGTGGCAGGCTGGCTATTATTCCCCAAACAGCTTTCCTTTTTTCCTGGACACACAGGTAAAGGACATTTACCTGCCGATTTTGCAGTTAGAAGAGACCTTCTACCTGCGTGCTGGCCAATGAAAAGTGGGCAGAAATGATATCTACCACTTCAAGACCTGACCCGTTGAACCTCCACATGTGACCCTCCATTCTCTTTCCCCTTCTAGATGCAGGTTAGCACGGTAACCTTGGACCCTTGGGCAATACATCTGGACGATGACAAAGCCACAAGGTAGAAGGAGCGATGACCCTTGAATCATCACACAGAGAGAATCTACCTCCAAATCAGAAATACCATTTAGGATTTTGTAGAAGAAACCGATGTCTACCATGTTTGAGCCATTACACAATTTGGGGTTTATTTGTTACAGTAGCTATGATTACCTTAACCAATATAATGGTTTTAACGTTTCTGGAGAAAAGTGAAAAAACTGTAATTCTTGGTTTTCTTAGGCTACTGGGTTTGGTTTTTTTTTTTGTTTTTTTTTTTTTTTCAATTTGGGCAGAAATATACCCTCTTTTCATTTTGGTTGTGGAGGTATTTAAAGCCATCCCACTTTCAGAAATGCTCTCAGTCAGCAAAACCCCCACTCAATGAAGAGGAGCATGAGATTTTTGGTTGTTCTTTCTAGAAACTGTCATACTGACACATTGCTCCAGTTCCAACAGCAAATTTGGAGGGGGTTCCTGCTACCTTGAACTGGGAGACTTTGTAGAGTTGGGTTAGGAATCACAATAAAAATTTCTGTGTTAGAGATCATAAAACTCAGTTCTTCCTGCTATTGACTCATAACACAAGCTTCTAGTGTTCTGAACTATTTGGGGAAGGGAGGGATTCTCTGGCCCAAGCAGGTACCACCTGAAAGTATCGGATTTCGTGACAGCCTCTTGCCCTTCAAAGAATGCTCACCGGGGCCCCCTGTTTGGCGTAACTCTCCCAGGAAACATGCGGAATGCTGCCTTGTTCCCATGTGGAATAGAGTCTAAGCTCTTGAGTCTGGAAGGTAAGGCCCTCCCTGGTCTGACCCCATCTTTTCTTTCCAGTCAAACAAACATTTGTTCAATACGTTGTACTTTGTCATACTTCCTTTCTTTTTCTCAGGTTGTTCCACCATTTTATGTATATATATTTTTAAATTTTATATAATTTTAATTATATATATTAATCTATTTATTTATATAATGCATATATAATATTATGGGTATATATAGAGAGATATACTTAATCATGACAGGCTAGGTTGCATTACAGTGACAAAGTCTAAACTCCTAGTGGCTTAGCATATGGAAGATTGATATTTGCCCATGCTATATATCCCTGGCGGGGAGCTGAATGTGTGTATTTGGGTCAGAGGAGGTGTCTGTACTCCATGCCAAACACTCAGGTACTCAGGTTGATGGACTGATGGACTTTCTACCGTCTGGAGCTGCACTGTCTGGGAGGCAGAGCCTTCACATTGCCTGCTGCAGGAGGGGAGGAACCAAACAAGCCCGACGCTTTCACACACATGCCTCTCACCAGAACTTGTTATGGGACCCTGATGAAAGAACTTGGAAGTGGGCAAAGCAAGGTAATATTTAGTGAGCACGATCATCTTTGCAGCTCTGGTTCTTTCTAGCTGCAAATGATGTCTCCTGCCTCTGGATTCTGAGAGCGCTGTATGGGCACCTCCCTTGCAGTGGGTAATTTCTACATCGTATGAAGATCACACACACACACACACACACACACACACACATTCATGTCTATATAAAATAGAAATCACTTACAGCATGTGAGACGCTCTCCTGTTTACATTTATCAACTCATTTAAATCCTTGTAATAATCCAATGAGGTACCTCCTCTTATTGTCTCCAATGTACAGATGAGGAAATTGAGGCACAGAAAGGCTAAGTATCCTAACCAGATTCCAACCAGGATTCTAGCACAGCCAATTTACTTCCCCAATGTATGCTCTGAACTACTCTACTATATTATGGCTTGTCTTTTTAACTTCCTTATTAGCAGAGAGTAAGATATAAAATTGATTCATTTCTTTATTTCCCATAATGCCAAGTACAGGTTTAGGCACATAACATGTTTTCTGAAAGGGATTGCACACAACTAGTACCTTTTCTAATTAAGATCTTCAACAGATCTGATCTTTTAATAATTCTTTCTGCGTTGCCAGATTGCTCCTGAGGTATCAGAAAGCATTTCAGGATAGGTGATTGCTTCTCCTTAAAGAGCTACAGTTCTTCAAGAAGATAGACTGGGGTCTTTGGGGACATCTAGGGGACAGCAAGATAGAAGGCAGCGGAAGTTAAGGTAAGACACTCAGGAAAGACTAAAGCCGCTTTATTTATATTGTGTTTGATTTTGTGCTTAAGAGACTGTTAAATTGCAGTGGGGAAGTGTGGCTGCTAAGTCTATTTGGTCTTCATTTGAGTCCCCAAACTCCGTAAATAAATCCAGATCCCCAGAGAGGACTTTCTCCTGCTTAAATATGGATTCCTAGTAGGCTATAATCTCCTTCCATTGGCCGGGAGCCTTCTACAGACTAAATTTAGAAAAATTAAATTACAGCCTAGCAATGTGGCTCCCCAAATGAAATGTATAGGGCAGAGTACCCCCAAAACACGAGGGAAAATGGTAGTCTCAGGGAGGTATTGGGGACTTAGTGGTCAATCTCACATGTCTCCAATCAGAAAGGCAAAGGTTCTGTTCATTTAGAAAGAAATAGGGTTGTGTGAACCAATTTAGAACCATCAGAACAATGACCTGGGAGAGGAGCCTGATTCTAATTATGACTCTGTGTTCCAACCAGGCATGAAAGAAATCACAGTAAACCTATTCCAGAGAAAGGCATTCCCCAGTGTGGCAGTGTCTGCTCTCTTATGCATGGTGAGGACCAGTGAGTCAGGGAGGAAGCATACTAGAAAATAATCTTCGATGACTAACACAGAGGGGGCTGTTCTCATGTTGCCCTGATGGAAAAATTGGTGGGATCGCAGGAATTAATAAGAACTATCAGCCCCTGCTGGGATGTTCTGTCTTATAATGGGGACTTGTATGTATTTAAATGGGAGGCGCTGGATGGCACAAGAAGTCTGTCCTGGGAAGATGAGGGGACTAAGTGGTACTTTGTCATTAACCAACCCACAGGATTGCTCTGCACTATCCAGTGAGTGGTAACAATATCCAAGTCATCTCAAAATGCACTGCAGATCTTGACCCAAAGTATTCTCTGGGGTGGTGGGGGTGGGGAAGCCCGATGTTCTCCTAGTAACTTGATAGAGATCTCTAGTTTAAAGGGCAAATGTAATTGGATGCTGGGATTTAAAGGAAAGTGTTTTCGTGAGGACGGATATGATTTTTGTAGAAAAGTAAGGCTCATTATCAGTTAGGGTTCTTGGTACATTAATTTATCAACAAATATCTATTGAGTCCTAAAATAGGCCAGAGATTGTTCCAAACACTGGAAATGATATGCCGAACAAAACACAGCCCTTTTCCTTGTAGGTTTATATTCTAGAGGCAGAGAAATAATAAACAGGAGGTAAACTAATAATTGGGTAATTTCTTGCTGAAATAATTGCTATGAAGAAAAAGAAATGGAAAAAAAGTAAGTGATGTCTTAGTCTATTCAGACTACTCTAACAAAACATCATGAAAATATGAAGTAACAAAATACCATAGGCTGGGTGACTCATAAACAACAGAAATGTATTTCTCACAGTTCTGGAGGCTGGGAAGTCCAAGATCAAGGTGCCTGGTGATTTGATGTCTGGTGAGAGTCCACTTCCTGGTTCATTAGAGCCATCTTCTTGCTGTGTCTTCTCATGGTGGAAGGAGCACAGGAGAGCTCTGGGTGGTCTCTTTTATCAGGGTGCTAATCCCACATTTGTGAAAGCTCTGTCCTCATGACCTCGTCACCTAGAGGCCCCACCTCCCCACCATAATGGAGAACAGGTTTCAACATATGAATTTGAGGAGGACACAAACCTTTAGTCTATAGCACAAAGTGAGGTATTAGGAAGTATTTCAGTTTTCTATTGCCTTGTGACAAACTATCCCCAAATTTAGTGGCTTTAAACAAGAACTTACTATTTTTCATGATTCTGTGAGTCAGAAATTTGGGGATGTTTCAGCCAGCTGGTTTGACCAACTGGGGTCAATCCCTTGGCCACATTCACTGGCACCGGGCTGGGCTGAAAGGTCCAAGAATTCATTCATATGTATGGTGCCTCCATGCTCCTCTATGCGTTCTCTCTCTCTCTACAGGATGTCTCATTAGTCAGTAGCCTAGCTTGATCTTCTTTATGGTATCGCAGCTGGCTTCCCCAGAGAAAGCATCATGGACACTTCTAGGCTTGGTAAAGACTAGTCCTGGAACTGGTACATTGCCACCTCCTCTGTGTTCTATTGGTCAAAGCAGGGCATGAGACCAGCCCAGATTCAAGGGTGGGTAAATGGATTCCATCTCCCAGTGGGCAGACTTGATGGAAGCCATCATTGGAAACTGTCTACAACAGAGAGTGAATGGAGTCGGGAAGCAGGCTGTGTTATATATGATGGTTTTAATAAATGACATTTGAACAAAGACTGGAATGAGGAGAGAGGTTGAGCCATGACAAAGATGGGTGTGTGGTGGTGGTGGGGGGAGTGCTCTAGACAGAGAGAACCATGAGGACAAAGGTCTTGAGATGGGATACACATAGTGTGTCTGAAGATTAACAAACAGGTCAAAGATCCTGGGGTTGTGTCTACAGAAGAATGAACAATAGAGTAAATAGGCAGTTGATGGAGACAGAGATAGAGTTAGATTAAAAGCGGCTTTGAAGGTCATGGTTAGGTCTTTATATTTTATTCCAGATGTGACAAGAAGCTCTCACAGAAGAGTAATATGAGATGACTCGTGTGTCAAAAGGATCACACTGGCTGCTGTGTGAAAAATGAGTGAGAGGAAAGAAGGAGTATAGGTGGAAGGAGGAGACAACCTGGGAGACCCCTTCATCATCTAGGTGAGAGATGATGGTGGCTTAGAGTGGAGTAGTAGCAATGGGCACACAAGAATATATTAGATTCTGGATATATTTTGAAGTTAGTCCCAGCAATGTTTGCTGATAGACTGGATATAGAAGTGAGGGGAAAGACAGAACTAAGGCTGAGTTCAAGATCTTTGGCCTGGCCGACAGCATCAATCATGCTATCATTTGCTGGAATGGAAAAGACCCAAGAGGAGCAGGTTTGGGGTGGGGTGGTAAAAATAAGGAGTTATATTTTAGATATTTTAAGTTCAGGGTGACTCTTCAGAATCAAAATATAGATTTTAGTTAAGCAGTTGGATATATGAGTCTAGATTTCAGGGGAGGGAGGAACTAAAGGTATAAGTTTAAGAGTCATCGAAGTATAGCTGGTATTTAGAACCATGAAACTTAATGGGATCTGGGTCTCTCAACTTTCAGAGGTAAGAAAGGTAAGGAAGAGGAAAAGCCAACAAAAGAGACAGAAAAACAGTTGACCAGTGTGAGGAGAACAAACAAGAAAGGCGGTGATGTCCCAGAGGCGAGGGAAAGATGTTTCAAGAATAAGGCAGTGCTCACCGAGTTGCTGGTGTTGGTTAGGTGGGATGAGGACATATTGTTTTTGTCCAGTGCAGAAGTTTTGGGCAACCTTGACAAGAGCAAGTTCAATGAATAAAGGGGAGAGGGAAACTGATAAAAAGTAGAGGCAGCTGGTAAAGACAACTCTTGCAAAGACTTTTGCTTAAAAGGGCAGGAGAGAAATGGGTCAGTAGGAACTGTGGATAAGGGAGATTTTAAGTTTTTTAAAAGATGAGCAATATTAGAGCATGCTTTTACACCAAAGGGAATGTACATTCTTGATGGGAAGAAACTTATATTTCAGGGGAGGAAGAAAATACTTTCATAAACCAAGTCTTTGAGTAGATAAGAGGGGATGGGATCTAGTGCCCAAGAGGAAGGCTTGGCCTGAAACAGAAGAGTAGGTAGATACAGATGCGATTGGCCTAGTTGATATGGTGGTTGAAATATGAGAAAGTTCTTGAAACTGTTTTGATTTCTTAATGAAAGGAGAGAGAAGGTTGGCAGCTAAAGGTTAGGTAGAGATATTAAAGATTTACAGTGAGAGAATTATGCTTTAAAAATAGAGTAGAAGAATTTCTTCATTAGGGAATGAGGCAGAATTCTGAACCCACATGAGGTATGTGGTTATATATTTATAAATTTAGAGTAAAATATGATTGTGTGTTTTTCTCTAGCCATTTGTACCTGCTAAGGTGCATATATGGAGAAAATGGAGAAGAGAGTTTATCCAAGAGTTTGGTTTATGCCAAGTGTGAAAAAGGGAGGGAATGGGATGCTTTTTTTTTTTCCGGGAATGGTTGAGGAATATTAAAAATTTATTTCACATGCACTTATATAGTGGCTCCTACGTACCAGACACATGTAAGTACTTGTTTATTAAATATTAATATTAAATACTAACCAATTTAATCTTCATAACAACCCTTTGAGAAAGACAGATACTATTATTCCCTCCCCCTTTATCATAGATGATATACTGAGGCACAGAAGATTGAGTAACTTGTCTAAGGACACGTAACGTATGAGTGACAGAGCCAGGATTTGACCTTGGTAGTCTGACTCTGAGCCTGTGCTGCTAACCCCTGCAATGCTTCTCCAGAGGATTTGTACAAGACAGGGGCTGTAGGGATGGGTAATGAGGGGAGTAGAGACACAAAGCAAGTATGGACAGCAAAGAGTTTGTAGGATCAATGGAACTGAAAGGTTTGGTTGGAGTTAGGATAATAGAAAGAGTGAGCTGGAGAGATGGGAAAATGTAATCAGAGAGTAGGATGCTTTTTGAAATAGAGATTCTGGAGAAGGTAGAGTTATTGATCATGTCAAAGTCTAGAATATGATCCTGGGAACGGGTTGCTGAGATGGCATGAGAAACAAGACAAGTGGGGGATAGAAACTGAGAGGTCAGAATGTTGGATGAGCCATCTCCATAGGTACTGAAGCCCCCAAGGATGCTAGAGAGAAAACGCAATGGGCCAAGCTAGTTTAACTCTTCCCTGAATAAGGAGATATGTCTTGGAGGCTGGTAGGTTAGTGCAATAGGAAAGGAGTGGGTCTATGTGCTTCCAATGAGCTGAAGGGTGTGCAGGATGGGGAGGCTGGGGTAGGATGGAAAGCAGTGGTCTAGAAGGAGAATTGCAGAGAATGCCCTGTGCCTCCAGGAGAAAGCCAGTGATGATTAGAGAGGGCTTTAGGGGAAAACACATTCACAGGGAAAGGCAGGATTTAATAAGAGAAGAGGCTGGGATGGTGGGATTTTGCTGCTGATCAAACATGAGTTTTAGAGGTATGTTGGAACAACCTGGGGTTGGGGAGGCTTGGCCGCTTGAGTCACATTAGGAAATACCCAGAGCTGTGTGGGAACCAGATGAGTCAGGAATGGCCTGGGAGACTGGCACTTTTTGAGGGTGTTTGAGGTAATGAGATTGGTCTTGATGGTCCCCAAGGGGAAGACGATAACCAGTTCTAATTATGAACCCCTTCTTGGGCCTGGTCTCTGAGATGATTTTTGGCATGCGGTGGGCAGTGCCCATAGCAGGAACGGTGAGTCTCGTCAGGGGCACAGGTGGGTCTCTTTAAAGTCCCATTGTCAGTGGTGCCAAGGCCAAGGAGAGGAGCCCTACCAAGGCCAAAAAAACCCAGATCTTAGCTAAATTAAATGAAGGTGAACATCTTAAGGGATAAGAAGAGACCCACAGACTTGACAAAATCTGGACAACCTGGCTAGGAAATGGACGGGAGTAAGTAGAGCCCCGGGTGGCTGGACAGGGGGTACTGTGGTATCTGTTTCTTAGCAGGAACGGTCTAATGAACAAACCATGAGTGTGACAAACATTCTCCAAGCATTTATTCATGTATCGAGGCTCTCACTCAAGACTCAAAGTCCTGGGAGGGTAACTACTGGTTGAATGCAGACTAGTAGCTCTCAGTCAGTATAGACTAGGCTGTACTGCAGTAACATTAAAAACCCATATCTTGGGGTGCCTGGGTGGCTCAGTTGGTTAAGCATCTGCCTTTGGCTCAGGTCATGATCCCAGGGTCCTGGGATCAAGCCCCATGTTGGGCTCCCTGCCCAGCAGGGAGTCTGCTTCTCCCTCTGTCCCTCCCCCTGCTCGTTCTCTCTCTCTCTCTCAAATAAATAAATAAAATCTTAAAAAAAAAAATCTCAGTGGCTTAACCAACAATGACTTATTTCTTGCTCAGTTCTTGTAAGTAAGCAGGAGGCTCTGTTCCACTTGGTCACTTAGTGATTCAGGCTGATGGAGGTTGTACTGGTAACTCTGTTTCAATATATTGCTTCAGAGCTTTCTGAAGGAGAGGAAGAGAAAAGCGGGAGGGTCACACACTGTCTTTCAAATGCCCTGGCCTGGAAGGGACATATATCACTTCTGCTAATACCTATTGGTCAGAATCAGTCACATGACTGCCTAACTCTAAGGGGGCAGGGACTTATAGAGTAGCACATGCCATTCAGTGAGCAGTAAATGTCTCTGTCACAGGCTGTTTTGGAGTAGAAAGAGGGAGGTTAGCACTAACATCCAAGGCCTTCAGAAATGAAATTCACACTCTTTCCTAAATACTACACCACCGTCTTAATGATTATATGTGTAAGAGGGGAGGGGCATGTAGGAGGGTATTTAATATTTCTGTATGCACCTTTTTATTCCTTTCTAAAAATTCTTTACATAGTGTTGGAACACAGAGAATATGCTTGAAATTTCTCCTTGACTGATGGATTGATTGATATGAAGCATAAAGTTTAGTCACAGTGAAATAGCTATAGTTCATCTGAACCAAGATCTTCAAATGGCGTAAATGGAATTCAGCCAACCCCTGAGAATGAGTTGTACCATATATCAACGACTGGCTTTACAGAGAAATGACAGAGAGCCCTAATCAGGAGGACTCTTAAGAGTGCAGAAATCTTAAGAGAGAATTTTATTTATTTTCCCTTCGGCTATTAAGAAAAGTCTTAACTTCTCTGGTGGAAAGAACCTTAAGGACTAAAAAGATAGTTTAAAAAATTTAAATCTTTTGCCAAGATACAAGGACCATCATTTGACTCTAATAAACAGGTTCTGAGATGTTCTATGTGATGCCTTTTGTTTTCTGCCATATGTGATTTGAATGGATGATGATGATAATGAGCACGACGATAGTTATTTTTGGTAAATGTAGGTACACAGTAGCTTCCAACCATTGGCAAAGTTATCAGAGTTCAAGTGCAAGTCTACTCTTCCTCCACAGTGCAGACCTATATTCCTTCTACCCTACTACCACATTCCCTTTCCCATAAGACCATTTTTTCTCCTTAAAACGATAACTTTCTATGTTTTCTGGGAGGACCAAGCACTGAATTGAGAGATGCACGTGTGACTGCTTCTGGGACATTGGTCCTCACGCTTTCGTGGGCTTCAAGTCACCTGGATGTATTGTTTAAACTTGGATTGATGGGCTTTACTCCCAAAGTTTATGACTCAGTGGGTCTAGGGTGGGGGCCTAAGAATTTGCATTTCTGAGGATTTGAATTTCCCTGGGTGAACTGAGTTGAATAGTGTCCCTCTACCCCAATACTCACATCCACCCAGAACCTCAGAAAATGACCTTTCTTGGCATTAGAGTCTTTGCAAATGTGATGAGTTAAAATGAGGTCTTACTAGATTAGGGTGGGCCCTCAATTCAATATGACTGGTGTCCTTGCAAGAAGAGAAGAGACACAGAGACACAGGGAGAAGCCATGTGAAGAAGGAGGCAGAAATTACAGTGATGCATCAACACGCTATGAGATAGGTAGGATTGCCGGCAACCACCAGAAACTAGGAAAGGACAAGGAAGGAATCTCCCCTAGAGCCTTCAGAGGGGGCACAGCCCTGCCCAAACCCCCATTTCAGACCCCTACCCTCCAGAACTGTGAGAGAACAAATTTCTGTTTTTTAAGCCACCTCAGTTGGTGGTTATTCATTACGGCAGCTCTAGGAAACGAATGCACCAGTGGTTGCTGAGAATTACTCTTCTAGAAAAAAGGGGGAAGTGCCAAGTACCTTTCCACCAGAAAATATAGAATTTGAGTGATAACATATTTTTGAGAAAAGGGAAGCTCTGACTTCTTTTTTCCCTTTTGAGTCTGTGGCAGACATGGGCTATTTTGGGGTCGTACCAAAGCGTTTCATATTGCTTTTGGGGGAATTGCCCCCGAAATGGTCATTTCAGAAGACTTTACTCCGAAGCTGGACCCTATTTGTGCCTGACCTAATACAGACAGAAGTGGGCGTGAGCCCCTGCTTGGCCAATCACCCTCTCTTCTTGGACTTCGGATTGTAAGCAAGAGATGCAGACACACACATACAGCATTTACTCTTTGCAGCACTGTGACCAAACCCCACTAGGAGACGGGCATCAGGGTTTGGTTGTCAGGCCCTGTACCTTACAAGCCAGCTCTCCAGCCCCCTGGAGATTCTGTGAGGCCCCCATGTTTTTCCAGTAAGTTCTTTTTGTTAAATTAATCAAGTCAGCTGCCATTGCTTGCAACCAAAGAAGCTAAACTAATAGAGTTATCTGTTGTCTTCTCTTGAGTCCTTGAGTGGTCTACCCTTCTCTGAGAGTAAAGTGGAATGAGGACTTAATTTTTTTACTTCAAATTTTCTATCATTCAAACATAACATTTTTTCTACTGAAACACCTTGGTTTTTTCCCCCCAATTACAAAAGTAATGCAAATATTTCAACAAAGAGTGCTTTCTGAAGTTGTTGTTGTTGTTTTTAAATCTTTCTATGTGGCTTTCCATTGGTTAAATTGTCATTGTATATCCCATTGAATAGATAGTGAGAGGACATAACATTGACTAACTAAAGGGCTTTCCTCTGAGGAGGGAACATATATATTAAAAGTATGTCTGAAAAGACGAAAGCACTAGTAAATACGTGGCCACTTTACCCTTGCAAGGGGTGGGTGGTTCCTGTCCCACATTTTTTTTATTTTGAGCAAGTTAATATTAACTCCAGCTTCATCATTACCTGAAGATTTGCCTTAAAAATTTCATTAGTGTTAACTCCAGATGTACTTTTAGAGTATAAGACTTAGGTTTTTAATACAGCATTATCTGTGGTGTCTAAGTATTCATCTGTACTCATAGCTTTTCCTCCCCGAACTGTGAATTATTTCCTCTTTGTGATGCCATCTGCTCTCCTCCACCTACGCCATTTTGTAATGCTTTCCTAAAGCTGGCTTGCAGAGCTCTGACCTGGAAATCAGGTTCTTGTGCAGGACAATGATACGTATTTTTGCAACCACTGGATCCATTATGCTCTGTTATGGAGGCACTAGTGCATTGAAATGATCCCAGCCAGATTTTCACAGCTGCCCTCCATCCCCCTGACTCGCACTAGATCACAGGTGTCCAGGTTCAACTGGACTCCCCTGAACCCTCCCCAAACCCATCCTTTCCTCCCAAGAAATCCAAGCCAACTTTCCCGAATCTCCCCAGCAACCTTTCTGCAGCATAAAAAATATTCAAAACTTGCCATCCCCCAACTTGTGTGTTTTCTATACAAATACAAAATGCTACCTTTTTAAAAATTAAAAATCCAGTAAAGCGCCTTCCAAGGTTCAATCCAAGTTTAGAAAATTCATTATAATGAAAAGAGAAGAAGGAGGATTTTTTTTTTTATTGCCGATAGTTAGTGGCATTGATAGATCATGGCAGAACTATCCGCAATATGGCCAAATAATTTCACTGGAGAGGATTTTATATAGCTACAGCTAAAATTCAATGAACTGATTCAGAAGACTCAGTATAAAATATAACAGTGACTCCAAGTGCCAAATCAATTTGAGGGCTTGAAGGGATGGGAGAGCTGTTCGTTCCCTCCCCCTTCATGGACGTGCCTTTAACTGGAACTGTAAATTCAGAGGCCTCGGAGTGGCTGGGCAGTGGTTTACAGCGGGTGATTTAAGGGACCTATCACAAAAAATCAGCAAGTGGTTGCGAACACCAGTGCTTGGAGGAGCATGTGACTCCGAAGTACGTCCACAAGAAAGAGTTCGAAGGATATTCTTGAGGATAAATTAGGGATTTGCAGTCAGGTGGCTGGAATTCTAGGTTTGCAGTTTGGATCAGCTCAAGACCTTACTTTCTACTTCCATTGCCTTGCTTGTGAAAGAAGAGGGTTGGACCAGAGTCATGGTTTCCAAAGTCTTGTTTTGTTTTTTCAATCATAGAAGGCTTTTTTTTTTTTTTTAGTCGGTGAATTTATCTTACTGTGCTGCATGTCTGGTTTCCTCCTCCCGCCCCACACGCCCCCTGCCGTAGCTAGAATGTTTGTCTCCCAAGGGTCCGGTGTTGAAACCTCCTCCCCAGTGGGAGGGTATTAGGAGGCGACGCCTTTGGTAGGTGAGATCATGAGGGTTGAGCCATCAGGAACGGGATTAGTGCCCTGATAAAGAGACCCTTGTTCCTCTCCTAGCACGTGAGGACACAGCGAGAAGATGGCCATCTGTAAGCCAAGAATTGGGCTCTCACCAGACGCCGAATCTGCCAGCCCCTTGATCTTGGACTCGCTAGCCTCCAGAACTGGGAAGAATAAATATTTGCTCTTTAAGCCACCAGTCCATGGATACTTTTGTCTAGCAGCCTGTAGGGATTACGACACCAGCCTTCTTCACCTTGCCCCGAGCTCCAGGATGCTGAGGAGAACCCCTTGCTTCTACTTGGGTTCAGCCAGTAGGAGGAGCCACCCAAGGCTGGGGTGGAGGAGAAATTAAGATATTTATTTCCCCAGGTCCCTCCCTGCAGTGTTGCTGGTTGGCAGCGGCTGTATTCCTGCCCAGTGTCCCTCTCCTTCAACCCTACCTCTCTTTCTCTCCTGCTGGGTTCCAGAAGCATCCCTCAACCTTGCCCCTTCAGGTGTGGGTAGCAACTGCTGTTGTTCATCTCAAGAGCTTCACCATCCATTCTGGGCTTCCTTTAACCCACACCCACACCTTCATAAATCATCTCTTCCTTAAATTCTCCATCGCCCACGGGAATGTGACATCTCGGTCCTGCTGCGTCTGATGGTGGTGTGGCCCTGACATTCCTCAGCCCCACGCCGGGGGCAGAAGGAATACACAAGAGCACTTGTCTCTATCACAGTCAACAACATGAAGCTTGTAAGCATGAATTCAGGAACCAAACTGTCCAGCTTGGAACCCAGTTTTTGACACTTGCTGACATGTAATATGTTTGTCTTCGTTCTCCTCCTGTGTAAAGGCAGGTTCTAACCTTACCTCCTAGGAGGGTTGGGAAGGTTTAATTAGTTAATATACACAAGCACTTAGAACAGTGCCTGGGGCACAGTAAGGGCTATGTAAGTCTCGGTTATGAGAACTCCATCTCACTTGACTATTTTCATACACTTGTGGCCAAGTTGTAAAACACTTTCAAGATGGTCCCCAAATCAAGTGGACTTGGAGGTGAGAATTTTGCCAATGGGCATGAGGACAGGGTTGGAAGAGGAGAAGAACGTCAGGCTTTGGAGTAAGACAGAGATTAGAATCTTAGCTCTGCCATGAGCCAGTTCACAGGAAAGGTTTACCCTCCTAAGATCTTGGCAAGAGCTTACTCTCGTGATCCTTAGTTTCTCATCTATAAAATGGGGATGATGAGAGTGTCTGCCTCTTAGGGTTGTGCTGGGGCTTAACGCTAACCACTTCGCTACTTTTCATATACGCCTTCATTCATCTCTTCAATAAACAGATTTTTTTTCCCACCAAGCAAGCTGTGAGTATTAAGGTCACAAGCCTGTTTCCCGGCGTGGGGGTGGGTTTAAGGCACACGTACCAGTCCTTCCGGGCCTCTGATAAGCAGGTCCCCGAACAAAAGTGAGTTGACATCATTCTCACTTCTAAGTTGGATGCTCCCCACGTTTCTCAAATTCAGCCCTCTGATTCCCTCAACACCCCAGCTCAGCATCTGCGTACCCTTGGGGACCCCTTCTGGAGAAAGAGCAGTTGTTCCCATGCTGGGGAGGAGGGAAGAGGGCCGTGGGTAGGAGCGTGCGGGGCGCCGCTGCCCTCGGTGGGCGCTGCCACACGTGTGGGTCTCGCATGTGCCCAGGCTGTTACCAGGACCGCGGGCAGCAAGTGACAAATCAGACGCACGTCCCTTCATTGAGATGTGTCCCCCATGCTCCAGACCTGCCTATTCCTGAGGAAGTTCCAGGGCAAGCTGCCCCGAACGTTCCCATTCAGAATGATGCATCCCCACTCGTTTTTGGAAGCTTCTAAACTTCAGGGTAGACAGCGTGGCCCTTGGGAATGTGCTTTCATGCATTAGAAGTTGATTTTAAACAGCAAATATGCCGCAGTCAGTCATAGAGGGAAATAATAATACAACTTCAAAAGAGCAGAGCCCAAAAGAAAGGGTATTATTAATGGAAAAGAATTTTAAAGTCATCTTAAAGATCCTCAAGTCTAGTGGAAAAAGCCAGGAAATGGGAACAAAATTAGCATTATTATAGCTTTTCATGGTAACTTACTCTGGGTTTTTATGGTGGCTTAAAAAGGGAGAAAAGTAGGGAAAGCCTAGCTGATAACAATTTATCCGACCAAATACATTTCCTATCCAAAATGCACCTGCGATAGTGACTGTGTGTGAAATGTTTTCTTTTTATATCGGTTTTGTGGCCATTTATGCCTCACAGTGTTATTGGAGAAAGCAGGATTTTGTGTGGAACAGTAAATAGTAAAGCTCTTTGAGGCCTTTCAGGAGGGGCCGTTAAAAGGCCAGGAATTATTATTATTAATTTGCATCTTAATAATCCAAATCTTCACAAAGGCCCACACCGCGGATGCAGCCTCCAAGACTCTGCAGAGGGTCAGCGCTGGATGTAAATGTGGCTCCTCTGGTCCTAAAGGACGAGAAGTTTCCATGAAGGGCAAGGCCTTGCCTCTCTGTGTTTGCAATCCTCTTCTGGGGGGGCTCCCATGTCCCTCGGTCCCATCGCCCCAGTTCGGCTAGAGCTCACCTGGCCCAGTGTCTCTGGACCTCCTCCCTCTTATCCCTCCGACACAGGAGCGCGGGTTCCCAGCGCCCCAAACAGTCTCTGTCCACCTGGCTTTAGGACACTCATAACGCCCCTCCCCTGAAAGTATTCCGGGGGCCTGTGTGTACACAGTCACCTGCAGAGCGTGCAGACGCACCTGGGACATCTACATTTATTCATACATGTGCATATCCTATTATTAGCCATTTGGAGCCACCTGGGTTTGAAGCAGGTGAGGTTTCAATGACTTCTGAAGACGTCTTTTATCGTGGTAAAAACACGCAACTTAAAATTTACCATCTGAACCATTTGTAAGGGTACAGTGGTCTTAAGCGTATTTACACACTGTTGTGTGACAGATCTCCAGAACTCGTTGGGGGAGATTTGTTAAAAATGACAACTTTATTTTTTTAGAGTGGTTTTAGGTTAGCAGTAAAACTCAGGAGGTGATACGGATGTTTCCATGTCCCCCTCCCCCCCCCGCCCCGCCCCTGCACGTGCGAAGTCTCCCCCATCATCCCCATCCCCCAACGGAGCGGGGCCTTAGTTACAACCCATTAACCTACGCAGACGCATCGTCATTACCCAAAGGGCACAGTTTGCATCACGTTCACTCTTGGTGGTGGACATCCTAGGGGTCTAGACGGATGTATAATGATGTGTATCAATTAATATGGTTTTATACAGACTATTCTCACTGCCCTGAAAATCCCCTTTGTTCCTCCCCACCCTGACTCCCCAGCACTTTTTCATCTTGTAAAACTGAAACTCTAGATCCATTAAACAATAACTTCCCCACTTCCCCTCCCACCAACCCCAGCAACCGCCATTCTACTTTCTTTCTCTGAATCTGACTTTTTTGGTTGCTTCTTATTGGTGGAATCATGCAGTATTTGTCCTTTTGGAAATGTCTTTTTCTCAGAAGGTTGGATTGGAACATTGCTGCTAGACGATGGTATGACGTAACTGGAGATAGAAAGGCCCCTTCCGTGCTGCTCCAAGAGATCTGGTAAAGGGCTCATTCCCACAGTGACAGAAGTCAGGCTCCTCCCCATTGTCACTGTCCACCAGCCGTTGGTCTAGAGGGCACGGGCCAGTGGGTGACAGCTGGGGCAGGGACGAAGAGCACTTCACAGGGGCCGGTGGGGGACCCCAGCAGAGCCGATGCTGTGGGGCGCAGCTTGCTCCAACTGCCTCTCCCACTGCCAGGATTTCTGAAGGCGCCGTCCCAGGTTCTCATCAGCCCTGGAAGGTGCTAGAGCTCCCAGGGGCCAAGACAACTCCCTCCAGGCATGAGAGTCAGTGAGACCAACTTCCTCGGGTGGAAAGAAAAGGAGTGGCACGTCCAGGTTTCATTTGAAGAAACAAAGATAAAATTCTTCTGGGAGCTTCTGTTAAACACTCCTCCCTCCCCCTGCCTCCCCGCAAAGAGAGGAAAACAATTTTTGCTTTAATCTTCACCCAAGGAGGTGGCAGGAAGCCTCACGCAATATAGACTCCAGAGGTGGTTCTGCAAAAATTTCGGCACAATTGTCAGAGCACAAGAGGCAAAAATATCAACCTCAGGGTTTTCATGTATCTTCTAGCAAATTAATTGGATGTATGCTGAGTCATTTCTTCCTTTGCCGAGGTAGAAGCCAGAGTCGTTCTTGTGAGATGACAGAAAACCTAGTTAACCCAACTCGACTCCAAGACAAGGATTTCTCTGAACTTGCCCCAGGCCCAATGGTCCCAACTCACTCTCTTGGGGGCCCTCTATTAACATATGTAAAGACATTCCAAGTGACTTCTAAAGCTGTCTTGTTTTAAAGGCTGCTGACAGCCTCGGGACTCCATTCTCCAGCCTGAACTTGCGAATTTACCACGCGGCCAGCCTGTGAGGACTGAATCAGATCTAGGCAATTTCCAGTTATTAATGTAAATTATTTTCACGACCCATTACCTCAGTTACACCCAGCACACACCCCACACTCACACCTTACCCCAGCTACGCCATGCCTTCACCACTACTCTTTGGCCCATAGAGCATGGTATTTCCGGGGGGCGAGATGGATGGGCAGCCAACAAGGGCATAGTTTCATATGGATAGGCAAGAGATCAAGGGTGGGGGTGCCTGGGTGGCTCAGTTGGTTAAGAGTCCGACTCTTGATTTCAGCTCAGGTCATGATCTCACGGTCATGGGATCAAGCCCCGCTTCAGACTCCGGGCTCAAAGCAGAGTCTGCTTAAGATTCTTTCTCTCCTCTCCCTCTCCCTTTTCCCTTCCCCCCTACCTCCCATGCTCTCATGCTCTCATTCTCCTTCTCTAAAATAAATAAATAAATCTTAAAAGAGAGAGAGAGAGAGAGATCAAGGATGGATGAAGAGAAGATCAAGATTAGCCACCTCGGTAGAAAGTCGTGATGCTTTGCCCAGTTTCCAGACCGGAGCCACACCTCAGACCCAGAACCCACTGACTGGAGAAGCAGCCAAGTCCTCGTGAGAATGGATCTTACAACCACAGGGTAGCTGTCAGTCCTTTCTCAAAGGATCTACATCCATTAACTCAGGTAACCTGGGGAAGGGAATAGCCAGAGATCTCAAGGGCTTCTGGACGCAAGGTCTAAATTGACATGATACCCAGAGTCATAAATCAACACCATTAGAGAAGGCATATGAGGTCAGAAATAAATGAAATCCCAGGGCAGGTCTGCTTTACAGTGGCTCCACTGGGCAATATCTCTGCTCAAACGCGTAATGTGAATGGACATACTTAGCAATTGGCAGAGGCCTCACCTTGGCTTCTTGATCTGTAAACACCAAGGGGAAGCTCCTGAAATTTCAGTGTTCCCCTCGCACCTGCCAAGACATGACAGTAAAGAATATATACATATTTTATATTAAGTTTTTAGAACTATAAATAAGACTCTACTTGCCTGTCTGTCGATCTAATCCTGTGGGAGGGGAACAGCTAAGATGAGTGCCATCTTCAAAGGCCTAAAGGATGCGTGGGTGATGGTCCCCAACATTTCTCAGTTCACTTCCCTAGTCTGGCCCTTGCAAAAATCAGATGGATCATGGTAGATGAACAGGAACCATCACAACCTTGACAAAGTAATAGCCGCAATTTCAGCTAATGTGCTGTATACGGTATATTTACTAGAGCAAATTGACATGACCTTGGGAATATGGTATGTGGCTGTCATTATGATGAATGTGATTTTTTCCACACCCATGAAGAAGGAGGGTCAGAAGCAGTTTGCCTTGTAATGGCAATGCAATAATATTGTCACAGTCTTGCTCTGGAGTTAGACTCACGGTTTGTTCCAGATTACTTCACTTTCTGTCCTAATACAGTCTGAAGGGACCTGGGCTATGTGGACGACCTTAAGAACAATGCATTGGTCTATTGTACCAATGATATCATGTGAATCCAATGCACGAAAAGTAGAATGCCACGGTGGGACACTCCAGGAGATGGGAGATAAAACCTATAAAAATCAGGCGTCTGCCACATTGGTGAACCTTATAGATGTTCAGTGGTCTGAGGCAGGATGTGACCACCTACCACTAAGAAGGAGACACACACTTGTTAGGCCTCGGTGAGCTGGAAAGCTTCTAGTTTTGAGTGGAGCCCAGAGCACAGGAGGGTTCTGAAGAAGGACTACGCTGAAGTCTGAGCATCCCCGTTGCTCCTGCTATGTAACCAAGAAGTCCCATGTCATTAGAGGTATTTGTGCAAGAGAAAGAGCTTTGTGGAATCTCTGGTCCTGATAGTGAGGACACAACACAGACCCCTTGAGTTCTGGAACAGGCGATGAAGTCTACAGTAGAGATCTACACGCCATTCGAAACACGGCTGCTCACGTGTAACTGGACTCTGGTGGAAACTGAGTTGCTGACCACGGGACATCAAGTGACTACATGGCCAGAGCTGCCTGTCATAAGCTGAGACTGTCAAACCAACCAAGAAATAACACAGACAGACCGAGTGACAGTCCATTGTAAGACAGAAATGGACCTCCGGGGTCAGACCCAAGTGGGGTCAGAGGGCACAAGAAGCATCACAAACAAGTGGCCCAGATCTCATGTCACCCACCAGCGTTTCCCCAACTCTCCTGCAGCACCCCCCTCAACCTCGCATAGGGTTCCCTACGACGTTTCAAAAGAGGAGGAACTAGCCCAAGCCCACGCCACTGATTCACTGACTTGATATGTACACGTTGGCCTAAAATGGACCACGGCCACCAGACAGCCCCACTGGGCAGTGGTCCTGAAAGTGGTGAGAGAAAGGTCCTCCCTTGGACAATCCGGCTGGTCATCCATTCAGCACAGAGCAATAAGAGATGGAGTCAAGGGGACTCGTGTTCTCAGGGGCGACGGGGATTAACTTAGATCACGGCTCGCCAACTCCAGCCTGGGGGCCAAACCCAGCCCCATGCCTGTTGTATAATAAAGTTTTATTGGAGCCCAGCCACACCATTCACTTTCATACCGTGTTGGTTCATCTGTGCTACAGTGTAGAGTTGAGTGCTTGTGCCAGAGACCGCCTGTATGGCCTGCAAAGTCTATAGTATGTACTCTCTGGCCCTTTACAGAAAAGGTTGGCTGACTCCTGACTTAGTTGAGAAGAGGACTGGAAGGGGCAGGATTGGAAGACGGAACAGGAGGGTCTGGGGAAGAGGCACGTGTATGGAGCCCTGAGAGCAGATATAATGTGTGATATCTTTGAACAGTTCCTTAACTTCCCCAAACCACTGTACCCACTGCAGGAGATACACGAAACAGCCCCGTGGACCAATGACTCAGCCATCAGACTGCAAATGTCTGTCCTTGGTCAGACTTCTAGGGATATTGTAATACCTACAGCAGCCCCTAAAGAAGACTGTAAAAAGATTCAAGTAATATCAAGTATGTTCTCTGACCGCAGTGGAAACGATTTAAAATCAATAACAGAAATATCTCTGGAAAATCCCCAAATGTTTAAAACTAAATTACACACTTCTAAATTGCATGGGTCAGGAAAGACATTAACAATTAAGTTAGGAATATTTTGAAGGGAATGGAACTGAAAGCACAACATAGAGCTTGTGGTCCGTTACTAAAGCAGCTCTTGGGGAGAGATTTATGGCATTAAACATATACATCAGACAGAAGACAGGCACCATATCAATGATCTCAGCTTCTACCTTAAGGAACTTGAAAAATAAGAGCCAATTAAACTCAAAGTAATCCAGGACTCCCCTTTCCCCAAGAGGTACATACTATATGATTCCACTTACAGAAACTCTAGAATATGCAAACTAATCTAAAGTGACAAAAAGCAGATCAGTAGTTAGTTGGGGTTGGAGGAAAAAAGGAAGACTGAGGGGAAAGTATGAAGGGGCACAAGGAAACTTTTGAGGGTCATGGATATACTTTCTACCTTGACTGTGGTGATTAGTTTCATGGGTGTGTATGTACGTGAAAATTTATCAATCATGCACTTTAAATATATACAGTTTCCTGAACGTCAGCTGTACCTCAATAAAACTGTTAAAAAAAATTATGGGGGAAAAAAAGCCCTCTTTTGGTTGAACTTGGAGCTGTGACTATATAAGCCAGAGGCTACTGGCAGCCAGCTTGACATTGTGAGGACAAAACTTGCTAGAGAGGGAAGCCAACCCAGAAGAAAACTGAGTTGTAAGAAGGTCAGGAAAAGATCAGATTCTGGTGAGTGATTGAGCACCTGGATCCAGCTGTACTTGAAACTACCCCTAGAATTTTCGCTCTTTGAGACAATACATCTGTGTGTGTGTGTGTGTGTGTGTGTGTGTGTGTGTGTGTGTGTGATGATCTCAGTATGAGCTTATTTGACTCTGTTGCAACTGAAGAGTTCAACATAGTACTCTCCACAGCCAGGCAGAGAGGCCCTTCCTAACCGGCACATATCTTAGGGAGGGATTCATTTGGGGGCATGGGGAGTGACCAGTGCTGCCTGTCTTAAGGCTAGAAGGCCTTCGCCTGTTCTCCTGTGGTCCCTGAGCCCAGAGGTCTGGGGGACGGGCTTCAGTGCTTGGGCACTGGGCTGCTTCACGGAGAGTCACGGTCAGTTGAGCATCTGCTTTGGAGGAGTATTTTTAGCGACAAATAGAGTGGTTTGCAAATAAACAAACGCCTGGAACAAATCCTGAAAAGGAGGGCGCAGCCCACTGTCAAACTAGGTCAGCCTGAGGCACGACTTCTTCTGACAGTTTGTTCCCGAAGGTGACCTGCAGGTGCCGGCTCCTTTCCCCACCAATCAGCCATCTGTGGTTTGAGACTCAGACCTGGGACAGGCCTGGGACGCCAATGGCTGCACGTCCCCCATGTCCATGGGGGAGAAGGGGTGCCCCCACTCCAACCCAGAACCCAGTGGAATGAAAACCCCTCAAATTCCACCAAGGGTACCCACAGTGCCTTGCCATGTCAGCAATTCCGGGAGATGTAGTCATTTCAAGTGACCAACGTGTGGGGGACCAGAGGGCAGAGTGACCCCTCTGGAGCCAGGCCGAGCTGATAAGACCTCCCAGCTCCTCTGTCACACCCAGAGAGAACTAGAACTTCTGCCTCTTCCTGGCTGACTCATCTGAAGGATTTTTTTTTTTTAAAGATTTTATTTACTTATTTGACAGAGAGAAAGAAATCACAAGTAGGCAGAGAGGCAGGTGGGGCGGGGGGGGGGGGGGGAAGCAGGCTCCCTGCTGAGCAGAGAGCCCGATGCGGGGCTCAATCCCAGGACCCTGAGATCATGACCTGAGCCGAAGGCAGAGGCTTTAACCCACTGAGCCACCCAGGCACCCCTCATCTGAAGGATTTAATGAGATAATTCCCCGGGACTTAGGAAGTGCTCTAGCAATGTGATTTTCTTTTTTCTCCTCTCTTAGATTCTGAGCTTCTCGAGCGTGTGTGAGGAGGGAGGGGGGAGGGGAGTGTGTTTGTGTGAGGGGGAGGGGGAAGGGGAGCAGGTCCAGGTCATCTCTACGCCGCCACACCACACCTGCACACAGTAAGTGCTCAATAAATGTCTGCCCAATGAGTGTATGTCTGAATCGTATCTTCTCATATTGAGTTGTGTGTCCTTCGGTGGTGGGGCTCGGGGTCTCCCTGTCTCTGAGGGCGTCTGCATCCGCTTGCCCACTCAAAGCTAGTTGAAGCTTCTCTGAGTCTATGGGGATCTCCATCTGTCTTTGTTCCACTGAAGCGTACTTGGGGTCAGGGCTGATGTCTCAAAACAGAGACATCGAGGACCTCAGGAGGTAGGTGTGACTCTGATCCCACCCCTCCCCCGCTTGGAACCTTCTAGTAGCTTTCCCTAGCATTTAGAAGAAAATCCAGACTCCTCGCCAAGATCTTCAGAGCCCTAGTGATCTGGCCCCATCTCGCAAACAGCGTCGCCTTCAGCACTGCCCACCTCAGTGTTTCTCAGACGTTGTTCTGTCTCCTGCTCTTTCCTCAGTCTAGAATGTTCCACCCTGGCTTTGTGGGAAGCTGGCTCCTTCTCCCACTCAGGGCTCTGCTCGGCCGCTTCCTCTTCAGAGAGGCCTCCTTGGTCTCCTATGTCCAAAGGAGACCCTCCCCCCATCTCTGACCTCACTAAACATGTCACCCTCTGAAATGATCTTGTTCCTTTTTTGTGCATTTCTTGTCTGTCCCTCTCTCCCAAACTCAAATGCTTGTCCATTTTAGGAGGGGAGGGAAGAGATCTGGTGACAAGCTCTTGAGCCCTCTTGGTTCAGCCTGTGCTTACATTGGGTTTTTCAGTTATACAGGGCAATAAATGATCTTCTCCCTAAAGTCGGTTTAATGTTTTTTAAGAGGACCTGGCACTCAAAGGGATCCTGACTAACGTCCGGGCCCCTCAGAGTCATCCCAGGGCCCACTGAGCAAGCGAAGCAACATGGGGAGAGTGCAGTCCGTCGCTGGGGCACTCTGTGGTTATCCTTCCTGCTTGGATACAGTTTGGCCCTGGAACTGGGTCTGTGTGGAGAGACTGGAAAGAGAGGCAGGGGGAAGGTGGGAATAGTGGGGGGCTGGACACGGTTACCCAAACTGTGCCGCCATCGGATCTATGCTGGTATTGTGTCCTGCGCAAAGGACTGTCAACTGTGCTGTGTGATTCACATGGGCTCTGAGCCATGGGGGCATTTGGAAGCGATGCCAGATATGGGGACATCTGGCCACCGAAGGAATATCCATGGATCACCCCAGAGCAGAGCCCATGCACTTCCAGTTACTCCTCTCCAGGCTTGAGTTAACTGAGGACCCGGACCAGAAGAAACGCATTCTTAATTATGCAAATCCTAAGACAGGCTTGTGAGATGCACAGGAGAGATATCTGTGGATTCCGCCTGCCCATCACTCATTATTCTCTTTTTCTCTGGGGGAGCTCCGGTGCTCCTATCTTGCTCTATAACTCCAGGGTGGACACATGTCAGTACTGGTGTATGGTTACTGGGTCAAGGATGGGCATGAGCCCACACCAGACTAAGGAGATCCCTCCGAAAGATTTTCGCTGTAACTATTAGGAAAGAGGTATCCTTTTTCCACTGAGAATGTCAAGCTGGCAGGATGGTGATCGTCTTTGCCATCTTGTGGGAGAGAACCTGCCTGAGAATGATACTAAGCATAGACAAAGCAGAGTGAGGAGTCATAAAACATCAGTTTTTACTCCTTGATCCAACCATTCCTGAAACCACATGCATTCATTTTACAAACCAGTATTTTCTCTCACTCCCCCCCCCCATTTTAAGCCATTTTGAATTGAGTTTCTGTCATCTGTGGCCAAATAAATCCTGAATAATATCATCTGGTAATCAAAAAACATCTCTAGCAACAACTTGATATTGAAGAGGATAAAAAAAGATGGTATGAGCCCAGATGAAATGCATGTGTGTGAAGGAAGGCACATAGCACTGGATTCTGGCTCAAGTGCCTGTCCCACTATCCCCAAGGGGTAGAAAACAGCTTAACCACTGCAGATAATACCTTTCCCTAAGGTATTATCAATATGGGGATGATGATACCCCAGGGGTCTGCCTCTTAGGAATACTGACCAAATGACAACATGCATATGAAAGCGTTTTGCAATTCTAAAGCCCAAGGCAAACATAACAACAAATTACATTCTAAATCTGTGCTGTCCTACACAGTAGCCACAGGTGCCTACTAAGCACTTTATTTTTATTTTTTATTTTATTTTATTTTATTTTATCCCCAAATACTTTTATTTTTTCAGTGTTACAAGATTCATTGTTTATGTACCACACCCAGTGCTCCATGCAATACGTGCCCTCCTCAATACCCACCACCAGGCTCGCCCATCCCCCCACCCCCTCCCCTCCAAAACTCTCAGTCCCTTGTTCTGAGTTCACAGTCTCTCATGGTTCTTCACCCCTCCAATTTCCTCCAAATTCATCCCTC
>CM052899.1:159783345-159821998 GCA_028534135.1 Potos flavus | reverse complement strand
GTTATAGAAATTGCATATCTTTAATTTCCTAACAGCCACCGAGTGTTTATTTGAATTCACTTATTATTCCTTTGCAAATGTCCACTTTTCCTTTCCCCTGGGCCATCACGACTATAAATCATTGTCTTGTGATTCCCTGCTTAGAAAGAGCCAGGGCTAGAACCTACTCATTGGAGGGTTTTACTGGGTTATTTATTGTGACAGAAAATGTAAATGGGTTGGCAGTAAACATAAGGGGGAAAAAGCTACCTCAGCAGTATGCACAGAACGTAAATGCAGATGGAAACGGTGGGGAGAGAGTGTCATTTTTAGTAAGTAGAGCAGATACTCCACTTCGCTGAAAATATGAAATGCCAGAAAATTCTCCTGACTTCCTATGTTACTGAAAGACACTTGAAGTTGACCTGCTTCTTCTTTCAGGACCCCGGAATGACATTATATTTCACTGTATTTGGTGCTATTCAGTGTGAAAAGGCTGATGAGGTAGCGAAGAACACACTAGAAGGGAGTTGTGGGGGAGAAGAGCGATCTGCTAAACTCTACCAACTTCCATCACCCTCAGAAAAGACCCTCTCTCAGGGCTTGTCCAATTTCCCTTCTCTATGGGTCTATTTCATCCCAGAAAGATCTTTGCCAAGTGGGAAAAAATATATTCTCCTGGTCTCCGTGGATGACTTACACATAGAGGTAGGAAATAGGGAGCCCTTGTTCCCCAGGTCCGCTCGTGAATACAGAAACACTTCTGTGTCTTGAGTTGTTGATTTGAGCGGGGAAAAGACTTCTTCCCCCTACTCCTGATGTTTCCTTCCATACGGAGGGAGCCCCAGGAGCATCATACTTCCCACACCGACCTGCGTGCTTCCCTGTCTCCGCCAGGGAAGATGGGACATCCTGATGTGACTAGTGAGTTTGCACGGAGAAAAGGGGCCAACCTCCCCCTCCTCCTGCTCCGCCTGCAAAGAGGGCTGTCCCC
The DNA here is from genome assembly GCA_028534135.1 of Potos flavus. Lineage (NCBI taxonomy): Eukaryota > Metazoa > Chordata > Mammalia > Carnivora > Procyonidae > Potos > Potos flavus. The sequence goes on along the minus strand of CM052899.1, from coordinate 159,821,025 downwards.
TGCTCCTCCATACGGTGCGTCTGTGGCCAGGGATGTGTGTCTGTTTCAGGGTTCAATGTTAGGAAACCCACCTGCCTGCAGGTCCAACGTAAACCCCTTCAGGAATAAAGGTGCTGTTCTGGTGTTTTACTATCTCTCAATGGGTATAGTTTTCAGAAGGAGAATAGGAGCTTGCGTCTTCATCCAGTTGCACTGCTATCACAGAATACCATAGACTGCGTGGCTTAACCTTTATTTCTCACCGTTCTGGAGGCTGGGCACCCAAGATTAAAGTGCTGGCGGGTTTGGAGTCTGGTGAGGACCCAAGCTTGTGGTTGGTCACCTTCTCCTACATCCTCACATGGCAGAGAAGAGACAGAGAAAGAGATCGTATGTGTCCTCCTCTTTTCACAGGGGCCCCAATCCCATTATGAGGACTTCAGCCTCATAATCTAATCACCTCCGAAAGGCTCCACCTCCAAATACCCTCACATTGGGGGTTAGGTTTCAACATACGAATTTTAGGAGAAAGAAACATTCAGTCCATAGCAGCTAGTGACAGAGTTAACCTCCAAGCCTGGGGGGTTGACCAAGCTGTCTCTGAGGGACCGTGGATGGTCTTCAGAGCATCATTACCTTTCTCTACATCAGCCACGACCCATGAAATACAGGCCAGATGCCTCCTTGTCACTAAGAAATCTTGGGGATGGTTAAGGAAGCTAAGGCAATTACATTCCTCTACGATATTCAATTCCCAGTCAGTCAAGACTCCACTTAATGCCTTCACCCTCCCCCGAGTACTGTGGAAATGGTGCCTGTCCCTCAACCAGTGTGTATGGAGGGAGACGAATGGTGGGGTGTGTATGTATGTATGTTTGTGGTGTGTGTGTGTGTGTGGTGTGTGGCGTAGTGTGGTGTGTGTATGTGTATATGTGTGTGGGGGGTGGGGTTGCAGAGGCAGTGTGTGTGGTGTGTGGTAAGGGAGGTGTGTGTGTGTATGTGTGTCGTAAGGGGTGTATGTGGTGTGGTGTGTGTGTGGTATAGTGTAGTGTGTGTGTGTGTGTGTGTGTAGTGTGGTGTGTGCGTGTAGTAGGGAGTGAAGGGGATGTGTGTGTGGTATAGTGTAGTGTGTGTGTGTGTGTGTGTGTGTGTGTGTGTAGTGTGGTGTGTACGTGTAGTAGGGAGTAAAGGGGATGTGTGTGTGGTATAGTGTAGTGTGTGTGTGTGTGTGTGTGTGGTGTGGGTGTGGTAAGGGTGTATGTGGGGTGTGGGGAGTGAAGGGGGTGTGTAGTGTATGGTATAGTGTGTGTGTGGTAAGGGGTGTGGTAGGGGTGTGGTGTAGTGTGGGGTTTGTGTGGTGGGGAATGAAGGGGGTGTATAAGTGTGGTATGTAGTATAGTGTGGTGTGTGGTGGGTGGTGTTGTGGGGGGCGTATGTGTGCACGTGTATGTGTAGAATGTGTGTGTATGTGTGTGATGTGGCTTGTGTGCGGGGGGTGGGGGTTGGTGTATGTCGGTTCCTAAACTTTCTCCAACTAAGGGTTCACGTGGCAGCAATCGCATTCCTACAAGCCATTAAAGATGGTGTACAGGTCGTTCATCACTGCACAACAAATTACTCCAAAACTCAGCAGCTTAAAACAGTAAACACTTCTTATCTCAGCCTCTGAGGCCAGAAACCCACGAGTGGCTTAGTGACACTGGATTTCTCACAAGGCTATAGTCAAGATGCTAGCCAGAGCCGCCGTCATCTGAAGGCCCAACTGGGGCTGACAGACCCACCCGCGAGGTGGTTCACTCACGCGGTCCTGGTTGTTGGCACGAGGACTCAGGTCCTTCCATGTGGCCCTCCCAACAGCCTCACAGCTTGACGCTGGCCTCCCCCAGTGAGCTCTCTTTTTTTTTTTTTTTTAAGATTTATTTATTTGACAGAGAGAGAGAGAGTGTGAACACAAGCAGGGGGAGCAGCAGGCAGAGGGAGAAGCAGGTTCCCTGCTGAACAAAGAGCCCTATATGGGGCTCGATCCCAGGACCATGGGATCACGACCTGACCTGAAGGCAGTGCTTAACCGACTGAGCCACCCAGGGGCCCCTTCAAGTGAGCTACCTAAGAGAGAGTCTGGGGGAAACCTCCTGCCTTTGAAGGCCCATTCTCAGAAGTTACCCAACACTTCTGCCACAGTCTATTCCTTGGCAACAAGTCAGTGAGGACAGCTTGCATTCATGGGAGGGAAATCAGTCTCCACCTCCCGAAGGCGGGGCCCCAAAAAATTTGTGAACATATTTTAAAACCGCCAAGGGTAAGACGGTCAAAAAAAAGAGAAGCAAAGGCAGAAGAATCTTAAAATTTACTTAACGTACTATGGCAGGAATAAAATATAGTAACAATTAAGGATTTAGACCTTTTGCCCTCCACTGTCCCCCCAGGAAAACCGATGTGGGGGGAAGGGACAGAGGCCAGGCAGCCGATGGAGTGGTGGCATATGGGAGGGATTTTTGAACATTGGAGGATCAGGAGGGGCTGCAGCAGAATGTGAGATGTTAGAGAGCAGGAAGCTTGGGGGAGACTGGCTTTAAGAAGCAGCATGTAGGGGGGCACCTGGGTGGCTTAGTCGGTTAAGCATCTGTCTTTGGCTCAAGTCATGATCTCAGGGTCCTGGGATCAAGCCTGGCATGCTTCTCCCTCTCCCTCTGCCCCCCAACCCTGCTCGTGTTCACTCTCTCTCTCTCAAAATAAATAAAATCCTAAAAATAAAAATAAAAAACATAGAAGCAACACGTGGAGGGTTATGACGAAGCTTTCCTCTTCTTTCAGGGACACAAGGAGAGACCAGAACTACTTGTAATTACTCCCTGGTTTAGGGGTTGTTTCATTAAACTCTACACTGTGGTGAGACTGGATCACCTGGTTCTTATTATTTACCCAGGCTACACTCACATTCCCTGAGAATTCCCACCACAAATGTAAAATAGCAAGGAAGCCCTGTTTCTAAAGCTTCTCAGATGCTTTTGTATCTTCTTTAAGACATTTGTATTCTCGGGACCTAGCACAGCGCTGTTCACACAGCGGGTCCTGGAAAGAATCAGGCGAAAAGTTAATTTGGATTTTCACATGATTTATGAGCCGAGAAGATACTATGATCCAAAGGGACAGAGGAACTATGTAAACTTGTAATAAAAATATTTCGGGGTTGCCATGTGTCCAGAATGCCTAGATGGGTTAGAAGAAACAAGTGCAGGAGATTCAGGGTAAATTCTACCGGGAATGAATAGAGTGGAACCCGGGCTCCAGGACAAGTGTCAAGACTATTTTCTCTGGAGGCCCCAACCTTACTTTCGCATGCTCTTCAGCCCACACAAGCCTTGAAAGCGAACAGGGAGGTGACAGAACTAAGTGGGTGTGGTGACACAAGCAGGGATCTCTCAGTCTTACTGTTGGAGATGCCAATCAGGGCTCTGGGTCAGTTCTGGGGATGATGCATGGGCTGAGATCGGGCAAGGAGAGCTGGACAGGTTTCCCTCTGCCCTAACAATGATTTTTTGCAAGATGAAAGAACTTAGCTGTATTTTTTTTTTTCTTGGTTTCTAGTAGACTTCCTGGAGTAGACACCTGGAGACATATGCAGGAGAATGTTCTTCAGGGCTCACATACAGATTTCAGAAAGTGCTGGGAATTTGGAAGTAGCACTTAAAATCCGGCAGGGCTCTCCCTGTGTTGCCTTGGTTTGTTGCCTGGCTTTAGGCAGAGGCTGAGGCTTAACGAGACGCTGCCTAGAGCCGAGGCCAAGAGGGGGGAGCTCACCCTAGGCCTGGAGTCTCAGCTCTGCTACCAATTTGCTAGAAAAAGTCATCTGTGTGCCAATTAGGCTCTGGTTAGTAGAGGGTTGTCCCGTCTGGGAGGCAGGTAGAGGAGCCAATGGTAAGAACAGGTGATCAATGAAAGTGACACATTACTCATGCCTCCAAATCTTCGTAGACAGTCCTCAATTAGCTCTCCGAGAAATAGAGTATACTTGCCTTGCTGATGGCCACTTGCTCAGGACTGAGCAATTTACCCAACATTGTAGCTCCAAGATGAAATGTGCTGAAATATTGGGATTAATGAGTTTCTGACTTGCAGGTCTGGAAAAATTCAGTTCTTTTCTGTACTTCTCCACACGTACAAAACAACGAGTTAGTGGTAGAACAATAATGAAAAGGAACCAGGCCATTCTCCCCTCTGTCCTGGTCGGAAGAGTACTTGCTCCGGCCTGAAGTGACCCTTCCTCCTATGAATTTATTATCTGTAGTCACAGTTTGTATTTCACTGGAATGCACTGGGCCCAGGTCAATGGTTGTTTATGGTTAATATCTACCTGATCATCTGGGCATCCATTCTCTTGGGTTGGTGCTTATGATGGACACACCGTAAGGTGACCCCCTCCCCCATGGGTCCTTTATAATCCCCTTCCTTTGAGTGACTGCAGGACCTATGACCTGCTTCAAACTAATAGAATAGGGCAAAGGTGATGGGATCTCACACCTAGGACTCCCAATGACCTTGTAGAAGCCAACAGTTATGTCATGAGAGGATTGATGGGGAAGGCCACTGGTGTGGAGTTGTGTGTGGGCCCGCTGGAGCTGAAAGGGGCCCCCCGGTCAAGAGTTGGGAAAAATACAGGGCCCTGAGTCCCATCATTGCAAGGAAATGAATTCTGCCAACAACCTGAATGAGCCTAAAAGAAGATAGTTGAGCCTCCAAATGAGAACACGCTCTGGCTGATACCTTGATTGCAGCCTCATGAGACCCTGAGCAAAGGACCCAGCCCAGTCCCCAGGACTCCTGAACCGTGGGGACTGTGAGTGAATGACCATGTTTGGTTTTAAGTCACTACATTTGTGGTCATTTGTTATGCAGCAATAGAAAACTAATTCAACACATATGCCATGCCAGTAGTTAAATGATTAGTTATCACCACTACCTGTTTCATTGCACAATTAGCCACACATTGCTTTGTGATGCAGAAATACTAGACCTAGTGTTGTAACTATAGCTTCCTGCAATTATGACTTTTCCTCTTAACTAGCTTTAAGTCTCCTGAGGACAAGAACTCTGCTTTTGTACTTTTTAAAAGATTTTATTTATTTATTCGAAAGAAACAGAGAGAGAGAGAGTGCGCAAGTGCTTGAGCAGGGGGAGGGGCAAAGGGAGAGGGAGTAGCAGGCTCCCTGCTGAGCAAGGAGCCTGATGCAGGGGTTCTAGCCCAGACCCTGGGATCATGCATGACATAAGGCGAAGGCAGAAGCTTAACCAACTCAGCCATCCAGGCGCCCCTCTGCTCTTGTACTTTTTTAAAAAGCTCCACAGCATATTAAAGTAATTGACACACAGTTAAGTACACATTCAAATGTGATTTGAGTTTTTGACCCCTCCTTTGTCCAATGAAACCAAATGGGTCTAAAGACATAGACAGAGGCATGAGCCAAATTTACACGGCACACCTGCTACGCACCAGGTTAGAGAGCAGACATGCAGAGAACAAGACAAAAGTCTTGCCCTCAATTTGTACATGGTTCAGCCCAGTCGATGGGATCTTGTAACCTCATCTTCCCACCATGCAGGATCAGAGGATGCCCAAAGATCCCTAGAGTTTTTTGTCAGTCTGTCAAGATTATGATTCTGCTGATCAGGTAGAGGTGTAGCGGTGAAGCCCCTCAGTGACTTTTTAGCAACTTTTTAGTTTGCAAGTGAAAGCAAAAGTCCCCTGCGGGGCTCGTTTTCCATTTAAACCGGGAGTAAGCCACAAAGATAAATGGGCATACTCCGCCCTTCCGCAATAGCCTGTGAGCCCTCAACTCCGTGACTCGAGTGGGCATATCCATATTCAAGCAGACCAGAGATCAAAGACACATTAGGCATGAGCTACTTTTTATTCATAGACTTACAGAATATACCGAATTAAGAGACATGTTGTTTGTTAACTGTATTTACGAAAAAAGAGCTAAATATATACTCGGCCGTAAAATGCATCCATTGTAGCTTGCATACTGCAAAATTTGCTTTCATATACATAGAAACTATTCTTATTTTACCTAAGTTATGCATCTAAGATACGTAAAAATGGTACCAAATGGCATATTGGCTTATTTTATCACAGTTCTTGTACATTCCTGATAGTCAAAGGGATTGATAGGGAATGCATAGTTTCCTACTAGAAAAAAGGTAGATTCTGATACAAGTAATGGAATAACGTTAAGGATAAGTGTCTCGCTAGCTTTAGATCTCAGTTAGCTTTACAACACAATTCTTATTTTAATTAGCATTATAATGGGCTCTCTTCGTTATTCATTGGCTGTTAATTTGCCGAGTGGTTCCACCCTCTACTTGCCTGGCTGAGGCAAAGGAAGTCATGATGACCTTTTCTCTTCCAGTTTATTTCTCCTTTCCAGAAAGAGTTTCCTCCACGGCCATCTGCCCAGCTTTTCTGTCCATTCCCTTTAGACCATCCTAAGTCTGGATTACCCTACTCACAGCATCAACAGCTAGACTATTGCATTCCACTCCAGAGTCCTGCTCAACAGAATCTTTGGCCGCTGCCTAATTAACGAACTCTTCCAAAACTGCGGAGCGGTGGGGCTGATGCCTGACGAAGAATCTGGAAGCCCGGCTAACGAGATTTCCTTTAGGTGGCATGCAAATAGACTCCCCTCCCGCAGACCTTCATCTCTCTTTCATTATACCCCGGTCAGAGAAATTTCCATCGTGAGTGTTCCTGGCAGCCCAACCTCCAGCATCCCACGCTGATTTCTTTCCTAAAAATACACAGCCTCTCACTCCATGGGGAAGAAAAATGCAACACTGGCATTTCCAGCGCGCTCCCCAAAGGCTGATTATGACCTAGAGCAATTCATCATCACTCGTGCCTTCGAGTTTGTAGTTGTTCCCTCATAGAACTCTCTTGTTTATCTTGTGGACGTTGTGACAAGAACCAGATGTGTCTCGACCTCAACATCGCCCCATCGCTATTGGGGGGGGTGGTGTGGAGAAGCAACCTTGCCAGCTAGCAATCCTCTTTAGAACAGAAAGTTATCTGAAACTTCTGGAAGGCTTTCAAGAGTGGGGCCTCGTGTGCAATAGCGGTCCCGTAACATTCACTTGGAAAAGGGACCAGTTGGTGAGATGGTGTCTATTCAGCACTATTTCCTCTCGGCTATGCACATTTTGTTGTATTTTTTATTTTATCTCAAAGTGTTGCTATATTCTGAATCATGATAAAAAGTCTTTATTTGGAAGGCGTGTCAGAGCGTCACAAAGGAAATACAAAGCCCGCTGTGCAGGGGGAAACTCTGCCTTCGCCACTCACTACTGGACGATCTTGAGCAGGCGATCGACTTGATCGACTTAGATCTTCGCATCGGTTTCATGCTCTCTGAAATTAGAATACCCGCCCGCCAATAAACTGAAGAAATACTTATGAACAAATGAGATGGGCACAAATGCACACTGAAAAAACGTAAAGCTTTGCTGAAATGCAAGGGTGGGCTTATTCCCCGTTGCCCGAGAACACCGTGCCACTCACACCTAAGGCTTGTTTTCAGTCTTCGTGAGAGATCTACCGGATCCCACGCTTTAAGGCTGTGTGGTGTGGCCACTCGGCTACATGGAGCGACTCAGCCTCGCCACAGAGATTGGAAAGAAGAAACAAGCTGACAAGAAGGCAACCCATGGGTGATGGGAAGCAATGGGCAAGAGCCGCCCTTCCCAGAACTCTCTCCACAGGGGATGGTCCCACGTGTCTCTCTGCTTTTGGGTTTCTGTTACCGTTGTCTTTTTTTTTTTTTTTTTTTTTTTGTCTTACGTTATTGCTGGGAAAAAGCTTCTTGCAGAAATTGTCCCAAACTAGAGGGATTCTTGAGACGGAGCAGCGAGATTAATGAAGCAAAGCTTCCACCACCTCGTGCCAAGAACATCTCCGCTCCTTAAGCAAGTCGGCCAGAACAAATACCTCCTCCCTCAGCGCCCAGACTCTCGTAGGCTGCAGACTCTGCTCTTGTCTAATTTCTTAAGAAGAAAAAGAGAACCTGACTGCAGCCGTGCGGACTACCCACCCTCTTGCCCTCGCCTCGCCCGCAGTGCCTTAGATCTTTCTTCCACCGGCCAATGTCTCCCCTGGACTCGGCAAGCACCTAGAATGGTAACCCCATTCTAGGCGATGCTTACCAGCACGGTGAACACAGACGGTTCCTCCAGGCACATCTCCCTCAGTGGGGAAGCTGGGGAGCAGGTGCCCGGTTCCCTAGAGGCAGCCCTGCGAAAAGATGCCCCGGTTGCCTTCCCAACAAGCGGCTGGACTCGGGAACATCACTTCGAGCTGGCACGAGTGCTAGGACTGTTGAAATGCCCCTTATCTTGTTTGCCAAGGGCCTGTTTTCCCGCCCAGGATTGTCTGAGGGGTTCCATGTGCTTGCCCATCTTAATCGCCAGAGGAACAGCAGAGTTGTCCCACTTTCGGTCGCTGATGCGGGCGTCTGGGCATTTGCAGTCAATTCAAATCAACCGGGAAGGCAAAAGAACGCGGAAGGGTGATTTTGTGCTTCAGAAATGAAAACAAACCACTTTTCTTCTGTTCGGTTGGTGCCTAGTAGGAAAGCCTCAAGCAGCAACGCTATACTACGTGTGGGTGACTGAGTTCACTAAAATCCCCGGCATCCCAGGCCGGAAGCCCTCAGCCCGCAGTCCCAGAATGTGCCCGGGACTGCTGCTGCAACATCAATGCTATTTATCGCCTTGACCTGCATCGCTTAAAGCAGAAACAACACCGCACTCAAACGTGTGGCAAAACCTCTACACACTCGTGACTCGGCAAACGATCATTAAAAAATAACACTCCAGTACAACATGGTTGTGTTGGTTTGGGGGCTCCGAGAGACGCTCTTTCAGAGCCCCTCCTAAAATCCACTTCAGGAGAATCCGCTAATCAGGCAGAACATCCACTGGGAAGCTCCCGCAAAACCAGACCCCACGGGCTTCCCGATCATCCACACCAGAGAAGCCCAGTCTGAAATAGACACTCTGCCCCCTGAGCGCAGACCTGGTCTGTGGGATGCAGCGGGTCTGGCTCCAAAGCGGGTCCCTGATGATCAGCCTGAGCTCTGCCACCCCCCCAGCCTATTCAGGATGAGCCCCCTGCCAGTACGTGGTCCCACGTCATGGTGCGAGCCCCCCAGGAGGCTTTCCTTTGCTAAACTACTGGGAAAGGAAGGAGCGCTGATGTCAGGGGCACCCCTGGTTCTGCCGTCTGGTGCCTCAGCCCCTTGGCATTGGCGGCAGCAGCAACAGCACATCCACAAAGCGGGACCGACGTGGGAGTAGGGAGGAAGGCAGGTGGGCAGGAAGGTCGGCTGGTCCTCAGTGACTCGAAATAGGAAGCTGCCCAGAGGGCACGGCCATGCACAAATCAAAGGGCCACCTCTAGGTTTCAAAGTACAGCGAGCCTTGTGTAAAGTCCTCTTTGATCCCACAAAATCTTGCTTCCGAAATTCTCCCAAATGCTCATCGGATGGAAAGACCTGATCTATTGCTTTAAAGGATGGGATGAAAAGCACCATTCAGTCTTTGGCCTGTCTGCTGGCTACCCACAAACTCAAAGAGCGGGTTCAGGGAGGCAGCCGAGCCATGGAGGGCATCTTACAAGCACTATTGCTCTGGCTGCCCCGGGGTCGGCTCTGAACCACAAGGAGGAGGGGGAAACGCCTTGGTCGCACTCACGGGCCCATGGCCCGTGGCGGGCCTGGACGCGTGTCAGCAGAGAGTTTTCTTTGCGGCAAAGGAAGCGATGTCCAACATTATTTTGTTAACATTCCCATGACAAGTATCCGTATAAGCCAATGGAATAGCCAACGTTCTGCTGGGAAGGGGGATGCAGGAAACTGAAAGGACCCAAAATAGCATTGCTGAGTGTTATCAGATTTTTAAACGAATCATCAGCAAATCTTTTCAGCTGACTTCGGCTTTAAGAGTTCTTACCAAAAAAGATTGCTAAAATGGCATGAGAAGGGCCCATCGTTTGGTCTTTTTTTGGCTTTTTGTTTGTTTGTTTTTTATTATTTCATTATAAGAGCTGTCCCATCTTATCCGATTTCCTCCTTCCTCATTTAAAAAAAAAGAAAAAGAAAAAAGCACATTACTTTCCTAGATGGTAAGAGTTAATGCTGTACTCTTTTCTCGGAGCTAACAGGCTTCAAGATGTCTTTTTAAATGGGAGAACGGACATGTCATGCAGTTAGCCAATAAATGCAATCCCTGACCGAAATGGGAGTCCTAAAATGTTGAAAACTTCTAACTAGTTCCCCAGTGCGTTTTTAATTGCAGAGCTCTGAACTTGGCTTTGCCTCTGCTTCTCGGATGTCTCTCGTGAAAGCTAGCGCTAACGTGTCTAAAATCTCCAGTCACCCCTTCACAAACTTAAGTCAACGACTATATGTTCAAAAATCTTTGTTTTCCCTTTGAAACTGGATGCAAAAAAGAAATCTCTCCTGTCGGTGGAGACAGCTGTGAAGGAACGAGGTGCCTGAACGTAAATCTCCTTGAATTTCTTGAACAGCTGCTTTTCTTTATCCCACTGGTAGATCTGGGAGAACGTATAGTCGCTCCCCAGGGCCAGGTAGTGGTTATCTTTAAAAGAAAAGGGCTGCAAGGTCATGGCCCCCCGGGACGGGAGAGCCTGGATCTCCACAAATTGCCTATTACTCCACCTCATGACCCTGGAGTCCCCGATGAAGCGGGTGAGGGAGAGGTAGAGAGCGTTCTGCATCCTGAAGCTCTTCACAGCTAGTACGTCCTCCATGTTGGGGATATCACTGTGGGGGACAAACTTCTTAGAGCTTTTATTCCACTGGAGGATGATGGGGACCTGGGAGCGGCTGGACAGAATCAGATGCGACTTCCCGTCTATGTCAACAAACTCCGCGTCCGTGTCCCGGAACCACTCGTGCAGAGACTGGTAGGAGTAGAAGCCTTTGCTGTTCCATTTATACACCGTGGACAGACCAGCTTTGGAGCTGTCTGCGATGATGAAGAACGTCTCGTCCTCGATCTGAAACAGCTCGATGTCGTTGGGCTTGGAAATGCGAGAGACTTCGATGTCCTGGAATTTGACGAACTTGGTCCAGCTCTCGTCGTACTTGTAGATGTGAGAGCCGCCGAAGAGCTGGGCCACCACCACGAAAACCTGGTCGTCGATGAGGATGGCCTTACAGCCCACAATGGACTGACCTGCGCCCCAAGAGAAACGAGAGGGGATTAGGGCACCGCAGGTGGAAACGCCCCTTGGTAGCAAATTGGAACTCCGGTGAACTGGAAAGTGGGGACGGATATAAAGAAATGTGAGAAATGGGGCAGCCGATGCGGGAAGCAGCATGCGGCTTCTGGACAAATTGAACATAGAAATACCATATGATCCAGCAATTCCACTTCCGGGTCCATACCCAAAAAGTACCGAAAGAGGTTCTCTAAGAGAATTTGCATACACATGTTCATTGCAGCATTATTCACAATAGCCAAGAGGTAGAAGCGACCCCGGTGTCCACTGATGGATGAATGGATAACCAAAATGTGGTGTAGACACACACCAGAACATTCCTCAGCCATAAAAAGGAAGGAAATCCTCACATAGGACACTTGACAACATGCATGAACATTGAGGGCATTATCCTGACAGAAATAAGGTCACAAAAAGATAAATAATACATGATTCCACTTATATGAGGTCCCTAAAGTAGATTCATCGAGACAGAAAACAGAATGATGGGGGCCAGGGGCTGAGGAAGAACGGGGAGTTAGTGTTTGATGGATACAGAGTTTTAGTTTTTCAAGACGAAAAGAGTTCCAAAGATTGTTTGCACAACACTGTGAACGCACTTAACGCTACTGAACTTAAAAATGGTTAAGATGGTAAGTTTCATGTTCTGCATATTTTCCCACAATTAAAACATTTTTAAAAACTTAAAAAAAAAAAAGTGTCTCCATTAAGTGCGGTCTCCTGGCCTCTGGGATCTTTAGAGGCAGGAATGCAATTCAGGAAAAGCACCAACACCAAAGGAACTGTCTTCACGCTATTCAAAAAAGTATTTCCCAACTCCAGACAGTGGAATGAAACCGTTGGGCTTCTGTTCGGGCCGTGGGGGGTAAGGGAGGGTAAAAAAGTAGGAGTCAGGGCTCAGACACAGGAGGAAAAGAATGTAATGAGGGGCTCCTGAGGACATTCGGCCCCTTCTGATTTCCGGAGCCGAGGGAAGCTGAACAGAGGCGGAAGTTGAACAGAGGAGTGTTAAGCCCTGTAACTCTAGACCAAGTGGCCCGGGGGGTTGAAATGCAGCCCGTACCTTACAAGCTTTCTGACCCGGAGCCAGTTAACTGTCTGTGCTCAGTCTTCCCGTCTATAAAATGAGGATGTTATTAGCACTGGCCTCCCAGGGTTAGTAAAGACTAAGTGAGAAAATTCACGGTGTTTTTAGAACAGAGCACCTCAAAACAGGAAGAGGTCAACAATTAGTAGCTATCATTCCTAGAGAATTGAAACAATTGTCTTGATGATGAAAAGACCTCTTCCCTTTAAAATGTTCCGTAGCAGGCACCGTGGAAATACCTGCAGAATGATCAATGACCGGAATGATCCAGCTCAGGCGGCCCGGAACTGGAACTCTGCGGGACAAGGGGAACTCTCCTGTCTGGACCACCTCCTACTGGCACCGGGACCCCCAGACCTTCCCCCAAGCTCCTCAGCCCGCCAGCAAGCGGTAGGACCACCCACATCCCGAAAGGTATTGACCCTCCATGTCGGTCATTGGATTAAAAGTTCTTTCTTTCCCCTGGTTTTCTAGGCAATTTGGACCAAAGTAAATTTAGTCTGTAAATTACAAGGATAATTATCCAATTCCTGTCCTCAGTAGTAACTTTGGGGGCAGCCAGTGGGTAGTTCTTAGAGTGATACTTACTTTTCTCTTTCACTATTTTGGCCTTCTTGCAAGAACTTGGTTCCTTTCTTTTGTTTAAAACTAACTATTCCTTTTTTTTTTTTTTTCTGAGTATAAAAAGTTTTCCCCAAAGCAAATTTTAAAAATAATAGATCACATTTATAGTGTGTACTATGACTGGGCACTATACTAAGCATTTTACACGTATTCACTCATTTAATCCTTACAACAACCCAATGAGACAAGTACCATCACCATCAACGTCATCATCCCCATTTTATAAAGGGTAAAACTGAGGCACAGAGAAGTGAAGGAACTTATACAAGGCCACACAGCTAGTGTGCGGTGGAACCTGGGATCTAAATCTGGGTAGTCTGGCTCCAGTCTACACTCAACTGCCAACATCCCAAAAAGCACCAAGAGGAAAATCAAAATTACTTGTACTGCAAAGCTGAAATAACACTTAACGTCTTGATATATTTCCTTGATCGTTACTCTACATACATATTCAAATGTGCTTTTTAAAAATAAATTTGGGGGGGGCACCTGGGTGGCTCAGTCTGTTAAGCGTCTGCCTTCGGCACAGGTCATAGTCCCGGGGTCCTGGGATCAAACCCCGTGTGGGGCTCCCTGCTCTGCTTGTCCCTCTCCCTCTGACTCCCCGCCACCCCCACTCATGCTGTCTCTCAAATAATGAAATAAAATCTTTCAAAATAAACAGGGGCGCCTGGGTGGCTCAGTGGGTTAAAGCCTCCTCCTTCAGCTCAGGTCATGATCTCAGGGTCCTGGGATCTAGCCCTGCATCGGGCTCTCTGCTCAGCAGGGAGCCTGCTTCCTCCTCTCTCTGCCTGCCTCTCTGCCTACTTGGGATCTCTCTCTCTCTGTCAAATAAATAAATAAAATCTTTAAAAAAAAATCTTTCAAAATAAAGTTGGGCTCAGGATATGTGAGCTTTTTACGATCTACTTTTCTTTTCCTTTGACCATTACCTTATAAACATTTCCCCCATTACTGCACCATCTACAACCTGATCTTTAAATACTATAAGGCATTCCATTGTATGGGTGTATCCTATTTTTAACAAATCCCCTATTGTTGGACACTGCAGTTATTTCTAGCTTTTCCTTATGTTGAGTAACATGTTTCCTTGTAGAGAAATCTTTTTTGAAAGCCATCTGGGCAGTGTTCTTAAATGTAGGCGTTGCCGGGGTAAACGTTGTGCACACTTTGAAGGCTTCTGGATTTAAACTACCAAACTGCTCTTTGGAAGCTGCACTGACTCCCCCCCTGCCAATGCTAAGTGCGAGTGCGTATTCCGGGTCCCCTTCCTGAGTGGCCCAGCTGGGGGGGGCCCCTGCCACCCAGGACTGTCCTACAGGCCTGCCTGCCTGGCCCGGCAGAGGGGCCCTGTAAGACAGAAAGAATTCCTTCCTTGGAGATGTGCCAGAACACCTCTGTCCAGCTAAACACTTTTAGTCTATAGAACTGTAGTAGCAACAGAGATCATCGTGTGTGTGCGTGAGTGTGCGTGTGTGTGTTTTAATGCAGGAAGAGAGATGACAGCCTGGAACGCACCTGGCATGGAGAAATCAAAGGCTAACAAAATAAAACCAAACACAGGAGAGCTGAGAAGAGGAAAGAAAGGAGGAGATGTGAAGTGCAAACTCTCAGGGCAACCCTGATCGTGGCTTTCCGTCTCCTCCCAGAAGCGGAGGCACCGGCTGGAGCTGCCCCTTCCGCACCACGCTCCTCGGAAAGGCAAAGGAAGACGCGGGTACGTGCCCTTCCCACGGCTCGGAGCCCCCGGTCTTGCCGGGCATGGACTGAGAAAACCCTGCCCGACCCTTGCAGGCTCTAGGATCACTCTGTGATCAAGCAAGATGACAAATGAGACATGCATGGCCCGTGAAAGGAGAACGGCTCCGTTCTCCACTGGTCTGGTTCAAGGCAAGCGGTTGCAAGGCTGTGCCCTTGCCTGTCCATTTGTCATCTGCCCGGCACACGTGTGCCTCGGGCTCTCCTTCCCGCCGGGCTCGGTCCCAGCCAGCCACACTCCCTCCTGCGCGGAGGGATCCTTGCGGCTTCTGTGACCACCCTCTTCCCCCGCTCCCTCGCTCGGGGTGCGTTCAGTGCTGGCCCCCTCCTTTCCTGCGCTGATGAGAGTTTAGGAGCAGTTTACCTAAAGTGAAAGATTTAGGGTCTGAGAGTGGGGAAAAGGAAGCCTGCCCTTTTTTTATCCCCAGGTGATAAAAGTGACATTGGTTGAGGATTTATACACCCAGCTCTGTGCAAAGTGTTATACACATGATCCCCATTAAATTCTCATGGGTCTGATGGGATGATGATCCCATTTTACAGATGAAATGAGAATTCATGATACTTCCATTTTACAGATGAAAAGGGCTCATGGAAAGTAACTAACTTGGCTGAGGTCACCAGCTAGAAAGATCTGGAGCCAGTTCTATCAAAAACCAGCCTGATGTTGTTGAAGCTCACGGGCTGAACTACCCCAGTGTTGTAACTTGTTTCTCACGCTTGGCTGGGAAGCGATCTAAGTGGGCATCATGGGGGGCTGCCCACCACTCAGAAGATTGAGAACGAGGGGCTGAGGAGTCCCCGGAAGCTAGCAAGGCCCAGCCTTGGCCCAGGCCCTGGCCACACCCAGGGCACCCTCACTGCTGGCTTCCTGCACACTGCCGCGGCAGCCTACGCTGGGGCCCTGGCCATCAGCACTTGCTTGGAACCCCTATCAGTTTCTCGGCTAGTCACTCTGCTTCTGCCTTTGTCCCCTGTCCCCAACACAGGCTGCTCACAGCCCAGCACCCACGCCAGGCCCCTGCTTCGTTCTGGGCAACCCTGCTGACCTTGGGACAAAGCCCACTACGGTTCTGCAGAGCACTCAGATTAAAAACCCATGTTTCTCCCAGGACCTACAAGGCCCCCGTGCTCAGCCTTCCCTACCTTTCTGACTTTGTCCCCTGCAGTTTTCCCTCTGGAGCATTTTGTTCAGGCCAAAATGGACCCCTGGAGGAGCCAGACAGGAAAGATAGTTTCCTGCCACAGGACCTTTGCACTTGCTGTTGCCTCTGTCTGAAACATTTCCTCCCCAAACCGATGCCTTGGATCAACCCCTCACGTCCCACTCGGCTTGTCCTAAGAACCTTCCTCACGAGGCCTTTACCAGACACAGTCTAAAATGTCAACCATGGCCAGCTCTTCAAAACTCCCATCCCACCCTTCCTTTCCCTTCTTAGTGTGTTGCTATTTGATGTGTTAGCTGTATTATAATTGTCTTTTTTGTTGTCTTTTGCTCCCATTATAATGCAAACTCGTTGAGGGCGGAGGGTGGAGGTTTTCGTCTGGCCTGGGCACAGTGATGGCCCCAGCACCTGGACTGTGCCTAGCTCTGCGTAAGGGCTCAAGAAACCCTTGTGAATGAATGAATGAATGAATGAATGACTAAATGAAGAACTTGATGAATGTAGGGACACGACCAGCTGCAGTCAGTTGGTAGGGCAAGTGGAGGGCAGTGCCGTCCCTTCCTACCAAGGTCAACCTGAGAGAGGAAGGGGGTGAGATGCAGCAGCGACAGACCCTGGGCTCTCCCCCGGAAGTGATTCAGCACCCCTGGGCCTTGATCGCTCCGTCTGTAAAGGTGGGAGAAGGAAGCCGGCATTCATTAAGAACTGCTCGCTCGCTCAGTGCCTGGCACTCCCTGACTCCTCGCAGCAGTCATATAAAGTACCTGCGCCGCCCATTCTACAGATGAGGAAACTGAGCCCCAGAGGCCAAGGTCCGTCTTATATCTCGGTGCCTGGCAGAGTCCTGAGTACAATCCACGTTCATCAGTTTCCACAACCTGAGCTCTTTATCATCTCTCTGCCCCCTTTCCCTTGCGCAGAGCTTCTGTCCTCTACCTGCGGGCAGGCGCCCCACGCTGAGACCTCCCGGGGCTGTTGAGAGTTTCCCACGAGACAAACCAGCTCCCGGCACCTCACGGGTCCACAGCACCTCACGGGCCTTGGCAACCGGCCCTGGTGTGGACCCCCCGCCCCCCCACCCCGCCCTCCTGCCCGGCACAAAGCAAAGCTTCCCTCTGCTCCCACCACCTAGCATGGGGTGGGAGGAGGCAAGGCTGAGGGGCCAGCCCAGTCATCCCTCGCCCGTCTCCCAGGTCTGGAAAAAGAGGGAAGCAAAGAGCACATGGATAGCAGGTCTCCCCTTCCTTGTCCCCTTTAATATGGACCGGGTTTAGGGTCCAAAGGCCTGGGCTTCCTCTCCAGGTTCGCCTGCAGTGCTCTGTGCTGCGTGTGCGCTTGGCGGGGGCGGGGCTGCTTGCGGGAGTGTGAGCTCAATACTAGGAAGCCAGGGGGCCACACAGCCGAGGCACATCTGACAGGGCATCTTCGGGGCTTCCGGGGCGTCTGTCCGCCTCACAGAGCTCCCCGTGCTGCCGAGATCAGGCTCATGAGCATCTTTCTCTGGGAGGGCCAAAACCACGCTCTCCCTGCCTCCCTCCACCCCTGCACCTGCTGCAAAACCACTTTGTGCCCGCGAGCTTCCTAGGAGCCTCCCGGTCCAGAATGTCGACCTGACATACTTCTTGCTGCAACAGCGAAGTACTGCTCTAACTCCAAATCGGGACCCACTGCGGGAAATCCTCTCACGGGGTCACAGTTAGGCAACCATGGCGCTGTTCTGAAGTCAATATTATTATCAGATTGCACTTGATAAATGAAAAGTCTTTAAAAGATTATTGACTTTACCCACTTATTTAAAACGGAAGTAAAAAAATAAATTAGAAAAATAAAAAGCAAGTAGGCAGCCCATTTTTAGTTGTGCTGAGACACTGTGTTTCTGACAGTATTGAGAAGCATTAACTAGGTCTCAATCCAAAGGCATGAATTTAGAGAGCCATTTATTCTTATTTTGTTTGTATTTATTTAAAGGAAGCATTGATCACCAGGACCTGGCAAGAGGGCAGCAGAAATAAGCCATAGAGTGTGCCTGTGTGTGTGTGTGCATGGACGTGTGCCTGCACGTGCGTGCACGGATGTGTGCCTGTGTGTGCGTGCATGGACATGTGCCTGTGTGTGCATGCATGGATGGATGTGTATCTGTGTGTGTGTGCATGAATGTGTCTGCGTGCATGTGCATGGACGTGTGCCTGTGTGTGCATGCATGGATGGATGTGTGTCTGTGTGTGTGCATGGATGTGTCTGTGTGCGTGTGCATGGACGCGTGTCTGTGTGTGCATGCATGGACGTGTGTCTGTGTGTGCATGCGTGGATGTGTGCCTGTGTACGTGTGCATGGATGTATGTCTGTGTGTGCATGCAAGGATGTGTCTGTGTGTGCGCGCATGGATGTATGTGTGTCTGTGCATGCACGTGTGTGTATGAGCACGTGTGCATGAGCACATCTTAGCATTTTAGTTAACCATCAGCATAACAAAAGTCTAAGGTATCATTTAGCTACTAAAAAGACGTTGCAGTCTTAGGCTGCCCAAAGTGCTCGGGATTAAGGGATTCTCAGGTGACTTCTCACCACTACTGGAAAACGCCCCCCACTATATGCAACCCATCCTCTCTCCCTTTTCAAAGGATCACAAACGATATATAAGATCACCAACCCCAGTTTCTGTTCTCACCAATAACTGACCAAGTCGAGAAGGAATCTGAGAAAAGAGGGTGGGTTGGAACGTGTTTCCCGACTCAAACCAAGTCAGAGAGCCACGCCTTCCCTCCGCGGGATGCCAGAATGCTTCTCTCACCCGCTCGAGGCCATAATGAAATGAGGTCAGTACATCTGATCGAAGTCACAACACACCTGTAATGTTGTCATAGCTCCGGAAATTCATTTCGATGTGGTCCCACTCCAGCACCATGCAATTCTCCATGCTGGGCTGAGCAATGGCCACGTACACGTCGTTCTTGGAGTTGAACGTATCCACCGAAACTGACTGGTAGGGCAAAGTCTGATGAACAACAAAATCTGGGAATGGGTATTAAAAAAAAAAAGTCTCCGTGAGATCCCTTGTGGAATTATCGCCCACCATTACCCTTCTACCCTTCGTAGCATTGGGTCGGAAGAGGACTGGGGAGGAGGCAGGACCAGAGAGAAGCAACACGCACATCCCAGCATGTTTTACTCTGGAATATTCCAAAACGGTCCTGCCTTGGACAGGATAATGAATGCACAGCTTCTAACGCAGCTTCTTTGAGACCAATAGCTCACGGCTTGGCTACCGGATCTCAATGTTTTAAACAAATTTGGCGAGACCTGGCTCTCAGAAACACCAGTGAAAAGATGCCATGGAACAACGTTCCAAAAAACGATCATGAAAATCACTGTGGGAAGAGGCCTGCGATGGTCGCATTGGTTTGGGAGACGCCACATTTCTAGCCATGTCAGGATGGCCCCAGAAGCAAAAAGCATGTCTCGGTCTGCTTGCTGGGGCGCTTCTCAAGCTTACCTGCCCAGGCGATCATTTCAGCAGCCGTCACACTCCCGCGCGCCCCTACTCCAGGTTCAAAAGCAAAAGTAAACTCCCCGCAGGGCACGCTGCGCTTGTGGGAACCAAGCCGAGCCCTCTGATCCAGACCCAGAGATTTATGAAGCCCGTAGAGCAGGGAAGTTAACCCAAGTACGTTTATTGGTTGTTGGACTCGGGGGTGAGCAACGGCTCTGTCTGCGATCTGGACAGTGTCCCGCGGCTCCTCAGACAGTCACAGCTCTGCGGGATCGTCAGGCCACGTGGGACCGTCCCATCCGAGCACGCGTTCTACTCCTACACTTAACGTTCTGCAAACACTCCTCATCCAAAGGCCCCCTGAGCTACCGCTGACCCGTGTTCTCTTGGTAAGGAGGGACCATTTTACCAAGGAACCGGGTGAGCGCGGTGCCCTGGGATGCCTGGGGGATTAGTGGGTAGGGGAGCTAGACAAGCAATGAAGAAGGAATTAAAACAAACACTAAGAAAGTTTAAGGTAAGTGAGTTCCCCGGCTAGAGATGCTTCAATGTGCCCGGCTTCTCGGCGGGCCGAACGCACCCAGGGTCAAATGGTGGTGGGCGCCTGGCTGAGGGAAGTCGTTCCTCTGAGAAAACCTTGGGGAGCAGAGGCAGGACAGGGCAGACGGGGCAGACGCGGGAAAGGAAGGGAGAGACCGAGAGACGCCGAGAGGTGGGAAGAGTAGAGCGGGGATGAGAAGAGCACGCTTCAGCAGGGGCGGGCAAAGGGAGCAGGGCCGAGGGAGTGAGGGCAGCGTGAGGCACAGGAAAGAGCCCCGTGCCTGGATTCAGACCCCCTGGAACCACTCTCTGCACTTGGGGCCCGGGCTGTGCCCTTTCCCTGACAGGGCCTCAGTTTACTTCAGTCACATGGGGATGATTCTTACCCACCAAGCTTGATGGCGGGGATGCACTGGTAATGGTGGTGGCAATGCCCGTCTCGGGGCTTGGCGTGCAGTAGGTTCCTCATAAATAGGGAACTGAGGTCTGAGAAAGGACAGCCTGCCTCCCCCGTCCCAGCCACCCTGGGCTGTCTCTTGAGGAAGTGTCCATCCTAACGGCATCTAAGATAAACATGGCAGGGCTGTGACTCCAATGTCTTCCTGAGTGACCTTGGGGAAGTTATCTCACCTCTGTCTGGCTTAGTGTCCTCATCGGATATTTGAATTCTTACTCACTTGGAGTTGTGCGTCGCACACAGTGAGGGCTCAGTACATGTTCCCTTTTGGAGCTGTCCCTATCCGTCTTCTGAGTACACAGTAGGTGCTTAATAAATACTCTGAAGACGGTGTGGGGAGGAGGTTGGGGATGAATGAATGATGCACGCAGGAGCAGGGACAAGAGGGAGAAGCAAAGAGGAGGCCGCCTCTGCACCTGACAGCAAGACGTGGCCGAGGGAGAGCAGAGACAAGTGACAGTAGTGGACGAGGGATCCCCTCACCCCCATGGCCGGGAGCAGAGCATCCGCGAGCTGAGGCTTTGGGTAAGAGCGGCTGGGCTTCCGGTTCCCGCTTGTATTTGCAGCTCTGTGACCTTGGGCAAGAAACCTGAGCCTCAGTGTCCCATCCGTAAAATAAGGGCGACACCTATGTCATGAGGTTGCCGTAGAGACTACATGAGAGAGAGTAAGTGTTAGCAGCGGAGCCTCGTGTATGGGGAGTCCGATACCGTAGCTTTAGGTGCCAGCTTTGTACGCTGTAGAACAAGGGCCGCGTTGAATTGCTGCGTGAACGCTTAGGATCACAACGGCTCTCAGCCCCGCCCCTTAGTCAACCCCTCCCAATACCAGCTGCTGCTCCATCAAAGAATAAAAATGGTTAAAGCTCAACCGGTAGATAGAAAAAGGGAAATGGTAGCAGTCATCGTCTGCTTCTCTTTTCTGGAGACAGAAAAGGACTCCGAGAATTCAGCCGCGTTCTTCTAATTCTGAGACAGCCACAGGCCCCGTCTACCTCTCGGGCTGCCTTCTGCTAAGGCAAGCCCCCAAGGGTCCGAACACTCCTGCCTTGCCTCCGACCGCGGCTCCTGCCTGCACGCCGACATCTCAGAAACACGAGCATTCGCTGACAAATGCAGGCTGTTTAAAGGGCGGACCAGAAAGTTTCAGTTTTTTATTAAAAAAAAAATCCCAGAAAGAGAGCTGCCAAAATTAGACAGCATTCTACAAATCTAGCTTTTAGCGGTTCTATTTTCATTTGTTTTCCCAAAACATCGGTTTCATAATATTTTCTATATGCTGACTATCTCGTACTACACAGACTGTTAAATCATTCGAATTATAAATCTAATTTTTAATAGGAGAGTCCTTCTCCCCGTCCCCCACCCCCACCCCCAAAAGGGAGGAGGAGGAGGAGGAGGAGGAAGAAATGTCTAAAAGAAAATGACTGATGATTATGTATTGGGTGGGGGGTGGGGAGGGGCTGGAGGAATTTAAGATCCTCTCCAGACTCCATTTTAATTCGTGTTTCACGACCGGCAAAAGCACATTCGTTGTGCAAAGATCTCCAACAATACACATATTGATATGACATCAATTTACGAGTGTTAAAGTATTAATGGCATTCTCTGCACAAAGCGCAGCCACTTTCATTCACGTTGGATTAAGTTCATGATTCAGTGGGACGCTTACAATTTAGGCCTTGCTCCCACTGGAATCAACAGATTTTTACATAGCTATTTATAGCCCTTGCAGAAAATAAATTATACATGACGCGGATCCTATTGGGAGAGAAACTGCACATTAATGCATTATTTCTCTCTGCATTTCATCAGCCCAGCAATAGGGAGGCTAACAGGACAATTAGGATGCAAAATTCTCTCCCTCTAAGGAACTTAGCGAATTATCCACCTAACACGGGGAATCATGAGTAGGTAACAGGGATTTTTGAAGTGGTTAAAAATAGAAATAGACTTGAAAGCAGAGGGTTATGGAAGGACTGTGATTAATCTAGAAGCTGAAACAGTCCAGCAGTGGTTCTGCCTTGTTAATTAGACCCGGACTCCAGAACACAATGGCAAGAGAATCTCCCGTCCTCTGGGAAGAACAGGATCTTCCTCTCCTTCCTCTACCTGAAGGATTTATGCCTTTCCTGAAAATCTGAGCTAAGAGAAAAATAATGCCCTGAGAGAGTGTACTTCTTCCCCAAAATGTAGTGAGGACGCCATCCTCACTAGTCCCCGGGCTCTTACATTGGGCTTTCTAGCTGCCATCCATCCTCATGCGTTTCCCTCCCAGCCTTTAATAAAGCACCAAAGGATGCTGCTTGATGTGAGCGGAAGACAGGAACCAAAAAGACTCAGAATTTATTGACTTCGTTCTTCCAAGGCAGGGACTATATCTGGGGGTGGGGACCGCTTGGGCACACCATTTATTCCTGATGGAGGAAACCATGAGCGAAAGCGATTTGTTCGTCAGTCTTAAAGGGAGAAGACCGTAGCAAAGACAGAATCATCACCTGTCTGTTACCAGGGAGTAGTGCTGACTATCTAAATTTTAGTAGGAAGGTTTCTAGCAAAGACAGATATATATAAGAGAGGGAGGATGCCCTAAAATGTTAGGGGGCTCATGCTGCCCCATGGGTTCTGGGTTTAGCAAGGGTTTCCAGACCTGGCTACCTTGGTTCGAAGCCCCCTTTCCTCTCGTGACAATTCTGAGAGCCCGAATCATTTTCATAACCGTCCCCAGGGTGCAAAAATCAGAAATTGTGTTTTCTCATATAAATTATTCCCTGTTCCCAGGCCCTGGAGAGCCCATGGCATGTCTCCCAGAGACTGGCCAAATTTTCAGCCACTCTGGCCAGGCGTGAAGAGAATGATGAAAAAGCGGCTCATCTCACCTGGGGTTTAGATAGAGAACTCTCTAGAAAAACTGGAGCGGAGACAGAAAGGCGCCCCAGTGAGCTGTGGTTTGGTATTTCACACCAAATGGCCTTGACTGCCACCTTTCGGTGCAAATGTCATTGACTATGACCTCTGATTTATTGCGCTGCTCTGCGATATAATAAATAACCTGCTCGTGGCCTCCGCTGGCCAAAGGGCACCTGCCAATTACACAGCTGAATAAGGCCCTTCCCGACGCTGGAAGACAAGGGCAGCCACGCGTCTGCAGCTTTTCTCCCGGCAAAGAGAGAACTTGTCAGGTCTCTTATTTACGCAGATATCCAGAAATAGTTTTTCCTTTGTGAGTTCTTGTTTGTTTATTTGTTTGGAGGGCAGCCGTAGGACTGGCCTAAATGTCACCGCTTGTGCTTGGAGGTTTTTTTGTTTTGTTTTGTTTTTTGTTTTGGTTTGGTTTTGCCTTTTAAGTTTCTGTCACTGTTTCCTGAGTTCTCATGCCTGCTGTTCCCACTGACATGCCTTGAGGCTTTGTAGATATCGGCTCTCAGCTGAAATGTTTATTTTTATAAGTTTGGTAAGCAGGTTTCGTACTGGGGATTGATCTGCTTTCCTTTAAAACCTAGCTTTAGAAGCTGGAGAAACTTTACCAAGGCCTTTCAGACGAAGACACTCCCCTGAGTGTCCCCACGAGATACGACACGGGAGGCCGTTAATATTCTAATATTGTCTTATAACCTGTAAAATGCATCAATGGAAACCTTGAGGCAGGCTGTGGAAAAATGTAAAATCAAAATTTCTTTACATTTTTCCTCAATGGGAGTGCTTTTCTTTAGATAGCTAGTTGTTCCCTTACATTTCTATTTTGCCATTGGTTCTAATGCCCCAAGTTATCTCTTGGTAGGTAGAACCACAAAAGGAATTTATGGATGTTAAAGGCTGGTATTTACTAGCGGAATGTTCAGTAAACTTCACGTTATTCAGTCAGGAGAGGAGTGACCACAAGGGACCCAGAGAGCAGGAGTGCGGGCCTCTCTGCGCTGACTTTCCAGGAAGCCTAACTTGGACCTGTGCTTACTCCCAACTCACCAGTTTATACTTTGGCCCGTAAGAAAACAAAAAAAAAACAAAAACAAAAACACTTCAGAGACATTGGAATTTTGTAAGGAACCAAAATTAAGGCAAAGGGCAATTAACAAAAATCCTTCCAAACTTCTGAGATATTTTCCTGACCGCGTCATTTCTTTTAGAACGTTTAAACATCACCTAAAATAACGTGGACAGAATGCCTCTACACCCACTTCTCTCCATTCCCCGCGGATGACCTAAAAGAAAAAAAAGCGATTTCCCTCCGTAACACTCTTCAACGACAGAGGTCCTGAATACCTGTAGTGGTACATTCATAGTCGAAGCTGGGCACATCATTCAGCTTCTTTTCCTGATATTCTGGCGGACCGATACAGAGGACGTCGGAGACCGTAGAATTGGTCATCTTCAACCACAGATACAACCACTTGGCTTTGCAGTCACATTCAAATTTATTGCCCCTTAAATCGCTAAAAAACAAAACGAAACGCAAACACATAGACGGAGAAGCAGACAGGCCTGAGATGTTTCAGCAGTCGTATGAAACGCCAGCATGATTTAACACCCTCATATATTTAATGCTCCCCAAAAATGAAATTTAAAATATTTGTTTTTAATGCATCCTGTTTCTTGTACTTATCACTGACTTTATTTAATGATCTCCGGTGCCCAAGATTTTAACTAGAGCCTGCAGAGAGCTCACAGAGCTAACCTATCGCCGTATCTCCAAACTCTCCTGAAACTGTCACCATGCCATGCTGGAAATGGGGAAGCGGGGACAGGCTTGACAGAAGAACACTATGCCCCAAGGTGCAGGTGCTCACAAACAGAATCAGGACATTCTAAGAAGATAGTTTTCACGAACACGATCGAAACATTAAGATCTTGTTAAACAATGTCCAGTAAGAAGTGACAAACACTAGAAGATAAAGCACAGGGATCCGCTATCTTGAGAAAGGAAACCTCACACCAGCAAGCCTACCTTACCAGTGACCTTACCAGTGACCCAACGCTAATGTATTCCAACATGGCAAGACCAAACTAATACAATATAAATTGTATGCTCTTTCCCACCATGCACTCTTTGTCACCAGTTTCTATCTATAGCATGAAAGAAATGCAGCGATGGGGAGAGGGGGTTTAAAGACATGATTAACTGAGGCACAATGATAAGCACACATAAACTTAATTTTCCTTACTTACAGTTCAATCAGAGAGTCTAAATCACTGAAGACGTCCCTTGGGAGTGCTTTTATGTGGTTATTGGCCAAAGAACTAGAACAAGAAAGTCATATTTGAATGTGGTTATTATCCTCATGCCCCATCATTCCAAAGTCTCTGAAACAAAGCTAATGATTTAAAACAAAGCTCTAACCCTCTTCGGCACAACATGGTTCAATTTCTGGCTTTGCGCATTGGTACTGAGATAAAGAAATGAGTTTTGTTGTACAAAGACAGCATTAGAAATGCTGGAGTACAATGTAAGTTTTTTTGCTTTGTTTTTTAAGGAAGTATTTATTAAGCTCTTTGTTTATATACATTTCTGAAACTTTGGATGGCATCTTATGTATCTCAGAATAACAGCGAAATCCCTTTGATGGCATACAAGACTCTCCATTGTCAAGTTACCCCCATTCCCACTTACTGATGGACTGAATCTCTGACTACTCAGAACACCCACACCAGCCCCCTTGCTGTAGCTCAAACGGGCAAGGCACGCTCCCACCCCGATGACTCCGAACTTGTGATTCGTCTGGCTGAATGGTCTTCCTCCAGCTACCCACACAGCTCATTCCAATACACAGTTCGCTCTCCTTTAGGTATGCCCTCAACAATCACCGCTTCCCTGACCTCTACCATCTCCCTTCCCTATTCTGTTGATCCTCACTGCATGGCTGTCCCTTGGCATACTACCTATTTTAACGATCTATTCATTTATTGGCTGTGTATTCTCCCTGTACATAAGCAGCCGGGGACAGAGATTTGGGGACAGAGATTTGTCCACATCCGTATCCCCAGCATCTAACCAGTGCCTAACACACAGCAGATTCTTACTAAGTCTTCGTTGAGTGAAGGAAGGAAGCACTCAAGTGAGAAAGATAAAAGAAAAGGTGTATAGTCTTGTCTAAGAAGTTCCCTCACAGTCTAAGTGAATTCTATGACTTGTGACTCTAAGAAAGGATTCAGCAACTACTCTTTCACATAAAGATGCTCAGATCTCACCCCATGATAATATAAAAATCGCAATGAACTAAGATGTTTAGACAACAACTGATTGTGATCAATTTCATCCCCTCACTAAGGTTGACTAGAAACCATTTTGCATTTTTGCTCTTAAGTGTTGAAGATCTTTCCAAAACGTCCCAGTCTGCTCTGCCTCTCCAGGAAGAACGAATATCGTCAACCCTTTTTCTGATGATTCAGGATCATGCAGTGCCCTGTCATCATCCTGCTGAAGACGGATGTCTGTGGGGCTGGGCTGTTGATGGAGAAAGGCACTGGGTGTTGAAAGACACACATCAAGTCTGTGTTTCCCCCCTGGGCATCATGCTCTAATGGGAGTCGGACAAGAAAGCGATGCCTACTTTTGTTTTCTTTTATACGGGTGAGTACAAACAGCAAGACACATAATCATAAACACACAGGCAAGGCAGCGCCAACCTCTTTAAAAAATATATATGAAATTAGCCTTTCGTATCCTCATAGTGATCCATGGCAGAAAGAGGAATTACAGAAATGGTCCTTCCTCCCTCCTTAGCATCAGCTCGCAGAGAAAGCTCTGAGCCCATTTTAACCCGAACATGCCTGCTGCAAGATACCAAGAGACAGTGGGGAGACCTAATCATTTCAGAATTATGTGCCCTCCCACATAGGTAACCACAAATGGATTAAAATACAATTTCATCTATTCTTTTACCATTCTTTCCTAAATGATTTATTGGTACATTTTTAAAGGTGTTGGAAATTAGGCTGACTATGGGATCACACTGAACATGTGCTAGAAGTAGCTTGCTGAAATTAAAAAAAAAAAGATATTTGTTTTGCTTTTTTGTTGGTTGATGGTCACTTTTTCTGGAAAAGCCCAAACAGCTTTTTTAGCTAATTCAAGGTTAATTATTTAGCTAAACATTTTTAGTTAATTGAAATGTATTATACTGAAGTGACAAGAATAGATGGGCTGGTCAAAGCTAAAAAAATCGGTAAGTTTAGCAACCTTTCCAAGTGTTCAATTTCGATTTCAGGAAGCCAAATTATTTAGATGGACTAGTCACTGCACTTGCGCTAAGTGCATAACATCTCACTTTCCACTTCATTTTGTCTACAAATTTATGGCACTTACTTCATTTCTAAAACTACTTAACAGCAACCTGTCCCTTGGGCTTTATAGGACTGCTGGAAAACAAACGTCCTAGATTTTAGTTACCGATGGGGACTGCTTCTTCAATGCTTTGAAACCTGATCTGTGTTTCTTGAGAACAAGAATGTGAGCCTGTAGGTGTTGGAAAAGCCATAAAAGGGAAAAACCAGATAATTAAACAAGCAAATTCCAGATAGTGACTTCTTGTTCTCTTTGCTTAGAAGTTTACAGAAACTGGGATGAAGTGGGGAGGACTAGTTCATTCTTTAAACAGTGTATTAAATGCTTTAATTACTACCTACATCTCCAACCTAAGGAGTCAATTTTGCAAGTCACTTAACTTGCCCGGAAGCAGAGTATGTAAGGAAAATCTAACTCAGTAAGGAACCCATTGATCAACCAGGGAATCGGAAAGAATGTTGTGCTGGCTTTCAGCCCTGGGCCAGATGCCGGGGGAAGAGCAGAGCTAATGAACCATCTGCCTGGGCCCTGCCCTCAGGGAGCTTTCAGTGCAGCTGGATGGGGATAAAACTGACATCAGGGAACACTACCAACCAGTACGGCCTCTGCCACGGTCAGGTGTCGGGGGTGTGGAGTCAGAGCAAGGGCTACGGGGCAGGGCAGCGGGGAGATCAAGAATGGCTCCAGGGGGAGACAGAACTTAATCTGGACTTCGAAGGAAAAGCAGGTTACAGGAGGTAGAGGGTAGAAGAAACAACATCCAGGGCAAGGGAAGGATATGAGGAAAAGCCCAGTAATAGGATGAGTTGGGTGTGCACAGAGGTCCACTGAGAGATCAGTGTTCTGCAGACACTTCAGGAAATGAGGCCGGAGAGCTGGGGAGAGGCGGGTTCTGTAGGCTTGTCTGTAGGATGGCAATGCATGCTGGGACGGGTTTTTTATTGCATTGGGAGTACTCTGGACCCGGGGTACCTGGGTGGCTCATTCAGTTAAGCATCTGACTCTTGATTTCAGCTCAGTTATGATCTCAGGGTCATGAGATCGAGCCCTGTGTCGAGCTCAGCGCTGGGCATGGAGCCTGCTTGATTCCTCTCCCCCTCTCCCGTTATCCCTCCCCCGACGCCACACTGCACATTTTCTCTCTCTCTCTCTCTCTCTCTAAAAAAAAAAGTACCCAAAGGACTCTTGCTTTCTACATGTCACAAAGAATAGGAAATGCCCCTTAACACATATGCACACATTACATACACATGGGGTTGTGTGCACAAATAACAAGCATGCACAGTTATGTACACACACAGTATACACACGTATCTACCATGTATCGGAGTCCATGCATCCCGGAGCAAATGTGTGCAAAGATATGCAAATATACATGCACAATATCTGCATGGTCACCCTGTGTTGAGACCGAGGACACACAGCCTACTGGTCAAATGAAAATTGACCTCTGGGCTAACTCAGCCAGTCACATGGGCTTTCCTCAGGTTCCTGATCTGCCCAGAGCTTTTGCTCAAAAACAAAGCCCCTCATTCCTGACTTCTGGCAACCAGATCTATCTGGCCACAGCTGTTCCTCTCCAGACACCCCCAGCTGTCTTCTTAGCAGACCCTGTCTGGCCGCTGGCACTGCCAAGGGTCCTCAGCAGTCTCCGAAGAATGAGTGGAGGGAGGCAACAATGTTGCTGTTGACGATGATGATGGTAACCACGCCAACCATACCTTGAGCCCTTGAGCGTTTACCAAGCGTAACGGTCCGGATGCTTGGCAAGCAAGCATTAACTCACCATGTGCAACAGTCCTGCGGGGTCAATATAAGCACCCGCATCTTCAGGATAAGGAAACTGTGGCTCAGAAAGGTAAGCCATGTTAATACATGGCGGCCTGGAGATTTGAACCCAAGTCTACCTGACTCCAAATCCATTATCTTAACCTTTACAGGCATATGCGGATTTGGTATCTGGGTTCAATCTGAAAAAGCAAAACAACAACAACGACAAAACAAGACTTTTCCAGAAAGGATGGCAACCAAAGGCGGACACTCTCCGGCATCGATGGTGGCAACCCAGATGTTTGGACCTCCCTCCCACGAGCTTCCCCCATCTCCTTACTCTAGGAGCTTTATTTGACTCCTGCAGGCCTTCTGCTTGGTGGGATTCTAGAAACAAGTGCTCTCTGAGCCTGCTGACGGACACCTTTGGCTGTATCAGGACTGAAATGATTATCTCCTTAGATGCGTACCAGTCAAGGGTGCACCTGCCGAAGCTTCTAGCACCCTTGCCCCAACCCCCACTCAACATCCTCCTATTCTCCCAATTTTCTTTTTATCACCAAGATGAGACATGTTATCTTACTCAATCACAAAATATCTGTCATGCACATGGGACCTGGCTCCTGGCTAATAAATTGCTCCTACCAAGACAATGACCATTTTTGCATTTTCATAAACACAGCCAGAATTTTTTCTGGTTTCCTAAGTTTGCCAAGTGTGTGTACTTGCTTCATTCTGATATGCCAATTCAAATCAATTTGTTTTCCTTCAGAAAGCTATTAAAGAAGCCAGAGAGCTTAGCTTAAGCTGCAGATTAATCCAACGTAAAAGAAAAAAAAGCTATTTGCATTCAAATTAGAGCAACCACAAAAATGTCTCTATTCTACCTCATCCTCATTTTGATCCCGGATTCAACATTCTTCAGTGGGTCATGGAAGCCTCACTTCCCAAATCTGTAAAATGGATTCTCTAGTATCGTGAAAGATAAAGAAAAGGCCGGCTCACGAAGCCCGCAAGCCTGGGCCCGGCACACAGCAGGTGTAGGTGCGTGGAGGTTTCCTCCCCGCCTCCTCCCTAAGCAGCCACGGGCCCGTAGCGGCTCAGCAGGCTCCTTAAGGCCCATGCAGTCACGTGGTCCACACAGCCAATCAGGATGATGGAAAAGATCACAACGCCAAGTACGTGAGTAATGACACTGGGCTGCTGTTCCATCAACAACACAGAAACCTTTGGGGCTACCTGGAAATTAGATTCCTTGAGAGAATGTTACCAATATGGACAGCGCAGTCAAGAAAGAGCAAGGCACCAGTAAGTGGACTTTATTCCACCCATGAAAGGACCCGCCACATGTTTCACGGGACTTACAGGTGAGTCAGGTCACGGAGGCCACGAAAGGCATTTCTCGAAATGGTTTCTATTTTGTTTCCTTCAATGAACCTAAAGAGAAGAGCAGTGGCACTCAAGTGAATTTTCTCAATTTAGTATCTCTAAAAAATGATATTCAAAATAAAATCTGAAAGCATGCATGAATTTGAAACATTCGTCTCTGAGGGTTTAGGTCAGCCGCACCGGCTGCCAAGTGGGAGCTGGGTCTGTGTGCAAGAATGCGTGCACACAAGCGTATGTTCGGCGCTCCTTCCAGAAGCGGCGTGGAACGCTTCACATTCAGAGCTGGCAACATGGGTAAAAACATCTTGGGGGAAAAGAAAAAAAAAAAAAAAAGAAAGGCCTATACAAAGGCAAGAAATTCTTAAACCTCTGCAAGACTGGAATGTTTCCAGACATCTTCCCCGCTCCAACCTTCTTACATTTAACAGTGCCTGGTATTAATACTTTCATTAATATCGTCGTCTCTTGAGGGGAGTCCATTGTTTTACATCTCGGCCTTCACGTTTTTGCCGAGAGAGAATTCCATTAAGCTCAGCTTCTGGCAAACTTGACTTCAGCATGTCCTACACAGTCTAATCTCTGAACAAATGCGTAACAAGGCAAGGATTCTCTCAAGATCTGTAAGCCACTAGAAAATAGGAAATATGATGAAGTTGAGCATGGGCCAGACTTCTTGCTCTGTGCTAACACGGCTCAGGGCTTGCACACAGGACCTTGCAGTAATAACTCTGACCATGCTTTCAAGTCTTTATGGGAAATACAGGAAGCGAATGCACTCCCAACTATTCCCTAGGACCACGGGGAGCTACATTTTAGTTTAGGGCATCCCATGACAGCAAATGTAAGAGGGTCTTTGATGAGATGGTCCAGGGGAGAGGCTTTGCAACATGATGCCACTCGTTAGTGAAATAGTTCTTGATTCTTGTACTGACATCTTTTTGATGTCTGGTTTTTCGTTTTTTGTTGTTGTTTTTTTTTTTTGTTTTTTGTTTTTTAATCGGGGGTCTATTCGGTAATGGAATTTGGAATAGACCGATAAGCGAATTTCCCCTCAATAACCTTGGCAGTAAGATGAACTGCTCACAAGAGAAAACTGATACCTTCACATTCACTACCACCATCGGCTGTTCCCATGTTTTGATAGAACCCGGTTAGGCTTAGAATTTCAGTCATAGCCTGCTTTCCGTATTACGTATACTATGAGGCTGTTATGAAAGTATACATCTTATGTGTAATCTGAAGGAAGAATTCCTTCAGAGACCTCCTTCCTAAGGACATAAAATCAGCAGTTTTCTTAGACCCAGGATGCGTTTAGAATTCAAACATCTACTTGTTAACTTCAGATAAGAAAGCAGAGAGGAGGCTTTAAAAATCCTTCTGAAGGCTAAGTAAGGAAATCCCATCTGATAGCAGGATTAATATTATTACAAAGTTACAAAAGACAAGGATGAAAGCATTTAAGGGGGGAAACGGACAAGAAGGGGGCAGGGAGGCACAAATCAGAAAAGAAATCATAAAACAAAATCAGAACACGGGCAAAGCTCATTGCTAGGGGAAGAAAACTGCACACCTGAAAAGGAAAAAAAAACAAAACCCTCTTCTTTTAAAGAAGAAAAAATAAAATTAGACTCTCATCAGCAGCTCACAGGAGATACTGCAAATGGGATAGAGGAGAGCCAAATTAAAAACATGAAGGTATATCCCCATATAGGGAGACTTTACTTAAAAATAAGTAACGCTCAGAATCCTTCAGCTTTATTTCTGGCTGATCAGCAAATCCATGCCTAGTTATGAGAAGTAAAAATATCCAAGGCAATTTCCAATTGTGCTTACTACATGCCAAATTAAATGTCAGCAGCGAATGAATGAATATCTTTCCTTCTTTGTTTGCTTTCACCCGCTTTGTCTCCAACATCGTACTGCCCCAGCATGTTTATACACAAGTAAACTATAAAAGGTCAGTGCTGAAAAGAGAATGGGGTTTTCTCCATTTTTTCCACCCCTAAGCTCCCTGAGGGATGCTGTTCCTGCTTGGAGAGCAATACAGAGATGCTACGGACATACCAGATGCTCCGCAAAGAGACAAAGCACTGAACTTACAGGTATTCAAGATGGAAAAGTCCAGCAAAAGCATCATCCCGGATGACGGTAAATGAGTTAGAATTCAGCAATCTGAAAGTAGACGACAGATCTCAGTGCAGAGATGGACACTTTGAATAACACAGCGAAACCTTTTCTGTTTCTTTCACTATGTTCCGATCCAGGGCAAACATGGGCTCTTCTCTAAGACTGGCTCCTTAGCCCGACTCACAGACACTGATGGACAGTGGCAAGTGGATTCCTTTTGGCTAGATTTTCTGGTCGCCCCCACGGCTCTACCCTTTCTCCCCTTCGGGTCTCAGTAAATAACACGTGACAGCTGTTATCTCAAAGCATTCTAACGCTCAGCACAACTGATCAGCCAGTGAATGCTTTATCATGCACAGCTAATCATGGAATCAGAGATCGAAAAGGCCCTAATCCAACTCTATTTTGGGGGAAATTTTTGCCCAGAGAAGTTAAGTGACTCGACCAAAGTCACACAGCTAAGATCAAAAAAATAAAAATTTAAAAAATTTAAAAAATCCTTTCTTCTGTATTATACATTCCCACGAGACATAATAAGAAAGCTTAAGAAATCTTCAGAAGACTCTTTATCAGCGCATAGGTTTCTATTAGTCATCACTTAAGTCTATTTGGTGAGATACGTAAAATTGTGTTTCCAGCATATGGAAAGTATATTTCAATAGAACTACAATTCCCAAGAAATTACAGATTTTAAAATGTTCAGTACAATTATAAGTAGGTCCATAACATTTCAAGAACAAAAATACCAACATTAAGTTTATTTAGAAGGAGAAGTGACCTCCTATTGGCTATTTTCTCATATTTTTCTGTGGCGCGTTGCTGATTTTTAATCTCATCTCAAATTTAAGATACAGGACAAACAGAATGAGCTATGTACTCATGACTTTGCCTATCACCGACTTGCTTTTGAAAACTGCTTTTTGGACATTTCTTTTCATCAGCAAACAATAACTGAACTGGGATACCAGGCATGACAGGAGTACTCGCCAAGAGTGGCTAGATGCGGAGCAGCTATGAGTGTGGGTTAGAATTCTGCCTGGGGGGGGAATGGGGGAGTGCCTGGGTGGCTCAGTTCGTTGAACGGTTGAGTGTCTGACTCTTGATTCCCTTGGTTTTGTTTGGCTCAGGTCATGATCTCAGGGTCCTGACACAGAGCCCTGTGAGGGGTTCTGCGCTCAGTGGGGAGACTTCTTGAGATTCTCTCTTTTCCTCTCCCTCTGCCCCTCCCCCAACTCACGTGCGTGTGGGCGCGTGCTCTCGCACTCTCTCTCTAATAAATAAATAAATCTTTAAAAAAAAGAATTCTGGCTGGGACTTTGGACAAGTTACTTAACTTCTCTGAGCGTTAGTTTTCTTGTCTTTCAAAGGGGGAAATAAAAACACTCTCCTTGTAGGGATGATTAAATAAAGTTTTCCATATAAATGTATAGTACGCTGCCCAATCGTTTACATACTCAGTCAACTACAAATGCCTCTATTTCCAGAGACACACAAAGAGCTTAAAATGTAGGCTTTCTTTTAGAGTGAGGTGTCTGAGAGACCCCTCATTTAGGTGAAATTCAGGCCGTCATTCAGTGTAATCATGTCCCCCAGTTGCCAAAAACAGGTGTTGGGATCTATGATAAAGTCCTTGAGGAAAACATGTGTCAGAAGGAGGGGACACTGAGCAAAGAGCCTGAGACTCAGCTAGGTGGGGACACCGCAGGACAGTTATCACGAGAGTTTATTGGGGTATTGAAGGAAGGAATGCCACCAGAGAGGCCGAGATGGCTTCTCCCAGGACTGCATCTTCAGGATCCCCATTTTCAGAGAGAACTTCCCATACTCACAGCAGCTGCAGGGAAGGCAGATGGGAAAACATTCGGTCCTTGATTTCCGAAAATGTTCCATTTACCAGGCTCCTATAGGCGAAAGAGAAGCAAAACAAGACCTAGGGTTTTTTTTAGAAGGGACTGCAGGCTGGGCAACGAGTCTTATCCTCCACCTGTATTTCAAACTCCTCCATGCAGGATGAGGCTTAAAATAGTCAACCAGGAGCTTCTCAGGGGTAGAAACGAGAAGAGTCAAGCCTTCTTCCAATGAACTGGATCAATATGAAAACTAGTCTGAATAATAGAAACCTTTACCATCAGTCTAGCTCCTTCCACAGACATTATCTCAGCAAGTTTAAATCAATCCCCTCACTTCCTTTTCTTAACTACAGGAGGCCCTGGCCGAAAATGGATAATTGCTTCACCTCTGGCCATGATTCTGTTTGTGTAGACACAGCATTAATGTCAGCAGGGGAAACTCCGGGGTAGGATTAAGCATTCCCCTTGGGAGCACATCTCTGAAAGACACTCAGAGCACTTCTGATTAAATGCACTGTGAAAGCCTCGGGGGGAGGGGGGGGGGAAACTCAAGAGACACCTGAACTTGAATGTGCGGTGGGAGGCAATGCCATCTGCCAGATAAAATGGTCAATTCGGGGGGCAAGCCGCTTGGCTAATTTTGCGACCAGGTCCCCTATCCTTTCTGGCCACTGCAGGACCTCCCCACATTAGTTCAAAATTATTTCAGTTACCATGCAGATTAATTAGGCAGCTGCTGCTCTAAAGGATTTAACAAGGGGAAGTCCAGGGTCTGGAGTCCTCCGTGTCACACGACTTAGCAGCATTAGGAATGAAAAAGGCCCTCGTTCCTGCCAGCCAGGTCATCCAGAGTTTCAATAGTGCAAATGGGAACCCCTCTACCCCTGGACCTTGCCTGGGGTGGGAAGCAGGGGAGCTGTAGTACAAGGGACCTGAGCGACTTCGCCCCTGGGACTCCTTGCCTCTGGGACTCCTTGCCTCTGTGACTGGAGGAAGTTCTCTCAGCAGGAAACATTTCCCAGCAGTAAAGATATGGCCCCGTAGCCCCTTCCACTGCCATTAGGAGCCGTTGTGGGGCCTGAATGGCTGCCTGAGGGCAGGTGGAAAGCATCTCTTAGCAGGTGAAGAAACAAGGCGGAACCCTTCCGCAATTCCTTCAGCGCAGAAAGAGCGGCCACCTCATGTGTGGTGGGGAGAGGGGCAAGAAGCTTGTGAACTCCGGGCAAGAAGTCGGGCTGCCTTCCAGAGCTTGGCCGCTGCCCCGGGTGCCCCACAGGCCCCAAAGCTCTGCCAGCCCCTGTGCTCCCCTCTTCCAGGCCTCAGGAGGTGGCTCCCCACTTCCAGAGGCTGCCTGCCTTTACTCGGGTTCTTCCCAACCTGCAGTGTGGACGGGTTGGGAGGAGGCCACGGTGTAAACCACCGCCCCAGACGCCAGGTGCGACGGTGAGGCCTCATCCCTCCCCTGTCTACGCTCACTCCAGTCACGCTCGGCTGCACATTGACGCCCTTAGCCAACCACCCCTCCTCTCAAACTTTAATGCACCCCCGGAATCACCCGGGACGCCAAA
The DNA here is from genome assembly GCA_028534135.1 of Potos flavus. Classification (NCBI taxonomy): domain Eukaryota; kingdom Metazoa; phylum Chordata; class Mammalia; order Carnivora; family Procyonidae; genus Potos; species Potos flavus. Next base: position 159,784,640 of record CM052899.1, on the reverse strand, counting down.
TGCAGACTCCAAGGCTCCACTCCTGAGACCCCGCTTCATTCAACGCGGGCCCGGGAATCTGCATTGGCACGAGCTCCCCCAGGTGGGTCTGAGGCGGGTGGCCCGCGGGCCACACTTTAAGAAACACTGCCACGGGGACTTGTTTGGGTTCCCAGGCTCTGGGGCTCGGGTTCTCTCCACCCTCTCCCCGGGGCCCGAGACTCCACCCACGTCCCAGGCGCGCCCCCACCCAAACGCCGAAAAGAGGCTGAGAAGTGGGGTCAGGGTCGCGCGGTCCCAGCGCCAGAGGCAACTCCCCGGAGGCGGCGGGCGCCGGGCGGGGCGGGGACTGGAGGGGTCCCACTCACTCACAGGGAGCTGATGTCGCCCGGCACGATCCTGGGCACCCAGGAGGAGCCCACGCAGATGATGGACTCCTTGGTACAGCTGCAAGTGGCGGGGCAGCGCGCCAGCCGCCTCACCTGCGCGCCCGGCGGGATCAGGCACGCGGCGCCCAGCAGCAGCAGCAGCAGCCGCCCCAGCGCCCCGCCGCCGCCGCCGCCCCGCCGCAGCGCCATGCCGGGTCCCCGCCGCCCGCTCCCCGCCCGGGCGCCCGCCGCCGCCGCCCCGCGCGCTCGGACCCGGCTCCGCTGCAGACGCGGGCGCCGCTCGCTGCTCCGCCGCCGCCGCCGCTGCTGGCGAGGACGAGGGCGCCGCGGCTGTGGGAGGCCGAGCCGCAGCCGAGCAGCATGCTGGCCGCCACCCCCACTCGCGCCCCCCCACCCGAGCCCGGGCTGCTGGGCGGCCGCCGCCGCTGCGCCCGCCGCACTCGCGCCCGCCTGACATCAGCACTCGCGCCCGCAGCCCGCTCTGGCCAATGAATAATGCGGGGCGGGTGCCCGCCCCCGCCGCGCCCCGCCCGGACCCTCCGACCCTCCCGGGAGCCGCGGGCCGCGGGGAAAAGTTGGGTGACCTTGGGGGAGGGGCCGCCCTGGACGGAGACACCCCCCCCACGCCCACGCTCCCCGGGGGCCCGGCTGAACGGCGGGGGGCTTAGATCCCCGCAGTCCCGCCTAGGGCTGCGAATGATTTGGGGGAGGCACGGGGCTCCTTTCAGCTGGGACAAAGTGTGAGGCCAAAAAAAAAAAAAGTAGGACCGGGGGACCTGTCTTGATGGCTGGGTGCTTTGAAGAGTACAGAATTTTGAGCAGCCTTCACTAATTTTTAAGAGACGAGATGAAGTGAATGTTGCCGTTGCGTTCGGCGGGGTCTGGCGCGGGTTCGAGCAGCACGGGGGGGGGGGGGGGGGGGGGGGG